>JAOXYF010000021.1:2874537-2889672 GCA_028565775.1 Sternarchorhynchus goeldii
TGTGTGTGTGTGTGTGTGTGTGTGTGTGTGTGTGTGTGTGTGTGTGTGTGTGTGTGTGTGTGTGTGTGTGTGTGATCGCCTCCTGAGTGAGCATGTGTGTGCATGTGTATAACCACCTCGTGAGTGAGCGCACGTGTGGTGTGTGTGGGTGTGTGTGTGTGTGTGTATAACCGCCTCGTGAGTGAGCGTGTGTGTGTATAACTGCCTTGTGAGTGCACACGTGTGTTCAAGACAAGACAAAAGTGTGGTTCTCCCCTTTTTGTTGTCGTGTCCAGGTGGTTCTGAAGAACGAACCTGTGCACCCGTTTGGCCTGGCTGTGTACGGCGAGTACATCTTCTGGACCGACTGGGTGCGGAGGGCTGTGCTCAGGGCCGACAAATATGGCAGGGACATGAAGGTTCTCCGAGCAGACATCCCCCAGCAGCCCATGGGCATCATCGCTGTCGCCAAGGATACCAATAGCTGTGCGTACCCTAGACCAGGAAATGTTTTAGGATATTTATCTCATTTAAGGTAGTATGTTTGATTTTTGTGTGTGTGTGTGTGTGTGTGTGATCTGCAGGCGAGTTTTCTCCATGTCACAGCAGTAATGGTGGCTGTGAGGATCTGTGTCTGCTGACCTCAGAAGGGCGGGTCAACTGCAGTTGCCGTGGTGACCGCAAACTCATGGATGGCAATGTCTGTATCGGTGAGGCGTGCACAGATTGAATAAGACGCTTTAAATGCAACGTGAGATTTGATCATGTGTTCAAAATGGCAGTTCTGTACACACATCACATCAAACACACGAGCAGAGATGACCTCAGGAGCCTCCAATGAGTGATGTGTGTGTGTGTGTGTGTGTGTGTGTGTGTGTGTTTGTGTTGCTTCCCCCAGCGGAGAACACAACGTGTCACAGCATAGACGAGTTTGAGTGTGGCAATGGTGACTGCATCAACTACAGCCTGACCTGTGACGGACGGGCACACTGCAAAGACAAGTCTGACGAGAAGCCGTCCTACTGTCGTAAGAGGCGGCCCTCGCCGAGATCTCTCCTCTCCACACGGAGCATCTGGATTCTTTGTGTGCTTGACCGAATTTGTGTGTGTTTGCAGTGAACCGTGGCTGTAAGAAAGGCTACCGGCGGTGTCTGAACGGCCGCTGTATCAAACACGACTCCTGGTGTGATGGCACAGACGACTGTGGAGATCGCTCTGATGAACTGCCCTGCAACAGTGAGTGCAAGGGGCCTGTGTGTGCTTGCGCATGAGTGTGTGCGGATGTTTGTACTTGATTTATATTACAGGGGAGAAAATGTTTCCCCCTGTGTATATATTTGTGTGTGTGCGTGTGTATATCATATTCCCTTGCACATCAACATCTGTATTTAACCTCATTGCAAAAAAGTTCAACAGTAGTAATGTTACAGTAAGGTAATGTAACGGTAGTAATGTTACAGTAAGGTAATGTAACGGTAGTAATGTTAGTTTGTGCTCTTCGTTTGTGTCTCAGTGACGCTGTGTGGCGTGTCGGAGTTCCAGTGTAAGGACGGATCTTGCATCTCCAACTCCACCCGCTGTAACCAGGTGGTGGACTGCGAGGATGCCAGCGATGAAATGAACTGCAGTGAGCATCTCTCCACCTGTTTACCTGCAAAACCTAACAATCAGCCCCACCATCTTGGGTGCATGGTGAACCTGCTGTGTGTGCGATTACTGGTTCCTTCGTAGAAGTTGTTGCTGTCAGGTCAGGTGCTTTAGAGCAGGTGGACGTCCTGCCTGAGTGATGACCGTCCTTCAGTTTTCTTTCTCAACTATATACACACACACACACTCTCTCTCTCTCTCTCTCTCTCTCTCTCTCTCTCTCTCTCTCTCTCTCTCAGGCCCCACTGACTGCTCCAGCTTCTATCTGTTGGGAGTGAAGGGTGTGACCTTCCAGAGGTGTGAGTTCACCACACTTTGCTACGCTCCCTCCTGGCATTGTGACGGCTCCAACGACTGTGGAGACTTTTCTGATGAGAGGAACTGTCCAGGTCGGCACGTCCCTCCAGACCCTCACACTTAATTAGGAATACTGCAGCTAATTATTGCAGTAATTAAGACCAGACTAAGATGTTCCTAACGTGTGTCTACTGCAGAGAAGAAGAAGCAGAAATGTCCCGTGAACTTCTTTGCCTGCCCCAGCGGTCGCTGTATTCCCATGAGCTGGACCTGTGATAAAGAAAACGACTGTGAGAACGGAACAGATGAGAATCACTGCGGTGAGCGTCAGTTCTCTCTTCAGCTCTTCAGCTGTAACACATGGTCTGATACGGTGGTCCAGGTGCTAGTTTCCTCTCCCTGTGTCATGACGGCTCCGCCTCTTCCCCCATGTAGACAAATTCTGCTCGGCGACGCAGTTCGAGTGCGGCAACCATCGCTGCATCTCCAGCTCGTGGGTGTGTGATGGAACAGACGACTGTGGAGATCACACAGATGAGGACGCCCGATGCAGTGAGTTTGCGCAAGTGTGTGTGTGTGTGTGTGCGCGCCTGCGAGTCTGGCTGAGTATCTGGGTGAGTGAGTGTGTGTGTGTGCGTGTGCGGGTGTCTGGGTGTGTGCGCACCTATTTGTACAAGAGTGAGAAAGACAGGGTCTCTCAACAGAGAGAGATCTGTCTCAACACAAGTGAGACGTCTGTGGTGGCACCAGTGCGTATAAGACTGTATCTAGACTTTATTCTAGAATTTGCCGTGCATGACCGAATGGGAAGTGATGCAGAGATGAAGCTTGGCGCATGTCATTTCAGAGTCAAAGACCTGCAGCCCAGAGGCCTTCCAGTGCCCCAACTCGTACATCTGTGTGCCGCAACGCTGGAAGTGTGATGGAGACAGGGACTGTCCCGATGGGGCTGATGAGGGAGTGAAGGCTGGATGTGGTGAGTTATCCGGGGCCTGTTCCTACCAGTCAACTCCGTAACACCAGCATTACGAAGACACACATGTAGAAAGACACACATTATGGCGTGGCACACACAGGAGATGGATATTTTCCACAGAGCTTTGCTCTAATTATACCAAGTTCCTCAACGTGAGCTTGTGTTTCTTTGTTTGCTTTTCGCCTCTCATATCCTCTCATATCCCTTCCAATCTCACCTTGTCTCTCCTCAGCAAACAATAAGACATGTGATGATTCAGAGTTCCAGTGCCAGAATAAGCAGTGCATCCCCAAGCACTTTGTGTGCGACCACGACTTGGACTGTCGTGACGGTTCTGACGAATCTCCAGAATGTGGTGCGTGTGTGTCCTGTCCGTGTAATTAGAGCTTAAACCTTTGCATCTGGTCAGCTGAGATGGTTTTCTGATTCTTTTCTTTCTTTTCGCTAACAGAATACCCCACCTGTGGGTCCAACGATTTCCGCTGTGCTAATGGCCAATGCCTGAAGCAGAAAAACTGGGAGTGTGACGGAGAGTTTGACTGCCATGACCATTCAGATGAAGCCCCCAAGAACCCCCACTGTACAGAGCCAGGTAAGAACAAGAACCCCCACCCCCACTGTACAGAGCCAGGTAAGAACAAGAACCTCCACCCCCCACTGTACAGAGCCAGGTAAGAACAAGCAGAAGGTATGCTGAACCTGCCTGAACCAGGATGAGCTTTCTTTGAGCCAGTTTCGATATTTACTACAATAGCATTGCAGTTCACAGTTATTTAAAACACTCATCTGTTCCTTTATGTAATTACTCTACATGGTATTTGTCCTAATATATTAGTCTGCATGCCAACTCTGTGCAGTCAGTGTGAAATTGAAAAGTATAGGTCTCCATTGCAGCTACACTGGGGGCTATAAAAGCTAGTGTTCGTAAAAGCCTGTCTGGACGCCAGCTGTTTAATGTGGTGAGAGGTGGTGGTAGTGGAGGGGTGGGGGTGGTTGGGGGGCTTGCTACCTCATTACTGTCTTTCCCGCTTGTGGAGATTTGGCTTCAGAACATGAATAAACGTGGAGATGGTTGCTTTGTTTTTGTGCTTTGCTCTTTTGATAGAACCTTCTAGAAGATCATTTATGTATTGCGTTGCACATGTGTTGTATCGCATCAGATATGAGGGCTTGTTCCAGCAGTAACATCATGGAGTCATGAATGAAAGAGAACCTTTGGGGGTCTTTTGGCTGAAGTGTAAAAAAAAAAAAAATGTTGAGCTCTGCAAAGTCTCTCTTCTTCTGTATGAGTTAACATGCGTCTCATGTTTTGTGTGCTTGTGCGACTGTCCACAGAGAAGCACTGCAATGACTCGGCGCACCTGTGCACCAACGGGAAGTGTGTGAGTGAGCAGGTGTTGTGCGACAGGAACGACGACTGTGGCGACGGCTCGGACGAGCACAACTGCTTCATCAACGAATGCTTGAGCAGCAGGCTCAGCGGCTGCTCGCAGCTCTGTGAGGACCTCAAGATCGGCTACAAGGTGAGAGGGCGGAGCTGGGCTCTCCCTGCTGGGGTTTCCCTCATTCTGCGTGTATTTATGAAGGAACTCGCTCCAGATAACCACACTGGTAGTATTTTGTTTCAGTGCGACTGTAGATGTCTTCACTGCTTTAGCGATATGTCAAACAGGATGGAAAAAGTCCCTGCAGTAATGCAGTAGAGTAGAAAGCTGAGGGTTTGGTCCCTGGTTTGTTCCTGCAGTGTCGGTGTGAGAAGGGCTTCCGTCTGAAGCACGATGGGAAGACGTGTGTGGATGTAGACGAGTGTAGCACCACCTACCCCTGCTCACAGCGCTGCATCAACACCCACGGCAGCTTCCACTGCCTCTGCGTGGACGGCTACATGGTCCACGCCAACGACTCCACCCGCTGCAAGTCCATCTCTGGTACGGCTGACTCCGCCCAAACCCCCACCTTCTTCCGTTTGCAGTGTACTGTTTGCTGACTGATGGTGGGTCATTTCTCTGCAGAAGAGGAGCCTTTTCTCATCTTTGCTAACCGCTACTACCTGAGGAAACTGAACCTTGATGGCAGTAACTACACTCTCATCAAACAGGTAATGACCCCTTTAATCCTGCTACTGAAATAAAGAACAGATGCCTATGAGTGATGTTTCTTCATCTCTGTGTGTGTGTGTGTGTGTGTGTGTGTCTACTGAACTCTAACCTACTTACTGGCTAGGATGCATGCTATGAGTCAACAACGAAGCATTCTTTGTATGTCGCTGAGGATAAGAGCGTCTACTAAATGGGGTGTGTGTGTTTAGGGTCTGAATAATGCTGTGGCACTGGACTATCACTACGCAGAGCAGATGATTTACTGGACAGATGTTACGACACAGGGCAGCATGATTCGGAGCATGCACATCAACGGCAGTAACGTGGAGGTACGTGTGCCGTCGTTCTCTGCGAGGATGGTTTGCTTCCTGTCTCCTGTTGATCTGCAGCAAGTCAGAGATCTTAAACGGATCAGGCAGCTCACACACACACACACACACACACACACACAATCAGGCAAACAGCACTGCATGTGCGTTCAGCTGCACCATGACACTACATTGGTTCAGAAGAGATACAGAATCTTCAGTTCTCCAGGAAACGGTTCAGATGGTTCAGTCCCCCAGGACAGGGCGTTTCCTTTCCTGCTCTCTTGGACTGTTTTAGCGCCCTGTGATAAGGGAAGGAGGAGGGAGTTACTAACAGCCTCCACTGGAGGGCGTAAATGATTCTGGCACCCAGGCACTAACGATCCGTCTCCTCTGCTCGGCCGTGGTGCAGGTGCTGCACCGGACCTCCCTGAGCAATCCGGACGGGCTGGCCGTGGACTGGATCGGGGGGAATCTCTACTGGTGCGACAAGGGCCGGGACACCATTGAGGTGTCCAAGCTGAACGGAGCCTACAGGAGCGTCCTGGTCAACAGCGGCCTGCGTGAGCCACGCGCTGTGGCAGTGGACGTGCAGAATGGGTCAGTAGCAGGGGCTGTACGCCCACGACACACGCCCACGACACACGATACACGCCCACGACACACGATACATGCCCACGACACGCGCCCAGACCCCGAAACATATTGCAAATTCTTTACCATGGCCCAAGATGAAAGGTTTCAATTATTATTTCATATTGCTGTCTTTACTAAAATATGGTATATTGTCGTATAATAATAATGTACCGTAATACACTGTGTTGTCATATTATGCGTGAGTGAACAGCCCCATATATTTTCCATGTCTGGCTGTACTGTGTATTTTGTGTAGCTATCTGTACTGGACTGACTGGGGCGATATCCCACATATTGGCCGTATTGGGATGGATGGCACTGACCGGCAAGTCATCATTAAGGACAAGATCACATGGCCCAATGGCCTGACGCTGGACTTCATCAACGAGCGCATCTACTGGGCAGACGCTCGGGAAGACTACATCGCCTTCGCTAGCCTGGATGGCTCCAACAGGCACACAGGTCAGTCTTCCCTCCATTCTCTCTCTCTCTCTCTCTCTCTCTCTCTCTCTCCCTCTGGTGATGTTTACACAACACCTCCCTGTAACAGAAAACTGAATTGGCATAAAGTTTTTAAAGAGTTGTTAAGCAGGTACTGCTGCCATTATCTATTAAAGACCAAGTGCCAAAAATCAAGTCACATTTGATTCACTATGTGTGGAAATTGTTGTTATTTATCAAACTGGTGAATTATGTCAGCGATGCCTCATGGTTTGGCATGTCTAGGGTAACTTTGTTTGGCGTGTAGTTCCTGTAGATGAGGTTCTTGTGGTCCTGTAGATGAGGTTCTTGTGGTCTTGTCCTCAGTGCTGAACCATGACATTCCGCACATCTTCGCCATGACCCTGTTCGAGGACTACATCTACTGGACCGACTGGGAGACCAAGTCCATCAACAGAGCCCACAAGACGCTGGGCACCAACAAGTCCATGTTGATCAGCACACTGCACAGGCCAATGGACATTCACATCTACCATCCCTACAGACAGCCTCAGGGTGAGAGTTCACACACACACACACACACACACACACACACACATATTTCAGAGCTGGGCTCAGCAGGAGGACCACAACACTACAGACTCTTTCCATGACTCTTCCTGCAGGCAAGACTCACCCATGTCAGGTAGACAACGGAGGGTGCAGTAACTTGTGTCTGCTGTCTCCTGGAGGGAACTTCAAGTGTGCCTGTCCCACCAACTTCTACCTCGCTGCAGATGGCAAACAGTGCCTGTCCAACTGTACGGCAAGCCAGGTCTGTGTGCGATTGTGCGCTCATGCATCTTGAACTGTTTCCTCTTTTAACTGAACATGTTTTAATGATTGTCTTAAAATTGCCATGACAAAATTGAGCTTCATTCTGTCTCTGCAGTTTGTGTGTAAGAATGATAAGTGCATCCCCTTCTGGTGGAAGTGTGATACTGAAGATGACTGTGGTGACAGATCTGACGAGCCTGCCGACTGCCGTGAGTGCACGGTTGTTGAATCATGGGGGGGGGGGGGTGTTTGAGGCTGATGAGTTATTGTGTGTGTCTGTGTGTGTAGCTGAGTTTAAGTGCAGACCAGGGCAGTTCCAGTGTGGTACAGGCATCTGCACCAACCCAGCCTACATCTGTGACGGAGACAACGACTGTCAGGACAACTCTGACGAGGCCAACTGTGGTACGACCTGCAGTGACGTACAATCAGTGTCTCTCGTGCCCTCATGGTTTGTGTTTAAAAATGTTAAGTGAGAGTAAGAGAATATTGGTGTGTTTTCTGTGGTGTTTCTCTCCTGGTCCAGACATCCACGTGTGTCTGCCCAGCCAGTTCAAATGTTCCCACCCCAGTCGCTGTATTCCCGGATTCTTCCGATGCAACGGCCTGAACAACTGTGGTCAGGGAGAAGATGAGAAAGACTGTCGTGAGTGTTGTTTTTCTAGAATTTCTGCCCACTTTTTCCAGTTGTCATCCCATTTTAACCAGTGTGTTTGTGATCTAATTAAACCAGTGTGTGTTACGCTGGCCCTGCAGCGTAATGTGTTTTGAAGTGCTTGTGAGGTTGTGTGTTAGACTAACCACCAGAGTGTCATGTTGTTTGGCACTGTAGCGGAGGTGACGTGTGCTCCCAACCAGTTCCAGTGTGTGATCACCAAGCGCTGTATTCCACGTGTTTGGATGTGTGACCGTGACAACGACTGCGTTGACGGCTCTGATGAACCGGCCAACTGCAGTAAGGCCACATCGCATCTCTCTCATTTCTTTCCAGGACATTCATCTCAGCTCTTCCATTTCTCTCCTCCAGCCTTGCTGTCTGCCTCGCCAATGTCCCTGCTGTTGATAATGTCCAGTTTCCAGTCTATGTGCCAGTCTCTTTGTTTTGAACCAGCAGTTCAGTGACCAGACATCGTTGGCTAAAGGTATTGAATGTGAGCTGCAGTCATTCCCAAACCTTGGTTTACATCTGCGAACGTTCTCCTCCTGCTCCAGCTCAGATGACGTGTGGCGTGGATGAGTTCCGCTGTAAGGATTCGGGTCGGTGCATCCCTGCACGCTGGAAATGCGACGGAGAGGACGACTGTGGAGACTCCTCGGACGAGCCCAAGGAGGAGTGCGGTACGCCCCCTTCTGGCCGTCCTCCTGCACTGCACCCTGTTTTGGGGGCATGTCAGACCCATGACGTGTATCTGTCCTGTTAGAGTTGTCGTTTATTTCAGTCTTACTCCTCTGTGCCTCTGTATGTGGCAGATGAGAGGACATGTGAACCCTACCAGTTCCGCTGCAAGAACAACCGCTGTGTCCCGGGCCGCTGGCAGTGCGACTACGACAATGACTGTGGGGACAACTCAGATGAGGAGAAGTGTGGTAGGTGACACTGGCGCGGCGATGACGCGTTTTGTTGAAGGCCACACTTGTGGCATTATGGGAAATGTAGTGTTAGTGCTGTGGAACAGCTGTTTTTGTATGAACGTCAGGGCTGAAGTCGGGGGCTCTAATGGTTTTGTGGTCATTTAACATTTGTTTTAATTCCGTTTGAAGAGCACAAGTGTTTCCATGCAGGTGTAATCAATGGAATGCTGAATATTGTATGCAGGGTATGGTGTGTGTGTGTGTGTGTGTGTGTGTGTGTGTGTGTGTGTGTGTGTGTGTGCACATCCACTTGGTTTGCGCTGTTTCATGACATTGCCCACATTGTTCATGAATGTACGTCACTTCATCTGATGTTTGTTCTTCATTTCACACTGACATGGTGGCTTTAACTCAGAGGTACGTCATTCCCACACTCTGTCCAGCCTCTCTTATGTCTCCTGTCAGTGGTCCTCTACTCCCTCTTGACTTTTCCCCATCCTTCCATCCTTTTCATTCCGCGTATGTGACAAGCTGCCAATTTCCACTCAGGTCCCTCTTGTTTGTGGAATGGTTTAGTCCCGCTCATGTCCCTCTTGTTTGTGGAATGGTTTAGTCCTGATTTATACCTCTATAAATGGGATTCCTCCAGTGTTAAATATGGACTTTAACTATGGTCTTCCATTTCGTGCTATTCAATGTGACTGATTCTGTTTTCCCACTGAAAGAACTCAGAGTAGTTTTTACCCCACTATGATTATGAATGTTTTTACCAGTTAATTTCTGCGTCCCTCCCGGTAGCTGGTTGTGATTGTGAAAGAACTGGTATGGACATTTCCCTGCTCATTTTTTTCCTCTTCTAGTGGCTTTTCCCCTCTGAACCCTTAACTTAGACTTGATTTGTTAGTGTCACACTTGTAGGTGTACTGTGAGTCCCTTTAAATATCGTTCCTGTATGATGTTACATCAGCAGTGGCACCCAGCCTGTGGTGCTCTTTCTCTTCTTCAGGGTGACGGACGGGGTGTGTGTGTGTGTGTGTGTGTGTGTGTGTGTGTGTGTGATGTGCTCCACAGTGCCTCGGCAGTGTTCAGAGAGCGAGTTTGCCTGCACAAATGGCCGCTGCATCGCCGGCAGGTGGAAATGTGACGGAGATCACGACTGTGCTGACGGATCTGACGAGGTGCTCGAACCGACGCCATGTTATTACTTGTGCACGTTCATTGTTACATGTTATTACTTGTGCACGTTCATTTTTGCTCTCGCTCTTTGAGTCACTGTTTCTATTTCTTCTCTCTCACATATATATTTATGTCTTCTTTGCTCCCACACATGATGTCTCTAGTTAAATAAGCTTTTGCTAAGTACAGAATGTTCTGGAAGTTCGGTTAGGGAAGGTTTGTATTCACGAAGCCAGAGTATTAAGAGTGTGTGTGTGTGTGTGTGTGTGTGTGGTGCAGCATGGCTGTGATCTGAAGTGTGATGGAGATCAGTTCCAGTGTAAGAATGGCCACTGCATTCCTCTGCGATGGCGCTGTGATGCTGATGCAGATTGCATGGACGGCAGCGATGAGGAGAGGTGTGACGTCGCAGGTGAGTGTGTGTGTGTGTGTGTGTGTGTGTGCATTTTTGTTGCACGTTGATCTGCGTACTGTAAGGAAGGACCCTGTGTATATGATCCTTACCCATCATGCCCTGTTTGTGCAGTGGGGCGCCTCTGCCCCAGTGATGAGTTCCAGTGCAATAACACACTGTGTAAACCGCTGGCCTGGAAGTGCGATGGCGAGGACGACTGTGGCGACAACTCTGACGAGAACCCAGACGAGTGCCGTGAGTGAACTCCTCCAGAACGCGTGAAGTGCCAGACGCAGAATCAAATGGCAGCGTTCTGAACTCTGCCAGTGGGGGTTTTATTCCAGGTGTTGGTTTTCCTTTCAGGGAAGTTCCAGTGTCCGCCCACCAGAAACATCCGTTGCCATAACGACCGCGTCTGCCTGTGGCGAGGCAAGCTTTGTGACGGCGTGAACAACTGTGGAGACAACTCGGACGAGCTCAACTGTGGTGAGTTGCTCCTCGCGAGCTCAGCCTGTGGTGAGCTGCTCCTCGTGAGTGGACCGACTGGCGCGTGACTGACCAGGCCCTCTGAATCTGTCCGAGCAGACAAGCGCGTGAGCAAATGCGACAAGGATCAGTTCCGCTGCAGCAACGGCAAATGCATCAGCTCCACCCTGCGCTGCAACTTCTTCAACGACTGCGATGACTATGGCTCGGACGAGATCGGCTGCAAGACGGGTACGTCGTTCAGCGCGCAGGTCTTGGCGTGCATCTCCATGGACCTTCAGACAGAACGCATCCACTGTGGTCGACTGGAGGTTTTTCTGTTAATCGTAAATCGAGAACATCTTGAAGCTCTGAGATTTGTGCGTGCCCGCAGATGCCATGCTGAACGACTGTAAGAGTAACAAGTCCCTGTGTGGAGAGACGGAGGAGGTCCACTGCATGACGAATGGCACAGACTCCTACTGTTCCTGCAAGCCTGGTTTCCAGAGCAACAGCCTCAATAACTGCCAAGGTGCGCACCCTCCCTCTTCTGCAATGCGTACACACATTGTAATGGCGCTAAAACTGTGCTACTGCTCGAACTAGACAAAGTAGGGTGAGTTGAGCCGCTGGTGAACCGGTCGATCTCTGCCTTTTTTCAGACAAGAACGAGTGCAGCCAGTTTGGCGTTTGCTCCCACATCTGCAACAACACCAAGGGCTCATACAAGTGCAGCTGCTACAAGCACTTCATCAAGATCAATGACAGCTGCAAGGCAGACGGTGAGTGCGGCAGGTTCCTGGGACAGATGGTGAGTCCTTCCCCGGCAGGTTCCTGGAACAGACGGATGCTGGATCAGAATACACCCAGTCAGCATCAGATATCTGCAAAGACAGAACCAGCATAACGGACATTGGTGTTCAGAGCAAACGAGCTCAAGATATTGTGGCTTCCTTTACCAAATGTAACATCGCTGCTCTTAGAGTGTCTTCACAAGCCCAGAAGCAGTGCTCGTGTCAGCCTGATTGGGCCTTTTACACTTGTTCTCTTGTTCTCCGTCAGGACTGAACATCAACAAGCAGGTGCTCTACATCGCAGATGACAACGAAATCCGGAGCCTGGATCCAGGTGTTCCCAACTGGGTTTATGAGCAGGTCTTCCAGGGTGATGCAAATGTGCGAATCGATGCCATGGACCTGCATGTCAAGACCAACCGCATCTTCTGGACCAACTGGCACACTAGTGGCATCTCTTCCTTCCAATTGCCTCCCTCATCCTCTGTGTCTGGCTCCTCCTCATCCAACTCTCACCGCAACAGGCGACAGAGTGAAGGGACCGTCACCAACCTTGAAGTAAGTAACACCTGATCTTTCGTCTGTCTTTTGTAAATGGCCTACTGAAGCACACAGGGAGCCTGACGTGTGGTTGGCTTCCAAAGACCCTCCAAGGAAAAGTATCTAAGTACAGTTTCCATCCATCACTCTCTTAGCTTTGTATAATATAGTAGAAGAAAAAAGTGTTGAATTCATATTAGAAATAATAATAAAGCTTTACAAAAGTCTTCAGAGCTTGAGATTTTATAAATCTAAACACACACGTCTCCAAAAATAAATTAGACAGATGAACGCATGATCTTTCCTCTCACAGATTCCAGGTCTGAAGACGCCCAGAGGAATAGCAGTGGACTGGGTTGCTGGGAACCTCTACTGGACTGACTCTGGCCGTGATGTCATCGAGGTGGCACAGATCTCTGGTCAGAACAGGAAGACTTTGATCTCAGGCATGATTGATGAGCCATACGCCATAGTGGTGGATCCTCCCAGAGGGTAAGATGGCTTTTACAATCTCACCAGCCATTTTAAAAGTGTTTGCCTGGCCCTTTTTTTTACGGTCTGGATAGTGATGCAGTATTTTGCCTAAAGGCAACTTGGTGTTAGTTGTTCTGCTGAAGAAGAAAGACAGCTTACCAACTCTATTGTAATTTTAGAAATTTTAAAGTTTGCAATATTTTGCATTATTACAACTGAACCACTGCTTAAAATAACATTTATGTGTTTAAAGCTGGTGCTGCGTGGAATGTGGTTCATGTGTAGTTTGTAACTGCTGATAAAGCAGCTCTCATGACCTTCTAACATTTTTGCTTCGTGTCTCAGGACCATGTATTGGGCAGACTGGGGGAATCACCCCAAAATTGAGACCGCAGCTATGGATGGCACTCTGAGACAGACCCTGGTGCACGAGAACCTGCAGTGGCCCACAGGTCAGTGTGGTGGGGAAAGGTACCAGAGATGAGCAGTGCTGCTCTGTGCTGCTCAGCTTCCGATTCACGATAGGCAGGTTCTCGGGTCAATCATGCAAGAAGTGTCCCGAATTTGTAATGGCTGACTGTGGGCGGAGAGCTGCATGTGGTGTAACAGTGGTTGGACAGCGACATGGGATGGTAGGATTGTGTCTTTAGCATGTGGTTCACCAGTTTGCTGTCTCCCTGCGCAGGTCTGGCTGTGGATTACTTCAACGAGCGGCTTTACTGGGCAGACACAAAACTCTCGGTCATTGGCAGCGTGCGCCTGGATGGCACAGACCCTGTTGTGGCCGTCTCCAATGTCAAAAACAGTTCAGTGTTCATGCTTGCTCTAGTCTTTCTGTTTAATTCCTTAAAACAGCTAGGTCTGACCTGGTCTGAAGGCATATTTAGTGATAGATTGGTGATTAAATTGCAGTATGTTGTATGTAGTAGTGTACATAGCATACAGTAGAGTGATATGACCTGGAGTTTGTTGTCATGAAAACAAACAGAAAGGTCAAAGTTGCCTGACCTGAGAAACTCGCCTGTATCTGTGTTGTAGACCTGCTCCACCCCTTCAGCATTGATATCTTTGAGGACTACATCTATGGTGTCACCTATGTCAACAACTTCGTGTTTCGGGTCAACAAGTTTGGCAAAGGGAAAATGGAGAACCTGACCACTGGAATAAACCACGCCACTGACATTGTGCTCTACCACCGCTACAAACAGCCAGAGAGTGAGTGTGTGCGTCTGTTGAGTCCTCACTGCCACGGTTACACTGACCCCAGAGAAGAGAATAGCCACCTGTCTGATGGCTGTCTGATCATTAGAACACACCAAGGGAATAAAATCTGGGTTATGATAATAACTGGCAGAACATATTCTGACAAATGTCAGGGCCGTTTTCAGAATAAATAAATTAAAGCGATCGTGTAATAAGTCAGAATCTTCCCTTATTGTCAAAGTTGTTTGTTGGTTAGTCATTTTGTGGCTGACTCTAAGCCAGTGTTAGCAACCTTATAATAATAATAATGTCTGAGTCTGAATCAGGACCCGAGTCACGAGGGTCAGGACCCAAGGATGAATACTGCAACATTGCTGTGTGTCAGTGGAAGGGCTGATTTAACCTTGATGGCAGTTGATTCAATTGTGTGTGTGTGTGTGTGTGTGTGTGTGTTACAGTGGCTAACCCATGTGACAGGAAGAAGTGCGAGTGGCTGTGTCTGCTCAGCCCCAGTGGTCCTGTCTGCACTTGCCCTAACGACCGTGTCCCTGACAACGGCACGTGTGTAGAGTTGCCCCCGGTGACCCAGTCCCCAGAAAGTGAGGCCCTGTCTGTGCTGCCTCTCCATGAATGAGCACAGAATCCACACACCATCACACAGAATGCTCAGCCTTTAATTTATCTCAATGACTTTTACTGACTTTCAGTATGAATAGAGGCAAAAAAAGTAAATAAGCCTTAGCACTGTTAAGGCTTCTGTTCTTAGGTTCTGTTCTTACATCTCCCAGTTCGCTCGTGTAACGTGGAGTGTCTGAATGGAGGCAGCTGCTTCCTCAACGCCCGCAGCCTGCCCAAGTGCCGCTGCCCCACCAGTTACAGTGGAGAGAGGTGTGAGATCGACCAGTGTAGGGACTACTGCAAGAATGGAGGAACCTGCTCGCCTTCACGCACTGGTAATGTTCCTCACACACACTGTCCATACCGCAGAACCCACACACTGGTAATGTTCCACACACACACTGTCCATACCGCAGAACCCACACACTGGTAATGTTCCTCACACACACTGTCCATACCGCAGAACCCACACACTGGTAATGTTCCACACACACACACTGTCCATACCACAGAACCCACACAGTGCCCGTGAGCTTGTTCTTTACTTTGGACTAAACCTTTCTTCTGCTCTTAAAGCATGTCAGACCCTGTATGCTGTATAACAGCAGCAGTGATAGTAGTGATAGTAGTAGTAATAGAAGTAGTATTAGTATTATTAGTAATAGTAGTACTATTATAGTAGTATTAATAAAAGTAGTAG
>JAOXYF010000021.1:2900893-2937302 GCA_028565775.1 Sternarchorhynchus goeldii
CACGGTGAGTGTAGAGAGGGCCCAGACCCAGCCTTAACACGGTGAGTGTAGAGAGGGCCCAGACCCAGCCTTAACACGGTGAGTGTAGAGAGGGCCCAGACCCAGCCTTAACACAGTGAGTGTAGAGAGGGCCCAGACCCAGCCTTAACACAGTGAGTGTAGAGAGGGTTCAGACCCAGCCTTAACACAGTGAGTGTAGAGAGGGCCCAGACCCAGCCTTAACACAGTGAGTGTAGAGAAGGCTCAGACCCAGCCTTAACACAGTGAGTGTAGAGAGGGTTCAGACCCAGCCTTAACACAGTGAGCGTAGCTCAAGCACAGCAAATGCCCTTTAAGATGAGTACAGCTACATCTTCCTGTTATTCGGCCCACCAGGCTCCTTCCCAAGCCCCCATTCTCATATCTTTCTACTACACTTAAAATAACAGTGATTAAAAACAGAACACACAATAATTATGATTCACATTCACATCACTGACAACATTGTGCTGTTTGCAGTCAGTTGTTCTTCCTAAGCTGAGCAAGGAGTGATTCATGATGCGTACATACACACGTCACCCTGCAATAACTCTCTCACACTCACACACACGCGCACACACACACCTGCAGAACTCACACATGGCTGCAGCAAAGAGGGACAAGGTCACAGCCAGCACACACACACACACACACACACACACACGCAGTGGGAGAAGTGGAGCTGCCCAGACCTTGTAGGCCTTGATGAAACGAACGAACACGGGAAAGAACACGGATGGAGGAGTGGTCTTGGGACTCTCGCCAAAGTACATCACCACGGCGTGGAAGGCCTCCTGTGTGGACGCAAGAGCTGATGAGTACAAGTGGAGCTAATGAGACACAGCAGTGTGTGTAAATGTTGCATCTCCATCAGCTATAGCTTTCTCAGTTAACTGAGAAATGCTGTCTCAGAGCATTCACTGGTCAGAAAAACATGCTTAGCCTGTGTGTGTGTGTGTGTGTGTGCACCTCTGCAGTCTTGGCATCCTTTTGCAGCTTGTCCAGCTGAGGGTCGCTGGTCTGCAGGAAGCCTTTGAGGACAGTATGGTCGTGCTGGCTACACTCTCTCCTGATGAGCTCCATGCTTCTGCCCAGCTCCTTCACGTCCAGCAGCACGTTCTCCAGAGACACTGCACATAGAAACAAATATCCCTTCATTCAGACCTTGAGAATGAGAAAGACTCTATAAATAAACTCTTAGAATTGCTAAACTATGAAATTATTAAATGTATTATTAAACTTAATAATAATAATAATAATAATAGTAATAATAATATCAACAACAGTTTTATTATTATTAATACTGTTGTTGGTATTATTATTATTATTATTATTATTATTATTATTATTATAACTCAAGGAAATAGTGTTATTATTATTACTGTTTTTGGTATTATTATTGTTGTTGTTGTTATTTTAACTTAAGGCAATACTTGCCAGCCGCAGCCTTGTCCACAAAGTGCAGCTCGTTGTAGAAGCTGGTGAGCTCTGGGTACTTTTCCTTCACTACCAGCGCAATGTAGTGAAGCAACGTCATCTTGCGGTCGGTAGACTTGGTGTCCAGCAGCTGAGAGAGAGTGTACAGAGGACAGCAGTTCAGAATCAGAGCACGTGGGGAGGCCCCGCAAGACAACCAGAACACCCCCCCCCCCACACATCGACTCCACCGTACCAGATCCAAACTCTGAAGCTTGAAACCGTAGACACACCCCCTTTTACTGCTGTTCATATAGTTTCCCAATGCCAAAATGATCTGAAGACAGAAGGAAAAACATCAACATATATATATACATATGATATTAAAATGAACGTCATCAAATATTGTTGATTAAATCTAGGTCGTACTGGTAAAGTGCAAAGCTGCCTACCTCAAGCATTCTTTTTAGCTTTGGAGAAGACTTCACCGAGGCCGACGCAGCGATGATGGCATTGAGTTGCTGCAGAAAACAAAAACAGGGCAATGCATCCACATCCAGGCAAAATGTATGGAAGACCTGCAGAGGTAAAGCCCAAACAGCTCCAGAGATGTTCAGCACCGGCTACGGCTGCTGCTGTGGGCCTGCTCACCGGGGTCAGCATGGTGATGTTGTCCGTGAAGTTCCCGATGAAGGTGATGATGCTCATCCTCTGCGTGAGGCGCTCGATCTTGCTGAAGAGGAGCATGAAGCGATCCTCCTCGGCGAGCTGCTCCACGGGCCGCCGCTCCCGCTCGTACTGACGCAGGAGCTTGACCTCCGCCTCTGTGGGCAGGAAGCGCATCAGGCACTCCACGAAGTCCACCGGAAGGGCCTTCAGATCGAACCTGCAAACGGCCGCCCATGCGTGAGTTCCGCTGACCTACACTGGGTGAGGTCATCTTGGAAAAAACCTCAACACATCATGGACAACGCTGACAATTTACTGAAGAGCTGTGCATTTATGTGTTTCTATGCATCTAGTTCTATATTAGATCTGTATGGGTGCACTTCTGTATCTTTTTAGATCTTTTTTATGAAAACCTTGTGAAGATTTTAATGGAATAAAGAAAATTAAAACATCTAATATTCTACAGTTTAATTCAAGCCAGTCACATCCCATGTTATGATTCAACATTAAGTGACCATCCTGTTTATTTAACCCAGTATTTCTACCAACTACAAAAGAGCTTCAAGCTGTTTTCGTGTCCCCACAGAGTGAGAGCATGGAGGATAAACATGATCACGTCTGGATGGAAGATAAACCTGCTCACGTCTGGATTGCTCTGCAAATCTCCTCCGTGCTTTTGTTGGCCTTGCGCAGGGTGATGGCCAGGTTCTTGGAACGGTTTGCATCCAACAGCTGAACTTTGTTAACAACCTTACTGGAAGCCTTGCTCTTTGTGCAGGACAGATCCACCATTGCACCCTGAGCTCTAGTCTTGAAGAGCTCCTCAAACTTCTCCAGTTCCAGCTCCTGCCCATACCAACGGAATAAACACCGGCAATTACATTTTGATTCTATACGATTTCAAATGTACTGAGACGCCGAGTTGGCATCCTATGGAGTTTTAAAAACGAGCAACGGCCATTCTCATCTTTTATAATGCACATGTAAGACATGTACAGTATCTCACCAAAGTGAGGACATCCCTCACATTTTTGTAAATATATTATTATATATTTTCATGGGACAACACTAAAGATATGGCACAATGTAAAGTAGTCAATGTACAGCTTGTATAACAGTGTAAATTTGCTGTGCCAAAATAACTCAACACACAGCCATTAATGTCTAAACCGCTGTTAAAGTGTTTGGTGAGTGTATAGTATCATTTATAAATGGCCCAAATACAGTTAATGACGGAACTGCCAGTGTTATAAGAATCCGTAAGAACGTCTGTGTAGGATTTGTGAGCAAGCACTGCATTTCCATCTTCAATCAAAACATGCATAAAATGAAGTGAAATGGCGTTGAGTGATCTGGGAGGTGTGGCCTTGCTGTTGTATGTCTACCTCAGTGGAACGTACCTCAAGAACTCGTTCATCATCAAGTTCATTGAAGACAGTGCCATTGATCTGGTTGGGTTTAAGCGCCGTCCAGTTGAACACGGGCAGTCGGAACTTGGTCTTGATGGGCTTCTTAATACGGATGGCTAGTTATCAAAGATATTATTAGGTTATTATAAAGTCATTTAAGTGAATTTAAGTGCATCGTTGCCAACAATCACCAATAAAAGTTCCATCCTGTTGTATATTTTCAGTTCTGGATTCAGGTTCATCTTCAAGAGGAAATTCATTTCATTTACGTAGAGGTTTCATTTATGTAACATGAAGTACTCATTTAGAACAAGAATTAAACGCCCTAGAAAATCACTCCCATGAAGACCACTGTCCAAGAAGAAGTGCAGGTCTGCAGTGAGGAGTGGAACCACACAGCATCAAGATCCAAAGGATGGCCTTGATGGACTGCATCAGCTCACCTGATAAGCCAACACTGAGGATGACAGATGGGGACGTTCCAGGAAGAGGAGGAGCCAGGGGTGGAGGAGGTGGACACTCTCCTGTAAAGCAGATGCTACAATTTGACTCTGATGGGTACAACATGGCCAGACAGGATGGTCAGTTGTCAGGCACTGTTGCCATGGGTCATGTTGACATGAACCCCATCCCAGCTGTTTCCATGGCAGTCTGGGACATGAAGGAAACCTCCTACCCTTTTCCTTTTCCTGGAGCTTAAGGCTGGCCACAAACTGCTATGTGTTATATCACTCACTACTGAGGACACAGTCAGTTTTATTGGCATAACCATATATACAAAATTTTAAGGAAGCAGTTTAGCTTGTTCCACAAGCATTTTACTAGTTAAGGCTTTCAGAAAACACATATATAAACTTTTTTCACTTTCTAGAACTTTCATAAGTGTTTTGCTTACACAGACGATGAACGACCTCTGTCCAAAACATCCTGTTTCTTTGGAAATCTGCATTCAGCATCTCTATAGACTCATTGGCCACTGAAAACACCTACACTGTTAGTATTCCTTGCTTGCATATTTTGTGTTAACCCATATTCACCAATCCATATGCCTTCTCTTATCTCCACACCCATAACCACACCTACCATGTTCTAACAGTGTTGGAAAAAAGATCTAGTCAGTGGTGATCCTATAGATCCTATAGATCCTGTTTTCATTAAAGAATCTAGTGAGAATATATCCTGTACAGTGTGTGTTTTGAAATGTCTAATCAAATTTACATCACTAGCTAATTATTCCTATGTGTTCAGACTTTTTATGTGCAATGCGACTTTTTATCTTATCATTTCAAATGTAAAATAGTTTAAAATGTGAAAATATGTATAACACTGGTTTTTGTGCAATCAAGACATCGTTATGATTTTTATAGTTTATATCATTTTCCCTATATTTTTTCGACAGCTGACTGATTATTATTAAGCTACAATGATCTGCCCATAGAAGTTAAATTTAACAGAATGAATTTTGAATTAATCCTATATATCTTCACAACTAATCCAGTTGCTCATACCCAAAGCAACTCTAAACTTATTCTCATGCTGAAAAGACTGTCAGCTTTCCCTATCATGCTGATAGGGCCTGTGGCTTTATCTGCGCTGCACAGCCCCCTGTCACCATACCTGCAGCAGGAGGCAGGGGTGGAGCCGGTGGTGGAGGAGGAGGTGGAGACGGAGCAGGCGTTTCCACAGCAGCTGGTGAGACTAGGCCCAATCCTCCACTCCCAGCCAAGCTGGCCCTTCCCAAGCCAGTTTCCCCATGTGCAGTCGCGCCCCCAGGCCTGCCAGGGCCACCTTCACCTCCTCCCAGGGTCTCGATGGCGATGTCTCCGTCCGCTTGCTTGCGGAGTCGGATGGTGCCCTGTTGCTCCAGCTCCAGCAGACGCTTCTCGATATTGGTGTGCCGCTGGAAGGCGGCATCCTTCTCCTGGATCATACGCCGGAGCGTGTGCACTTGTGAACTTGTCGACTCAAATGTCTCCTGTCAGCATGGAGGCCAGCAGAAACAGAAAAGAGAGAAATACAAAACACTTATTTGAAATGAATTTTTAACCAAATATCATCTTAATATTTTCTAAGCACTCTGGTAATACTGCTAATTAAACTGAACCAGGTAACAATTTCAAAAATAATGATATCCTATTAAGACACATTAATAAATGATTCTCCAACCAGCTGGAACCAGTTTTATCAAGCCAATTTTTGTCCAGGGGAGACTTTTCTGGTTTTGACATATATTCAGGTGATAATATTGTGGTATATCAGTGCTTTGATTGACTGACATTGTGTCACATTTGTGAGTAAGTGCACTGGCAAGGCAGTCTAATAAGGGACTCATGACCACGAAAAACACACTTTACATGCTACAGAAACATAAGGAATAAATCATTTAAAATATAGCATGTCATTCTCCTCTAAGATAAGCTAGATGCTATGTATACAGTCATGTTAAAGGTTACTAGACCTCATGTCGGCAAATCATTTAATTGTTAAATTATTTACAAAGCAAACGGAGATCATTGTTTCTAAGATAGGTGGTGGTACGATAAGAAGCATGCAGAGAGGGATAGAGGACCGTCCTACCCTAATGGCTGCCAGATCCTTGTCTTTCTGCAGTAGTTGCTTCTCCAGATCGGCAACTTTCATCACCGTCTCATTCTCGACTTCCAGAAGCTTCTCTGTGAACTAGTCCAAACCAAGGAAGAGAGGGGGAGAGATAAAGCACGGCAGAGCGAGAAAGAAAGACGTCGAGTGGGTTGAGGAAGGCAGAGAGAAATGCTAAAGGAGCAAGAGAAGTATTGATCCTTGGAAACGCCACTCTGGGAGCCAGTCCCATAACTGCTACACTGCTGCTGTTCCTCTCTCTCTCTCTCTGTCTCTTTCATTTTCTTTCAGACCAGTATAGGATAGGAGCATGACACAGCGGAATAGATGACGACATCACTTTCAGTTTTGGATTAGATGAGAAAACACACATTAGGAAATATTTGGGGAATTCTTGTTATTCTCTCATCCACTACACATCCAGCCATTTCTGGATACGTGAGCTTCTGTTCTGGTCTTCACAGTTACCATCTCATTCTCTCTGATTATGGATATAACCCATCATATCACATGCACACTCCCTGTGTTGTGGTTATAAACATGAGTCAGGATCACTAATCTTCACTGCTTTCAGTAAGAAATGCAATAAAAAAAGCTTCTTTCAGTTTAGACATCACACAGGTGACCTTTAGTAATGTCAATCAAATACCGTATAGCATACGTTCAATTTAGACGTCCACCAGTGTAATACACAGTCAGTGCTGTGCTGTTGTGTACGAGTTCTTACATGAGATAATTGTTCTTCCAGCTCCTCTACTTTCTCCAGAGCCACATTTTTAGTCTCAGCATCTTCCAGCAGTCCCCCGACATCAAACACATTGTCCAGGTAGGCCTGAATCTGCACCGACAGCTTATCACTCTCCGTATGTTTGGATTTCTGTCCAGGGCCGAAGCCAAACACATATGAATTAGGCAAGCAAGAAATCACAAAAAGTATAAATTTCAGATGACATCAGAGATGTATGTGCATTCACATTTTTGTTTCTGTTCCTCTGGACCTATTAATGCTTACAAATAGTAACAGAAAGAGTAGTGGGAGTTTTATGCTTGAGGTGTGCTGCTCTGTGCACCTCATTTGAATGAGGTACCTTGAGGTGTATGTGAATGTGGTGTTAGACTTTTGACACCCCACCTCTAGGAAATCATCCAGGCCAAGCTTTGTGAATTCATACTGCAAATGAACGCGGAAGTTCATGTCCTCCACAGAATGAACCACAATATTGATGAACTGCATGCAGGCCACCTGAGATGGAAGCACATGTGGCAGGTTATGAAGGTGAATGGCGGAGAGGTGTCTCAAGGTGTCACTGAAGCTCCTCCCCTACCATGAAATCAATGTTTCCATCTTCAGAGCGGAAGTACTCCATGAGCCTCTCGAACCGATGCTTTTCTTTGCACACCTTTAGTGTAAACAAATGTTTGTTATTGTTATTTACTCCAAACCAGACTAAAGCATAGATGGGAATAAAAATGTGCTTCTCCTACACACATACACAAGTCCTTATACAGCATAAAATCTCAAACGTACATAAGGAATTCCAAAACAAGTCACACACAGTTTAAGAAACAAATAGAGCAGTGTGTTGAGTTTCCTTCAGTGGGCTGATATGCCAAACATCAGACTATCAGGTTACGGATCGCCTTCGGCCAAGGGTTAACTGAGGGGTCAACACGGGCCATTAGCAGAGAAAAACAGGGAGTTAATTAAAGATATGGGAAATGAGGAGATTCAAAGGTTGAAAGATCCAATCAGACCAATCAAGAACCTAACACAGTGCTGCTGACTGGTTCACACAAAAATGGAATGCATCAAAATATCAAAAACATTTGCAGTGGACTACAGTCGCTATGTGCAGAACGTTGAGAAACTGTTATTTTTAAGCTGTAACAATGCAAAACAAGGTTAGTGAAGCTGTTCAGGGCCAGACTGTCTTCCTGTCCTCCCTGAACCAAACTACAAACTGTAGACATTTTTGGATTCTTCATTGTTCTTAATATTGAAATAAACACAATACAAACTTCTATTGGAATTTTCTATTTTATTTTTGATAGTGTGTGAGCAGTCTTTTTCTACTGCATATATACAGTGGACATATATACTGCAGACATTGCTTTTCGCACCTTGAGCTCAAGTTAATCTACTTGGGATTATTGTGTTAAGCACAACAACACCCTCTGTCTAAGAAGGTTAATGAAGCAGATCAGACGTCTTCTGAGGACCAAACTGCAAACTCTAGACAGTTTTGGAGTCTGCATATGCATCCCGCACATCTACATATTTCATATTTGTTTGAGTAAACTCTGGGTTTATAGAGCGGCTTTGAATACCGTGTTACATTGCAAAAGCTCAGCCTCTCTCTGCCACGGTTTCCCACAGTGTTTTTAATGTTGACTTGATTAACTCTCCTGGGCACTTGGACTAGTGCGTGGGGTAATTGCTTGGTTTCCGGCATTTAACTGACTGGGTGAGCAGAAGCTTAGTAAACAAACATCGACTACAGACACTCTTTCCCCGTTCAAGACTTTGCCTTGCAAGTCTCCACATCAAACATGGACGTAGTACTTCAGCAGGTACCTCTTTGAAGTTATCAAATGCTGAGAGGATGATCTCATGGCCCCCTCGCACCAGACAAACAGCGGCCAGCAGCTCCAGGACCAGGGCTTTTGTCCTGCAAACACCAAACAATGGCGGTCAGGAACATTCAGCTCCTCTGAAACACTAAAGCAGTAGCCTCACAATGACAGGGCTAACATTACCAGTCACACATCAGGCCGTGCATTATCCCCTACAGGAGCTGGGGTCTGCCCTTCAGGGGAAAAGGCCTCACTTTTGTTTCCATTGTTCAAGAATGTTCAAAATCAGTAACATGAGACGAACAGCTTATCGCAAACTCCAGTCTTTGGGGTTTGGTTGTGTTGTCTGGGACACATGTGAAGCCATTTCTGTGGGTGGGGACTTTTGCTGGCATTAGCAATGTTCCAAGAGCGTAGCAGACCGTGGCCACAGTAAGAGGTTCTTTACTGTAGTGGGATGTAGTGAAGCCAGGGTACATCCCCCATGCTTTAATTAGCCAATCCCCTATTACATACGCAGCAGGCTTTTAACCCTTAAGTGTTATTTCACCATTACAACTATTTAATTCCCCGGATCATGGGCCACAGTTCAGCTAAAACTTGGCAATCTAGTCCTTCCAGTTTTGTACTCCAGATCCTAGGAGCTTATTCAAACAGACTTTGGTATGAAGTTGTTCTTACCGTGAGTTCTTATTATTCAGACTCAGAGCGATTTCGTTGACAGCATGTGCGTGAGACATGACCATGTTGAAACCATACTGAGAAAAGAAACACAGAATACACACGACTCTCATTTGGATCCGATTCACAACAAGAGTGCAGAACACAAGGTCAGGGGGTCAGCAGCTCTCTAGTCAACCACATCCAGCCACAAAGGCAGCTCTGACCAGGTACAGTCCACAGTCCACTGAGTTCACCCTCCTCAAAACCCCCCTGAAGTTTTGTTAATTGATTGGCAAACTGAGTCAGTGTTCCAGTAAAAAAAATCAGAAAGGTAAAGAACGGGGGATTCCCATGACAGAGTGGTAGAACTTCATGATTATGTGAGTGTACAACCACTAGGGGGAGAACCACTGTTGGCTGACGTACGTTTGACTTCATGTGTTCAGAGTGTGAAGTACCTGGTAGTTCATGACTGCTCTCAAGCACATGATGCAGACATGCACATCATCCTTCTGACTCACGAGCCGTGAGTTCTTGATGGTTTTGCTGTTTGATGCTGAATTGTAACTGCAACACATGATGCACAGGATGATATGAAGCAGGTCTGGACTCTGAACCCCTACAGCAGACGCGAGTCTGGACTCTCAGCCCTTACAGCAGAAGTAGGTCTGGACTCTGAACCCCTACAGCAGACGCGAGTCTGGACTCTCAGCCCTTACAGCAGAAGTAGGTCTGGACTCTGAACCCCTACAGCAGACGCGAGTCTGGACTCTCAGCCCTTACAGCAGAAGTAGGTCTGGACTGTGAACCCCTACAGCAGACGTGTGCTACATAAAAAGGTCTTCAGGATGTTTGGTCAAATTTCAAAATCTGGGTTTGATTGCAAAGTATCAATCTCCACACACACACACACACACACACACACACACACACACATGCACACGCACGCACACACACACGCACATGCACACGCACACACAGTTCTATCTGTCTTCTGCACACACACACAAACACATGCGTGCGTTTACACAGGAAAACCTGACCCAGTGAATGTGGTTTCCTATATTCATGCTTAATGTTCTCTGAGAGTTGTGTCACATGCTTCTTGTGTGCTGAGCACAGACTATGTGCTTCACTTTCTCACATCCAGTGAGCCTGTGTAGCTGAAACAGCTTCAACGCCACTGCAAAAGGTACAAAGCTCCTAAATGCTGGTAAATAATCAAAAAAATAGTTATGGTGGATGCAGGAGTACCACATGCTAAGCGTTTTCACTGAGCTTATACACTTGTTGATACTAGAGGTTTGCAGGTGAGACACGCAAGCAGAACATCCAAAGCTGGTGACGTATTTAGAGGAGCAGTAAGAAGCTGGAGGGGAGCAGTGCAAGGGGGACACAGCAGGTGCTGGCTGGAGGCAGCGACTACATTACCCACAATACCTACCGAGGGCCAGTGTGACGCATGGAGCGCGCCAGTGTGCTGAAGCCGTTCTGGTGCAGATCCTCGATGGACCTGCTCCATAGCTTCCCCTTGTCCAGTGAGCTATCCTCCCCATTCTCCAGCCCCACAAAATCCAACCTGAACCGCGTCCACACACATACACACACACGCGTACGGACAGAAGCACGCACACACACGGGGTGGGGGGAGGGGTACAGGGTGAGGCTGCAGTGCAGCAGCTATAGCAGGGGCAGGGCGGCAAGGTTATTTGGCACAGGGACTAAGGACCTTTCAGGCGTAACAGATCTGAGCATGGCTCAGCCATTCAGTCCAGTGCAGCACAGCTCTGTGCATTTCGCAACAGGTTAATAACCAAAAGGACACCTTCTCGTCCACAAAGCACGCCCACCACGTTGAAGCCATTATCAGCCGGATTCTCACTCGGTTAGAAGGATTCTGCAGATGTTTTCCGGATATGAGGGGCATCTGAAAACCCTAAATGGGGCTCTCTTTCGGTGTGGGTGGAACCAGCAAACGTGTGTGCGCCATGTGTGAAAGAATATGACATGTATGTGTGCCATGTGTGAAAGCATATGACATGTGTGTGTGTGTATGTAAAAGCATATGACATGACTCACATGACTGCGCACTGGGCAAAGGACAAGTACTCCACTAGAATATCCAGCCCTCGGTTCTCATCATTCAGGAACTCCCGCACCCACCTGCCAGATGCACACACACACACACACACACACACATACACACACACACAGGTGAGATGGTTTATGGACTATATTCTAAGACCCATGTGGGCGAGGCAGGGTTTTCAAGGCAGTGCCACAGGGCCACATGCCCACACAGGCTGATACCAATTGTATAGGCTGAAATCAATTACACAGGCTGAAATCAATTATACAGGCTGATACCAATTGCACAGATTGATACCAACTGCACAGGCTGATACCAACTACACAGGCTAAAATAATTTATTCAGACTGATACCAATTACACAGGCTGAAATCAATTACACAGACTGATACCAATTAGCAAGCAGTCCATCCAGAAATGATGTAGTTCAATCAGATGTATTAAGGCAGGGAAACCACTACACAGTGCACAGAAAGTCTGAAATAGGAATAAGAGTCACACCAGACAAGGCAGAAAACAATGGAGAGAAAGCAAGTAAAAGAGTAGGAAAGAGAGACTCTTAAAAAGAGAGATACAGCAACATAAAAAGAGAGAGACAGTAATTACAGACTAATAATTACAGACTAATAATTACAATTTAAAAAGCAGTTTGGAGTGGCGTCCCCATGCCTGCCTTGGCAAGAGAGGAATGGAAAGTTAAAAAAAAAGCTTTAGATTTCCTCCATTTAGTTGCTCTTTTCTTGGGGGGGACTTTGAAGGAATTCCCACTACTGCACTCAGCAAAAGAATGTGGAGGGCATATGGCTGAGAGAGAAAGAACTGGGGAGTAAAGACTGATCCTCTGACGAAAACACACACACCCAGACACACATACATACACACACAAGTCACACTGGAATAATTACTGAATAGTTAAACTGTGTTAAACTGAGGTTTGTATTGCATGGCTGCCACTGGCAAGGCAGAAAGGAACCACAGCACAGAAAGACTTTAGAGGAAATAGACGCAGAGGCACAAAAAGAGAGACCGAGAGAGACCGAGAGAGAGAGACACACAGAGACGGCACAATGAGCAGGAGCGGGTCTGCAAGACAAACACCACAAGACAGACTCTGCAGATTGAAAAGGTGGAACGTTCACTTGATCATCCGTTTCCTGTCTGCCACCTCCCCCTCCTTTCCTCCCTTGCCTCTCTTTTCCTGCCAGATGCTATTTCAGGTTGGTTTGGCAAAATGGAGAACATTGCACCGGCAAGGAGCCACGTTTGGGATCCTTGCAATAGCCTTTGTTCTATTTTACTATTTTAATGCCACCACAAGAAAAGTCCCTGAAAATAGTCTGCTCTTTTCCCTTACGTTTTAAGGGAAAACAACTAAAAGTCACTTTTGCTAATGAGGCAAAAGAGCATAAAGTTACGAATGGCCGCCTTCCCTGGTAGTCATGGCTGATCATTTGGGACTCTGAACACACTCTGGCAAATTGGATGAATCACCGTTATTTGTGTTTGAATGGCTCAGATTTGTGTTGGTATTAGACCTCGGTAAGATTTCTTGAACAGTTTTATGTATAGGATACTATACTAGGATATCACTACTATTACTTCAAAACTCTGGACACCCTCTGCAATTTTCCCAGCAATTGTATGTGTCAACCATGTGGGTAAAAGAAATTTTGCTTCATTGTATTTCACTGTGTGTGGCCTTCTTTGTCTTTCTGTGTTTTCTTTATGCACAAGCTTGAGTCATGGGGGTATACGAACATGTGTGTGTGTGTGTGTGTGTGTGTGTATGTGCTTTGTGTGCATTTTCACACACTCCATTGTTGGATGCTCAGGCTTCCTGACTCTTCATCATACACAGCAGAGCTTCCTGTTGATGACTCATCTACATGATCCTTCAATAGATGCCTGTGTTGTTAAGCAGAGAGCAGGGGGCTATTTGTGTTTCCCTTGGGGCTGACCTGGTGTTTGCGGGTGTTGTGGCTAAGAGTGATGTGGGTGGGTTTAGGAGAGCAATGGAGTGTGCGTCGTTTGTGTGTGTGTGAGTGTGTGTCTATTTACAGATGCCCACACTGGTGTGTGCAGATAAAGGCAAAGGTCTGTGATTGTATGTGTGTGTGTGTGTGTGTGTGTGTGTGTGTGTGTGTGCGCGTGTGCATCTCTGTGTGGGTGCCCGCTCTTGTTTGTGAAGAGGAAGCTCTGGTTTTGTGTGCATTTGTGTAGTCAGTCATATTATTTGTGTGGGAAGCCTTGTGTTAAGGTATGACCCGCTGTTTCATGTTTGGCTTTGTAAATGCAGCGTTCTGTTGCTTACAGTCACACACACACATTCAAATGCAGTGACATGTAAGCTTATATACTCAGCTGACGTGACACCGCCTCTGTGCCCTTTTCCTTCTGCTATGCATGCGCTTAACTCTTCTACCTGCATCCCCTCTAATGTAACCTCCTTCTGGTCTCCAGTGGTTCTCCCACTGCTCCTCCTCCGTACCGCTTCTGCATGTGCAGTATTCTCTAGTTCTGACCATAAGTTCTCTCTCTCTCGCCCTGTCCTTCACTTCTTCGTTCTATCGTTCTTTCTTTCCCTCTCTATCACGCCCTTTCTCTCTCTGTGTCGCCGCCTCAGTCTGAAGGCGATCCTCTCCGCCCCTCCGGCCGGCGGCACCGTGGACCTGTCGGGACTCGCCCTGTCGCGACGGGACTCGGAGCGTCTGGCGCTGCACCTCCGCCGCCACGCACCTCATGTACGCGCCGTGGAGCTGGCCTTCACAGGCCTGACGGACGACGCGTTCTTCCAGCTGCTGCCCACGCTGGCTGCCCTGCCTGCGCTCCAGAGCCTGGCGCTCAACGGCAACCGGCTGACCCGCGTCGCCCTGCGGCACCTCGCCGACACCCTGCGGGATCCCGCCGGCTTCCCGGCGCTCGCCTGGGTTGACCTGGGCAACAACGTGGACATCTTCTCGCTGCCGCAAACTTTCGTGGCCAGCTTGCGCAAACGCTGCCCCAAGCAGGGAAGCCTACCCACCATCCAGGAGCAGGGAGAGGCAGTGGCCGGAGAGCCCGACGAGAGGCCCGCTGGGTGGGGGAGCTCGCCAGGCGGCTGGGCTGGGTGTGGGGCATGCGGGAGCGCCGGACTGGACGAGGCTGGGGAAGATGAGAGGTCTACCTGGACCTCAGGGTCAGATGAGAGAGGATGAGGATGGACAGTGTAATCAGAAACTATGCGATTTCAGTCGGAAATGCAATGGTCTTTAGGGCCTGGGGTGGTGGAATTACCCCAAGATACAGTCATACTTGTAAAACAGTGGCAGATCTGAATCTCGAGGTTTAGGGGAATAATTTGAACAGTTAGAGGGAAATAGAACATTTCGATCTGCAGGAAAATCTTCAGCTATTTGGAGGATGCCTCTTTAGCTAACTCTCGCCCAGTTTGTAACACTGCCCAATCATTTTAGCTAGGGATAGTTCCACAGAGCAGAGAAGACCGGTTTGCTATCCAAACACTTCAGTTGTTTCACTACCAACTGTGAGCCAGTAGCACCTGTCAAACTGCTGTTCTGCATTTTTTATATGTCTTATTAATCCACAATGGATGCTCAACAATTAAGTGACCTGAAGCGTTTATAAATTATTCCTTCATAAATTATTCATTTATCCAACAGCTTCTGACTGGGTCATGAATTCTAGTGGATACATAAAGAGTTACTAAACAGTAACTGTAGAAATGTGTAAATCCTAGTCCTCTGAAAGTCATGTATGTCAGGTTAATATGAGCAGAACTTGAAACGTATAAAATCAATTCAGTATTTTGTTGATTTAAAGTGAATTGAGAAAACGTTCCCTGCCTTTTTTCTGGAACAAAATGTTAATCACCGATGAAGTATATCACTGAAAGATTTTACACCAGAATCGGTGTAGAGAGCACGCAAAATCGCAGATAGTCGGGGACGCTTTTTCTTTTCACACCGGACACGATTTACAGCGGTAGTCTGTAAATCGGTAGCCATAGTATTGCTGATTAATGCAAAAATAGCTCTAATTTAACGTTTTGTCGAGGTTTGTATGAATATTGCCGAGTTAAAATGTTGTCTAGGTTAGCTATTACTTTTGATTTTCGGACCACATCGTATGATATAGCAAGCATACCTAATTTTGTACTGATTCTAGGCTGAAATTGCTGGTTCAAGTGGCTAAAATAGGGCATTCGCTTGTCGCGTTCATTACCGATGCGGTTTTGTTGTGCGGCACGCGGCTAGTATAAACGGTTACACATATGTGCGACTGGTGTAAAATGGGCTTAGGGCTGCTAAACAGAGCTATTGATTGTTCGAATAAGTACATCATCATGTACGTGTGTATATTAAAACATACATAATGATAAAGTATAACATTTTAACTTTGCCCGAGCGTGTATTAAACATGCAGTGGGGAAGAAGAATTTTGGAAATATGTCTCTATACGTAGTAGAAAAGCAGAGCGCTCATTACAGACATTAGCATTGAACCGGGTGATCAGAATGTGTGTTTCTGATATGTGCAAAGCTAATATTATTGTGCGCTAGTGCAGGCGATCAGGTTCTTGGAAGTGACGAAATTGCTTCATAAAGTTGCAGTTGTGTTACCACAAACCCAGGATAGGGTGAGTCACAGTAATTGTGTAGTTTCTACTTATTAAAGTAAAAGCCGTTGGAAAAATATCCTCTTGACATAAATATTGTTTTTTCTGTTGTGTGAATCTTTTTACTTTGGAAATTGGGGCTACTCTAAACAAACTGACATATGAAGCAACAGGCAATCTGATGAAGAGAAGCCCTAGAGAGATCCTAGGATGTTGGCTGTTGCTAAATGACCGTCCAGGGGGCTGGGATATGTCTGCGTACGTTAGTCATAGGAACGCCTGCGTATATGGTGCGTGTGCGCTTACGTGCGTGTGCGAGCCGAGCAGCCTCCTCTTTATCATCCATGCTAGACTTTAGTGGCAGACAACAAAGAAGGCGCGGCGGGAGCAGGCTTGCCGGTCTGTTGAGCATGACAGAAAATCCGTGTAGTTAGTGATGGCTGTCTGAAGCTCTACGATTCTCCCCATCAATCTATAAATCCCCAGCCAGGCTCTCTAATGGGCTGCAGAGCCACTGGTTGTAGCGGATAGAAAAAAATCACTGCTCTTTTCAACTTACTCAACTCCTTATGGGAATAGTTTACAAGCTATTTTTCTTTGGTTTCATGTTGACCGCTCCTGCTTTCAGGTGAATTTGGGAAAAGAAATTGATTTTTATATCATAACATACAATATTACATTGAAACAAGAATAACACACCTAAGCAAACACACAAAAATATTACTCAGCATAGAGAAAGAAAGACTTGGAGCAACAAGACAGTAAAATGGTACATTTTAAGTGTCTTAGTTACACTGTGGATTTTGTTGTGATACCATAAAAAGATGGGTCGAATCAAACATGACTGTAATAATTGTGTCATACAATATATTTTGATCGGTTGAACCATATAAAATAACTTATATAAAAGAAACAAATAAATAGTTGGTAGGTTAACGTTATTGTATGTACTGAGCAAGCCGAGAATAAAATAGGCCGATAAATATATTTGGTAAGACTGCCGCCTTCTGAGTATGTTTCAGAACTGCATACCATAATAACTTCATAATAACATAACAGACAAATTGCTCGTTTAAATCGTAGTTGCTACTGATATTGTATTAATTGTATGATATGGTAATACTGTTGTGATGTTAATTGTTATGGGGAAAATACACCTTATCTTCATGGTAGCGTACGTCCGACCGCGTTCTTATTTTCATACTACGCCACATCCGGTCGATGAGGTCAATAATTCTCTCAACGTCCGCCATTTCAGTTTTTGAGTTAGCTAGATGTTGATTGAAGCAGGTTAGATTTAACAAAGAAATTAACTATCTGAAACGAAAGTCTTCATAATCTAATTATTGCTGCTTCTTTGGCACAACTTTTTGGAGAAATTAGACCGACTGGATTGTAATTTACGGTCCGAAGTGGCACCGATGCAGTTTTCTTTCTCCGAGCGTGTCTCACTGGGAGCCAAAGTTTTTGTATGAGTTGAGTCCTGCTAACGGACAGCGAGAGTCGAAGAAAGGCCTTAATAGCCTCGGTGTGGAATAACACAGTCATGGCTGGTAACTTTGACGCCGAGGACCGTGATAGCTGGTATTGGGGCAAGATTAGCAGAAAAGATGCTATATCTCTGTTGCAGGGCCAGAGACATGGAGTGTTCTTGGTTAGAGACTCAACTACCAGTAAAGGAGACTACGTGCTCTCCGTCTCAGAAAACTCTAAAGTCTCGCATTATATAATTAACAGCATTAGCAACAACCGGCAGTCTGGAGCAGGTAGTTATTGGTTTCCATTACTGTTTATATTTTCAGTATATGTATTCAGCTAAAAACATGGTACTAGTTTTCTCATGGAAAAACAGCTAAATAACCTAGCTAAGCTAGGTTAATTTACGTAGCTAGCAAGCAACCTTACGAGCTGCTACTGGCTTCAGGCAGACAGAACTTGATGATTCTAGCTAGTTAGCTCGCTAGCTAACTGCATATCTGAATAGCTTTCAGAAGTTCGTCTTCTACTTTTATTTAAAATAAATATATTGGGTGAACTGTTTGGCTCTTTGTTGCATACATTTTAAATACAGCGTTTACAGGTTTATATATAGTTATCGTAGTTGCTCACCTACGCAGTTAGCTACGTTAGTTAAAACTAACTTTCACAATAATTCAGCTAGCTAACTATTTTAGCACGCTAGCTAGCAGGCTAAGTGGTTCAGTAAACTAAAGTTAGCATAGCTAGCGCCTGACAGACTTTATTTAAACACCTTAACATTCCCTTGTGTATAGAATGTTTTCATTCGACACGGTTCTAAATTACTATTATGAAAAGTTATAGTAAATAATATTATAAATTGCCTACTTTCTTCTTGATTTAAAGGTAATAGTTGGTTCTAGTAGCCAATTTATATATAGCTGTCAACGTCTTCACTTTACCCTGCTTTGAATCTAACTTGGCTAGACAGCTACCCGCTAACCTTTGTTGTCAACCAGCAACCTAATTGTGTAAGGCAATCTGTCGTCTGGCGTTCGTGTTCTTGGTGTGATCTGCTTTAGCAATATTATTTGTCAACCTGTAGATGCATTTGTTACTATGAGAGTTGTAAACAAATTCAGACATCTCATATTAGCATGGTTGTTTAATGTTAGCCGCACTAATGTAAGACACACTCCTCCACGACCCGACGTGGCTATGCTAAGGGGTGTGGACGTCACTTGCATTAGCCGTTTTAATAGATCTCTCTCCTGTTCCACCTCTACACTTCAAAACCGAGTGACGTTACGTTCATGTTGTCTTTGTTATAGAACTAAGCGACTAGAGACGTTAAGATGAACTTTATTTCATGTTTTTCTGCCCTTAAAACGACCCACTACAACTCCGCACATGCAGGACAAAGCAGGAAATCTTAACACTTTTGACTGCTATTAGTTGGTTCTTGCCCACGTGTACTGAATCATCGTTCTCCACATTGGGGTGGAGATGTGGAATTACCAGGGGGAAGTACAAGGTGGTTGACACTGAGACTGGGAACTAGGAATGAATGGGTTGGGTGACACATAGTCGGAGTGACTCTTCAGTGTGGTGTTTATGGAATGTGTGTGATCCTGTACCTTGCCTGTCTGTTTTTTTTTTTTACATGCACACAGTGCAGGTTCTTACATGATGAATTAACTGCGAAGTCTGATTTATGAAACCAGGCATGGTCTGCAGTCTGTAACTGGTGTATGGCTTATGTGCTTACTTAGTTCTTGCACAATCATTTTTGAATAAAAGATTTCGATTCAGAGATACATGTATGTAGACAGCAATGTTTTTTTGTTTATTACTTAGTTTGCAGTGTATCATAAGGCATCCTATTCACATTTTACTATGTCATGTTACATTATTAGACTATTTAGATTTTTCGCTTGATGTGTGCCTAACTTTGCATTTTAAAGTCTCACCTCATCTGTGAGTACCAAAACTGTAAACTGCAATACCCAATCTAAATCCCGTGACTCCAGGTGTGGTTCCTTCGCGGTTCCGGATTGGGGACCAGGAGTTCGACACACTTCCTGGACTGCTGGAGTTCTACAAGATCCACTACCTGGACACCACCACGCTCATAGAACCCATCAGCAGAGCCAAGAACGCCGGCTTCATCAGCACCACGCCTGCCGGCGCCCCCCACAGATCGGAAGAAGCAGAGTATGTGCGCGCCCTTTTCGACTTTCCTGGCAGTGACGAGGAAGACCTCCCTTTCCGCAAGGGCGACATCCTACGGGTGCTGGAGAAGCCGGAGGAACAGTGGTGGAATGCCCAGAACACTGAGGGCCGTGCCGGGATGATCCCCGTGCCCTACGTGGAGAGGTACCGACCCGCCTCACCTACCTCCATAGGAGTGGCAGCTGCGGGGCAGACCAGCCTTGGTGCTCCTAGCCTTGTGGCACTGGATGGCACCGGAGCTCCAGTCCCCACAAAGCTGGACTACGCCCAGCCTGTAGTCAACACCCCCTTGCCCAACCTCCAGAACGGGCCGGTGTATGCCAGGGCCATCCAGAAGAGGGTGCCCAACGCCTACGATAAGACTGCACTCGCCCTGGAGGTACGGACGGGGTCACCTCGGTCAACAGTGCTCTGTTGTACCGATTTGCCCCCTGGGGTGGGGGTGGGTGGTATGCTCTCTCGCTCATTCCATATGCTCCCGTTGTTATAATTTCTCGCTGTCCGCAATTTGTAGATTCATCACAGAAAAGAATACGACCTTCTGTTGAGTCACTTTGACATGAGCAGATATGAACGCGGGCGCATGAGACATTGAAAATTCCAGTCCTAAAGGGGGTTCTCTCTTTCTCACGCTTTCTCAGTCACCCTCTCGGAAGCTCTTTTTTCATTCGAATTTTTAATGTAATAAAATGTGTGACAAAGGTGAGTGAAAGCAGGTTTAAATCGACTCGGGTTTGCATTAGGATGGCTTTGACTTTGGATGATGGAACAAACATTGGCATGATATAAAAATGTTGTATGCGTGTGCTTAGATTCTCTCACTGTGTTCGAGGTCATATGTTGCCCCTTTTGTTGCTTTTATTGGACAACAGAGCAAACACCGGAGACGTCAGGCTGTTAAGCACGTTCTGCGAAACCCGCCTTTTTGTTGGCGTTGGATGGCACTTGTAGTACCTGATTGGATGAGCTCAACAAAATGAGCAAAGTATGTAGTCTTTTCACTGGAATTTAAGGATTGGCACGTATTAGGGGTTTAATGTACGGGTGTTTGTCCCGAACCATCAACGTACTTGTTGCAGTCCAGTTCTGCAAAGGCTGATGAACGCAGCGAGGACTCGTATTTCACAAGCGCAAGTTTCACCTGAAACCTTAAGCGGTAAACCATTAGCAAGGTAGCAACACCGCATGCTATGCTTAACTCGAGTTCTCTGGTGTCGGTCACTCTGCTTCTTTCAAGTCGGCTCTGTCGGCTGCGATAGCAAGTGGTGTCGGTGTTGTAGGGTTGAAGCACGTGTTAACACGTTCACCAGCAACACCCAGATGTGCCAGCCACTTACTTGTTTGGCAGACGCTCCGATCTAGTCATGTTGGGGGTGCGGGAGGGGTAAACAGGATTTGCTATAGACCAGAGCAAAAACATTATTGCAGCAAATTTAAGGTTTAAACGTTGAGCTAGAACCAAATTGGAACAAATTCATTTTTCTTCATAGCATAAATTTAATAGCATCACATACCATGCTTTAATAGCTTCAAATATTTTCAGTTTTGTAGCTGATTGCGACCTGAGGTTTTGATTTTGAGATCAACTCAAAATCTGATCTGAGTGTATGTACCTTTTTATATTTTACTGCTTAATACACTACAGGTTCTACCAACTGTCTCAGGTGGGACTATATGATTCAGTTATATAATCATACTTGTATATCTCAGCCTTTGGGCTTCTTTTTAAGCACTAATTTGCTTGAAATCCTGATGGAAAAAGGGCTATTCTTATGCACTCCGTGTCAAATGATGTTAAGCTGTTGCTTTCTCCTGGGTATGCAGGTATTTAAAGTAAATGTGACACTTGCCTTCTTATTACAAAGCTGAAACGACTAACGTTGAGTGTTGTCACTGTACTCTCTAGGACCACATGCACCATAAGACAAACCTAGTTCCTCCCTATTATTGACTATTTTTCAATAATTCTATTGTGTTCATGCTTTAACCATGACCATACATGCATAGTGCATGTGGCCCCTGACGGAGCAGAAGTCTTGGGCTCCTAACCAGGCTTTGTGTGCGCAGGTGGGTGACATGGTGACCGTGACGAAGATCAACGTGAACGGCCAGTGGGAGGGGGAGTGCAAGGGCAGGAAGGGCCACTTCCCCTTCACGCACGTCCGCCTGCTGGACCAGCAGCAGCCCGAGGACGAGAGCTGAGGTCCCGGCACATGCGTCGCTACGTCCTGACTACGCCCACCCCCACCACCCCCTCCCAAAAAAAAAAACCGCTCAAAGATTCACAGGTATCGCCAGCTTCACTTGTTCACGCACGTCCATAGGACGGTAGCGCTTTCGCACATCTGCCCTCCACGCTCGACCACATACTGTGACGTACACACGCGTGCGCGTACAGACCAGCAGAGACTGTTGTCCGAACACCAGTACAGCAGGAAGTACTGGACGGAGATGGCCGACTGACTGTGAAAGCCTGCTCGGATAAAGGAGAGACGCCGTAGGACTGAGACCAGTCCTCCCTCCTGTTTCTCACAGTCTGGGACTCCACCACGTTGGCCTCTTCTGCAAGTGTACACTGATGTTTCTGTCCTGTCCCATCAACACTACTCGTCAGTCTCCAGTGCTCCTTTTGTGCTGAGGAAAAGAATGGAAAATAATATTATAAAGACACGCTACATAGTATGTCAGTTTTGTTTATTTTGATTTATTTTAACTTTTGTGTGTTTCTGCAATTATATATATATATTTTTCCTGATTTATAATGCCTGATGATACTGCTGGTATCTGTATGCATTTCCAGAGGATCTGCTCTGAACATTGAAAATAGGAATATGTATTTGAAGGGAGAAAAATGGAATTCCTTAGAAGTTGGGATTCTGTGTACCAAGATCTGTTTTCACTCACCCTGAGTGGTGCATGACAGGAGAATCAGAAAACCTTAGATACTGACTGAAAGATACTTAGAAAACCTTACATACTTTTTCCTTCCCTCCCCCACTTCTGTCACGCCCGCTCCCGTCTCCTCTCTCCGTACGTTCACCCACCTCCAGTCCCTAGTGCCAAATCTCACGCCGCAGTAGTCCACGCTGCCGCTGCCTTTTTCTGTGTCAAACAAAAAACAAAACGCTGTTGTGCCCGCCAGCCATGAGATCAACTTCTGTTGTGTCCCCAAAACCTATCGATGTGCTCCAGTACCTTACGAAGCGTTCAAACGTGCTGCTTAAACGATCATTTATGAGTGTAATGATCGAGACTCATAAATGATCGAGACGTTTCAGCTCCAGTCCCTCCTGCAAGCAAATATACGGTGTTTGAAAGCAAATGTAAAACGTCGGCTCCCCTCGTTGCCAGCATTATTGTTTTCTTTTAGTATTTTAGTTTTATGAGCTACCCCTAAGAACAGGTAACACCTTTCCCTGCTCAATAGTGACCTGTATATGCGTGCATTCAAAGGAAGGCCATACAGGCGGACACGGACAGGTCGGTCCTGTGGAGTGTCGGCAGCCTCGTGTCGCGCTCTGTCTGCTAACCCTTGTGCTACGGCTCACGCTGCAGCTACAGCTGTATTGGCAGATGGGATTATGTAAAACTTGCCAAAGGTGAAAGCATTCTGATGCACTGCATATGGCAGTAGTTAACCTGTCAGTCATGCTCTTCATTAGATAAGCCAATCAGGATTCGAGGAGTGCCAGCAGGGCTTCTCATTGGTCCTTTACTTTAGAGGTGTTTAGTTTACTCCAGCTTCTAGCAAGTGCAAAGTAGCAGAACGTGGAGATGGTTAGCTGGCTGCTCAAATATAAGAATGCGGCTAATTGCACATTCCATTAGTTAACAACATTTCTGATAAGTACTCGCTACGTCCAGCATTTGAGCTTTCTATGAAATGCCAGTGTAGCTTGTGTAAAGTAGCGTTGGTAACTGGTTTTTACAAGGGTTTTCTCTACATTTCAGTTCACTACATTTCCAATTGTTGTCAACCCTTATAGGCCATAGTTTTTTCCATTGAAAAAGGTCACGCCTCCAGGATCTTGAACAGTCCAAAATAGTTCATGCTCAAAGCTTCGGTGAAGCTATCAAGTCCACATTTAATGGCACATAATGGGTCCACTAATTGCAGGAAAAAAATTATATTGATTTACTGAACTGACTCATATTTAGTGATGTTTATCTCAGTGAACCTTGAGTATTTGTAAATGCCTTTAACACTTCATTCAACTCTCCATGTTGTGGTTGTGTATATTGTTATTGTTTTTGTACTGTTTGGTTTTTAACTCGGAACACTATAGATTGACCAGGTTAAAGTGCCACAAAATGTCTTGTGAGAGAATTGCAAATGTAGGGTTTAATATGTCAGAAATGAATATAATGCCTGTCAAAAAAGAAAGGCAGAGGTGACTGAGCCATGTATGTAATTTGTGTTTTAAAACTGTTGGATCAATCTCCTTTTACCATTTTAAAAAATAATAATTTATTTTTGCAGTATTTTCCATAAGACTCACCTTCTAAAGACGGACCATAATGCTTTCCACATTTCCACAAACTAATTTGCCTTATGCAGATAGTTCCGTTATTCAGATTTGATTGCATTTTGTTGTATATGACTGTAAGAACCACTGTTTGTCACCTGAGCTGCTGTCATCCCTTTGTGTGGCTTTCTGACTTTGTCTCTGTGTGCAGGGCAGTGAAAAGAGGCAAAAAAAAAAAAAAAACTTCAAAGGACTGAAGAACTCAGCTGAGGGACCAATAGAGAGAAAAATATGCATTATCCCTCTAACCTGTGTTCTCTGACTAGGCCACTGTTAACCTTGTATTTAAAAAAAGAAAGGGAAAAAAAAAGACTGACACAAAGGCTTTTGGGATGCACGCACTCAATGTGCAGCTGTATATTTTGGCCTTTTTTTTTTATATGCTCACATTTTGCGAGCATGTAAAAGTGTCCCTGTGCTTCCAGCCAGTCTGATGTATTCTGGCACGCAGCCACTACACACGTGTGCTTGTCGCACAGTTTGCTTTCCTGGGGTTGTACAGTAACTATAATTTTATTGTGTTAGTGTAGCCCTGTATTCAGTTGCAAAGATGCACATCAGATGTTGTAAGCAATTAAGAAATGCCTACTTGTGTGGTTGTTCCGTATGTAATGTAAAATTTTGGGGTGTTTTCACTGTGTCATCTAAAGCCATTGCCTTCCTTTTACAAATCTGAGAATGGGTGACGATTCTGATCTTTAATTATGATGAGCATTTTCATTCAGGAGGTCTGCTGTTGGGTTAATTGAGACTCTAAAATGTGTGAAGTGCTCCAGACTGAATTATATGATGATATGCACCTTACCTCCTGCTTGGTTGCTCCTTTACAGCTGACTTTTAGAATCGTCCCATCTTTTTTATTATTATTATTATTATTATTATTATTATTATTATACCAAAAGATTTTTCCTACCATTTTTATTGTGTTTGAGGAAGACGGAGGAGAGGTTGAATAAAAATATATATATTGTTTTTTAAACGTGCCATTGTATTATAACTATTTTAAGTTTAAATTGACATTTTATGAGGCATGTAATGTGTTAATATACTTAGTAAATAAAAAAAACATTAGTAAAGCCTGTAAGGGTTCCTGTATTTTTTGTCAAAACGCAAATGTACATTTGTGTGGACTAATGCGATTAATTTGGACCCTGAAAAACCAGCTGTTTTACGGTATATTCGTAAATGAAAATACGACAGCGGCACAGTGTCTTTTGTCATTTGCCTAAATACATAAGCAGTGAAAGTAATGGCTTTTTCGTTAGTTTTATCCGCAGTCCCAATTTTGGGCTAGTATTTTGTTGTGGTTTAGGGACATGGACATAGTTCTGAGGAAAGTTCGATGAGTTCGGGCAATGAACTTGTGTTAACCGAAAAGTGGTCGTGTGTGGAAAGTCAATTTCCCGGATGGAGTTCCGTCGCCATCTTTAGTGCAGCGCGAGCTACCGGTAGAGTGGGAAGTTGAGCTGCTGTTGCTCCGCCAGGAACCACCGATTGAGACAGACAGACTCGCCCACCTTCGAACCTTTCCCATTGCCCTCACAGCATCGCCTGTCCCAAACGCTGAGCACCATGGCAGATCGAGAGCACTTTGTATATCAAGCAAAACTTGCTGAACAAGCAGAGAGATACGATGGTAAGTTAAATTGTATTTATTTGCGGTATTAGAAGAGCCACTAGGTGAACACTGCGGTGGTTATTACACACATTCCCCTCTGTGTGCTGGCTAAGCTAGCTAACTGTTACTTAAATGCAGGCCGTTTTACTCTCTCTTTATGCAGTTGAATGGTCTCAATAATTAGACATATTTGTGTGAATGGTAATGTAAAGTATTGTTATGGATAAAACGTCAGTTTGAAGAAAAGTGCTTTTCCGTGTCATTCACAAGGATAGCTTCTTTCAGCAAATGGTCATGATTCATGAAATGGGAGGGGGAGTAGGCAGCAACTGCTAGCTGCCTAGCTAGCATGTCTTAGCGAAGCTGTTTTGGAAAAGGCCTGGCGCCGTGATGAACTGATGCTCTAAATGCAGAGCTACTTTGAAATTAGCAATCAAGATAGCTAGCTTCGTGTGCATAACCACCAATATTTTCACTACTTTCCCTTTTAAATTTCAGTAATAAAATAGCTAGCTCATACTGTCCCAGTATGTGCCTAGCTGTATCAGAAACACAAGATGAATTGCTGATATTAATTTCCTTGCTAGCTAGCAAATCTGACCGAGTCACGTTATGAGCAAGCAGTTAGCTAGCTACTTGCATGTTGAAAGTTAAACATGTAGGCTTTGTCTTTAACGTGAATAACGTAAACATATAGAAATTTATATAGCCACTCTGGCCGTATTAGCCTGCACTGGCCCGTGAACAAAATTTTGTTTGCTATTGAACTTTAAGATTTGTGGCCATTGCGTAACGTTAGCTTGTGGATTTGGTTTCAGATGCGTTCGAATAATGTAGTTAGCTAGTTAGCACTAGCTACTTTGGATATAGTTGTTAGCCAAAAACAGCTAGCTAGATAGCGCGCTTGCTGGGTTTAACCACCTCACAACCCCCCTCATAACTCAGTCTCGCTGTTCGATTAATTATATTTTATTTGTTTTTCTTTATTTTGTTTAATCTTCTAAATGGTAAAATAATGACACTTTTGTCTGCACGCCAACTTCTTAGCTATATGCTGTGTATTCAAAATGGCGAAATTAAAACTGTCCAGCTATGCTAGCTAGCCAAAGAAGTTCGCCAAGTGTTCTCAACCTGTGCGGTTGCTAACGCTACAGCAATCTTAAGCATTTAGTAAATCAAATACGTAATTAGGCAATTAATAGATTAATTTAATAATACACGGTAAAAAAAAAAGCCTTAATACGGTCCAAATTTACACTGTCCGATGGAATACTATCTTTGTGCGGTAACTTAAATTTACATATGATTTGCAGTCATGATTCAAAATTTGAATAAATCACGTTGAGAATCCTTTATAGGCACGATAGGGAATAAAGCCGCACCCACTGTGACATAAATACATGTATGCTTTAGCACTGAGACGACAATCCTGTCCGACTAGAGAACAGTCAGCTCTTTGAGTAGATCAGAAACACAGAGAAACTAAAGTGCTCAGCAATAAAGTAGTTAGTTGCTATAGTGATAAGGCTGTCATAATTGCCTAAATCATAGTTTTCTTATGTGCCATGTTGAGAGGAGGGGCAGGATTTTGCGTGTGTTAATGCCACATATTACAAGCAGATATCACCAGGGTGCTGTTCAAGTTTGAACATGTCGGTGCAAGTTGGGTCACTTTCTAATATCTAGGCCACTGAAGAAAAAGTGGTAGTGACGACTGAGACCAAGTAGGGTTAGGGTTTCCTTATGGAGATGTTGAAGGCTGTTCAAGTGCACTTTGTAGAACCTGCTGAAACAAGCACTGCTTTTGGGTAGATTATAATTGTATGAAAACTTGGTTTCCTTTTTCATTTACTATTTTGAAGGCAGGCTTCAGACTTTCATCACTTGATGGTAAAATGCTGACACATTCTGGCCTGATATTAAATGTTTTTGCCATCTCAGCTTGGCCAAGAATGACCAGGAAAAATGCACAAGTGGATGAAACATTCTCTGAACACCGCTGCAGTCTAGCAAACTGTTTGAGCCTGAAGGCTTTTTAGGGGTCCTGGTCTAGTCTGGTCAGACCTGTTTAGGAATTTAACAGCATAAGCTAAGCAGCCCATACCTATACCCCCCCCCCCCCCCAGATCCTTTATGTTCTCTCATGAACCAAGACACACCCTTCGCTGCCTACCATGACATGACACACCCATTATTTCAATAATGAAATAATGGCTTAGTCTTTTTCTACAGTTTCGCTGAAGAGTCTGTACATTTAGTAAAGTTTGTCTAATGGGTTATGGCAGCAAACATTTATCACTTCTAACGTTTTGGTTATACGTAGATGGGCTTATGCTTTGAGGGCACAGGTCTTCAGGTTTAGACGCATCACTTAATGTTGTCAGGTTTCACGTATAGGGTTCAGATGAAACTTTCTGAAAATTAGAAATGTGATTTTCCCCTTGAGCTGACTTCCCAGCACTCAGCCGGCTGGAGTCCAGGAGGCATAGAGTGCAGCTGGGGTCAGGGGACAGGGACACCGGTTCTCTTCTCTTACATAAGCCCTGAAAAGAACATAACAGGCCAATTCTAGTCACCTTCCCACTGTGTACATATGGGATGGTCTGCTAGGTCTTGAGCAAAATGTCCTACTAGATTAGTCATTTGTCTCTTTCGAACGGCTCCATCAGTCCTGCTCATGTTTTCTCATCATGTGCACGCCCTGCCTCTTTTACATTTTGCTCCTTGCCAGCTCCGCTGAGTGTGGTGTTGCCCCAGGCGTAGTGGGAAGTAGCCTACCTCTGCAGGTCAACTGGGTAACCAGGAATTCCACCCTGGTAGTGTAATGAATACTGTCCGCGAGCGTGTGTGTGTTCCACGCAATCTACTGTAAGAGAAAAGTCATACGTTAGCCAGCCTAACACACACACACACACACACACACACCTTCACCTACAGTCGAGATGCTGAGTAATTAAATATATTCATCTAATGTTTCTTATATTTCACCTGAGAGTCACTGCCTTGTTGCAGCTAAGCCTGGGAATGAGCCTGCTTCATTCCTTTGGAGTTGTTTTACCCCTTTACCTCGCAGCAGGAGACTTTGCGTTTCAGCAGTGTTACCCTGGAGAGCTCTGGTTACCAGCGGACCTGCGCTGGCCCCGTTCATCCCTTAGGTTCCTGCCCTGTGGGTTTGGAATGCCGTTCGTAATCCAAGAGCACTGGGCACCAGATCGGTGCCGCACATGCGCTCCGCTACACCACATTCCCATTACAATGACATCACCTCCTTCATTCCACTTCCGTCCTTTCGCATCCAGCCGAGGCTGTGCCCAGTCCTCTGCGACCAAATTATGAATGGGCTCCTCCCCACGTGTCGAGACTTGACTGGCGAATGCTGGTCCAGCTAGAAGTGGCTTGAAGCCATTTCTGCATGCACCAGCTGCAGGCCGTCGTCTACAGCACTGCGGCACTTCATGGTGTCTGCATATGTTTGGTTTTTTTCCACCTCCTTCCTTTATACTGGTCTGTGGCCAGTGATTCAGTTGGCCTGCACAAGCATTGCACAGGGAGAGCAGGTCCCGGGTCAGCATAAATGCACTGCGCCCACTCGGCACAATCAGTAATAAATGGCCACTCCCGTGGTCTCTGCAAAGGGTGCTGGCAATCCCCCAGCCTCTCCATTAGAGAGAGGAAGAGAGTGCGGGTGGGGGGATGGTTCTTTTAAAGGGTGCCGCCTTCTAATCTTTTGAAAGATCTAAAATGGATGAGGAACAGTTCAAGGAAACACTGACCTACACACACACACCTCCCCAGGACAGCCACTTTTAATAAGACCAGCGAGATTGAGAAGCCTTTGTTTCCAGGCATTTGTGTCTTGCTGCACAACTCATCGATTTTACGTGAGGTGAGTTGTAAATGTGATGGCGACGTCTGTGGATGGCGAAGACCCTGTGTGCTCTTGTTTTAAAATCAGTTTGTCTGGCCTCTCTGGTCGTGGTCCTTCCAAAGCTGGTGTCTGTCCGAGTAACAAGTATGCAGTCAACTGGAGGATCTGGCTGCATCACATCAGGTGAAAGGGTTATCCAATAACTGCCGTCGGTCTCCTCTCCCCACACGTCATATGTAATGGTTAAAGAGAGCTGAGGATCAGAATGCGGCTCCTTCCCTTTTAATTGAAGCTCAGTCCACTTCAGCTTTCCTTTCCCTTGTGGCATCGGATAAGCCAAAAATATTTTTGACCGCTATAAATGGATTTTTATGGAGAATATAATCTTGGTATATGTCTAAGTTTCTCCCAGCTAACTTTAGCGTCACAGGCTATCGGAGAGATTGGTGGGTCACTTGGCTACGAATCCAGAGGCACAGATGCGTCTTGCGGGAGGGCACTCTGCTCCAGATCCCATCCCAGTGAACTTGGCTTTATTTCGGTGCTTTCAGCCACATGCAGGTTCGCTGTGGGCCAGCCACCCATGCACGTGGCCTGGTGTTGTATTGGCTTCACTTCTGGTGGGGTAGCCCACCTTGGGGGATGAGGCCTCTCTCAACCACCACCACCACCACCTTTAGGGTTGCCCAGCAACCATCAGTGGGAAAAGGTCAAAGGTGAACGTGGTTAGAAATAACCACCATCTGGTAGCGTGCCATTCCAGTGAGGAGTAAGTGCTTCATATCTACAGATTCATGCATATATATTGGTGGGAAACCATCATGGTCCCCTACGTCCTCAGAGAGGACCGACGATATTCTAAAAATAATATCGTCATCGGTTCTAAATGTATTTTATCTGTTCATAACTTGAGTCAGCACCTATCAAATGCAAATCGAAACAAATAAATGTCACATTCAGTTTGTGTTGGAATGTGAAAGCTTGAATGAAAGAAGCCCCTTTGTATCCCTATAAGAAATTTGCTGTCCCTGCAGTTGCTGGAAAGAATGTTAGTGATATGTGGTTCAGCTCTAAATTTACCCAGCACTGGTAATTCAGTGAGAAACTAATTTTAAATGACAGTAAAATTGACCAGTCATATCTTTTCTCGAAGCTAATTCTGCTTACTTTGAGAGACACGAATCACAAGCTAGAGGGGAAAAAATACAAATAGCCAGCTGGCTTGTTGGTTCACAACACAGCTATGCCTTCTGAGAAAAAAAATCGTATGTATTCAGTTTTGAAGGTTATTCAGAACAATTTTGACCTGCTGATATCTCAAATAAAATCTTAAAACCCCAGTCATGTATGATCATGCATTCAGTATTCAGTTCAGAATTCAATGCCGAACTGTGTGTTCATTTAGTTTCAATTAAAGAAAACGTTCCTACAGACAGAACCGTTTCTTCAGTTGTCTTCTGTGTTCTCTGTCACTTGGACAGTCCGTCGTGTTGCCAACTCATCTATAATGGGTTTCCATTGTTTTGATTTCTTGATGAAACGGTTCACCCAGATCTTCACTGGAACTGCCCAAGTTGTCAGCAAAGTAGACCAGAGCCAACAACAAAAATGCACCTTGAGACTCAAAAGGTTGCTGGAATCATGTCAAGCCTTGGGAATTCCAAACCTAAGAGATTGCAGGCCTCTACTGCAGTTTAAGACCCTCCACACATCTTGCATGTGGTGCTCGTGACTTGCCTTGGTCACCAAGCATGCCGGAGTATGCAGGGTAAGCTTTTTTTCCCCCCCCAGAAATCCAGCTTTTTTCTTTGTGCTCTTGTAGAGTACATCTTCTCTAGAGTACACAGATGTAGCAAAACGAACCATGTGAATTGGCTCAACTTAACTATTATATGAAGTGCTTTTCTTCATTATATCCGTTGCCATGCTGTTTATCTAAACGCTTAAAATACAATAAGGGGTGCAATTTTCAATTGAAACCACTGTGTAAATACTTAAATGCAACAAAACAAAACTGAAACGTGGTGGTTCTGGGTGGGCCTACCACCAACGGGTCATACACAACGAATGGGTTAATCAAATACTCGATCAATGGTACACACAGCAGAAAAAACAAACTTCAAAATCGGGTCAAAATTAATAATAATAAAAAATAATAATAAACAATAATAAAAAAACCTCATCGTTCATACATCGGAAATCGTACGTTGCGATGTAATGGAAGCGGGTAACATTACCGCTACATTGGCCATTGTGTCGATCTAATAATCGCTTATCAACAATATTGTTTATATATTAACAATATTGCTTTTTATTAACAGTTGCTTTATTTGTTGTGATGTGAAGGCTTATATGAAACCTTTGGGTTTGTGTCGTAGGAGGGGGTGGTTCTCGTGCTTGTTGCACCCTGGCCCGCTGTATTATTTAATCTCCCCAGTAGAGCCTGTAATGCAGAGGATGCCTCAATGTGGGTCCCCCCCCCACCCCGACTTTTCCCATAAAAATGGATTTGTCTGAAAATGAGGTTGTTTGTCTGTCTGGGATTTGGCTGTTCGTGCAGCCCTGAATAGATTGTTTTGGGTTTCCTTCTAGTACTCTGAAGCTGCAGACGGTCAAGAATGTTCTTTTCTCATCAGTTGTGCTGTGTCCAAAATATCAATACAGTGACACACAAAGCGTTGAATGTACTCTTACAGTGTGTGAATCCTTTTGTATGCGAGCGTGAGTCTTTTTCTTAGTGCGTTGTTGATATAGATCTTTGGTAATGTACAACCGACCAATAGGTGGTGTAACATTTTGTATTGTTGCGCCTGTATTGTGATACATATTCTATTGTGACGTTACTGGCAAGACACATCCCTGCTTATCAAGTATGCGATCCAAGGCAACATAAACGGAGTAGTGCCGTCGCTCGGCAACGGCAGCGGCTGCGGCTCGAGTCCGTGGAAGCGCCGAGAAGCCGTGCCAAGCGCAGTCGTAAGCTACGCGCTCGGCCTGCCTCGCTCTGGACCCGCCGCTTCCCCTCGCGCCGGAGCGAAGCGGCACGGTCGAAGCTCGTGCTGCTGTAGGAGTTTCCCTCAGCCTCCTTCATCTCTTTAAAGGGAGGTCGCGTCGCTTTGCCTGGCAGGTTTCTCACTCGCTTTTAGCAGGACTAAGGGAGCTCGTACGAAAACTGTGAGGACAAACAAGTGTTCTGGTTTAAGGGACTTCGTGCAGTACACTAAACCACAAAAAAAAAACATTTCTTGAAATAAATATGAAGTGCAGGCGCAAAGCTTGTTCACGTTGGCTAATGGCACACTATCCTAGCATGTTTGCTTCGGTGTGACTAATTTTAATACTGGGCTGTGTAGAAAATCTCTCCTCCTCCTTTCCCTTCTGCTCACCTCTCTTCTTTGTGCACTGGTGATCGTTGTGTTTTGTTCTGCGGTTTCTCACATTCGTGCGCGTGCGTTTCGGGGCCAGGGTGGCGCAAAGGCCCTCCGAGCTACAAGCGCCGGCTCTCCGGCTGCCGCGTCCGCCGAAAGTACAGCGACTGGGCTAAGTGTAATAGAACGGGCCGGATGTATTGCCGCGCTCCGTGGTAGGTCATAGTGGCCAGTCTCGCACCTTCAGGATTTCTACCTTGTGCTCCATTCAGCCTCTCACCAACGGTCAAGTGCTTCAGTATGACCTTATACTGAAGAGCACATTGGCGGTTTCTTTGCTGTAATGCGAGTTTGTCTTGAATGTGTATAAACCATCACATCACAACCGGCATCAATCTTTCACTCTTGTAACATACTTTTCATGTTGGTTTCAGTGTAGTTGGACTTTATCACTGTGTGTGCGTGCGTGTGTGTGCGTGTGCGCGCAGAAATGGTGGAGTCCATGAAGAGTGTGGCGGGGAAGGATGTGGAGCTGACTGTGGAGGAGAGGAACCTGCTGTCGGTGGCCTACAAGAACGTGATTGGCGCGCGGAGAGCTTCCTGGAGGATCATCAGCAGCATTGAACAGAAGGAGGAGAACAAGGGAGGAGAAGACAAACTCAAAATGATCCGGGAGTACAGGCAAACGGTGAGGGCCACCGCCCTGTATCCCAGCCGCTTGCCGAATAGGCTTGGCTTCATGGAGATGGACTGTTTTGGTGTGCCGTCGAGCAGAAGCATTTCGGCGTGCGCTTGCTAATAACTTTGCTGTTATTCCTCTTGCTGCATAGGTTGAGAAGGAGCTGAAATCGATCTGTAACGACATTCTGGACGTACTGGACAAACACCTTATTCCAGCAGCCAACACGGGAGAATCAAAGGTTTTCTACTACAAAATGTGCGTCCTTGTGCAGAGCTGACCCCTCCATCACATCCTGCTCCTCCTCCAATAGCCATTGTGGTTTTATAGCCGCCAGCGTTGCATGTAATAATCCAATAAGAATTCCGGAGTCTCGGCTGAGAACATCTAGGCGTTTTAAAATGTCTTGCTTTCATGTTCCGCCCCCGTGCGTTTGTACAGGAAAGGCGACTATCACAGGTACCTGGCAGAGTTCGCCACGGGCAACGACAGGAAGGAAGCGGCGGAGAACAGTTTGGTAGCGTACAAAGCGGCCAGCGACATCGCCATGATTGAGCTGCCACCCACGCACCCCATCCGCCTGGGCCTGGCGCTCAACTTCTCCGTCTTCTACTACGAGATCCTCAACTCCCCGGACCGCGCCTGCAGGTAGGCTCTTCCATTGGGTGAGCATCAGTCCCAAGGGGGGGTGGGGGTTGTTGGTATAACCGATTCGTGATGTCTATTGTATCCTGCCCAAAGGCCCGGCCTTGGTGTGCCCGTGCACCACAGTGACCTTTGACCCTGACCCCTATGCCCAGGTTGGCGAAGGCGGCGTTTGATGATGCGATAGCGGAGCTGGACACGCTCAGCGAGGAGAGCTATAAGGACTCCACGCTCATCATGCAGTTGCTACGCGACAACCTGACACTATGGACTTCAGACATGCAGGGAGACGGTAAGACATCACGCACCGATCTGTCTAGAAGGACCTTGGTTTGAGCGTACAAGGCTTTTGTGGGTTTCATTTTGGTACTCGCCAGCTGCGCTCTGATTGGATAAGCCCTTCAGAGGGTACTGCCCTATCTTGTTCCTAGTTTGTGATTCGTCTTAATGAGCCCTAACCAGCCCAGATATCTTGTTCTTTTCCTTTCTGCCTTTCTTGCATTCTTGGTCTCCTTCAGTCTCTCTGTCTCTCTCAAAATCCAGGGTTGTGTTCTTCATTCTCATTCTGTAGATCCTTTAATTCGTGCCCCCACTGTTCTAACATCTCAATCTCTCCTCCATTCTACTGGCGTAGATTCTTAAGGACCACCCTCCCCCCCCATTCCCTGTAGACCTCCACTCTGTAAGTCATCTCCTGTTTCCGTGCTCTCCCTTTTCTTCGCCTTCCTCTCTCGCACGCCCGCTGCCGACTCTGCGCGCTCTCTCTCTGTCCCTGTCTCTCTGTCCCTCTGTCTCTCGCGCTGCCCTGCTGCGTTTGTGTCCAGGTGGAGATTCGTGTGTTGCCCTCACCGGCGTTCGCGTTGGCTCCATGTTGAAGTTCTCTCTACTCCTTTCCGTTTGCCTCACTTTCGCCTGCATTCGCGCCCCCCCCCCCCCCCCTGCGCGTTTTGCGCTCTGTCGCCGCGTTCGTTTAACAATACGTCATCGCAACCCGTTTCCTCGTCTTAAACGAGGATTCCGAGCTTTCCTCTTTCGCCCGTGTTCAAACCGCACCCGAGGAGCAACAGCGGAACGTTATCACGCAGCCACACCTCGGCCCAAAGCTTCTGAAGCCTTGCTTTTTCTCACGTCGGCCTCGCGGGTGTTTTTCCCGTTAACCATGCACTACCGCAGCCATGCGTGCCGAGCGCAAGCCTGTGAGCCCTAACGAGCACCGCGCCACCGGTGGCTATTTCTGTTCCTTTTGTTTCCGGGCCTTTTGTCACTCTGTTAATTCCTTACCACACATTTACTGTGAGGCAGTTAGCCATGCAGTCGCCATGGTTACATTGCCAAGCACCGAGCTGGTGGAGTTCTGCTACTGGTCAATTAAACTTGAGCTTAACTAATGTTCTTTGCTTTGATTAAGCCCTAGTTTACACATTCATGCTTCAAGTTTTTTTTGTGTGTATGTGTATATAAATGTATATTTATATAGTTTGAGATATAGAGATGTGTATATCTCAAACACACATGCAGCATAATGCCCTATTGGTCACCGATAACTGAAAACTATTTTGGAGCACCTATGTTGCTTGAGTGAGCTTCAAAGTGAGCGTGGTAGTGTGATGTGTGTATGACTATTGTGCAGCAGCTGTTTATGAACAGATGTATATTCCTCTCTCTCTCTCTCTCTCTCTCTCCATGTTTATGAACAGATGTATATTTCACCACTCTCTCTCTCTTTCCCAGGCGAAGAACAGAATAAAGAAGCACTGCAAGATGTCGAAGATGAGAACCAGTGAAACGTCATGGCCAACATGGGACACCCCAACCCCACCCCCCATCTCTCCCTCTCTCTCCCCCTCTCTCTCTCCCTCCCTCTCTCTCTCTCTCTCTCTCCCCCCTGGGTGCAGGACGATAATCAGCTGCAGGGCCACTGCTTCAGACCCACACGGGCTCACACACACACACACACACACACAC
>JAOXYF010000021.1:2950995-2986243 GCA_028565775.1 Sternarchorhynchus goeldii
ACACACACACACACACACACACACACACACACACACACACACACACACACACACACACACACACACACACACTTATGAAGAAAGCATTGCTTTGTGGATGATCTTCACAAGTGTCATGTTAAAAAAACTGAACAGACATATTTATGCAACATTTGTATATGCTCCATATATTTTTAGGGATTTCAAAATAATTAATTCAGCCACAATCACAGTAATAAAATACCAATCAAAATCCAATATATTCCTATAAAAATTCCCTTACAACACATGCACTTCTAAAAGTGTTGGTAAAGTCATTAATGCGTACAGCAGAGGCAGACAGCCAGTTCAAAGGGAAATTTTCCCTCTCCCATGGCCTGCAGTGAGAGCAAACCACAGGAATCCACCGCAGTGCAGTTGAGCAGAGGCACTTTGAAAGAGGATATATCACACACACACACACACACACACACACACACACACACACACACACACGCTCCAGCTCCATCGCTGCATCTTTCCAAAACTATGACCACCTCTGCAGCCTCTCTCTCAGTTTAGCTGGCAAACCAAACCTCCGACTCAGACACATGCTAGACTGAGTAACAAGTTCCAGTTCATACTGGATCCCTTGTGAGTGTAACATTCCAACCTTCCATAGATATGAGGAGATCTAATCACCGCTGTATTCTGACAGGTACAATGGGATAAAGTGAAAACAATGTCTGCAGTTTCATCAACCAGTCTGCCCTTAAACGCTACCACTGGCTCTCTTTAAAGACCCAAACACCTTTGGAAACCCATAAGGAAGTCCTCAGGAAAGCCCTGCACAGGTGAGCCTGGGCAACACACAGGGACTGCAGCACCAACCGGCAGATCACTGCACTGTGGGGAGGCCTGACCACAGCCACAGTCCCGGTTCAACTGTAGCCGAAGCCAGCTCAGCAAACAGGCGATGCAAGGTCACAGAAACAGAATAGAAACCAGGCAACAGTGAAAGGAAGGAAATGATGCAGAAAGCACATGTGTTCTGTTAGATTTCAAACGATCAATTTATTAGAGAAGCACACGAAGTAGCCTAATTCCACCCAGGGGCCTCGTCCCCAGCCGGGATCCATGGCCACATTCCTACATACATGCCCACATGAGTGTGTGCACACAGCTTCCCCCTCTGGTAGGCTCCTGTTGAAGTCATTAGTAGACAGATATTACTACACTGAGAGAACGTATGACATCATAAAGCACTGCCATTTAGTGTCTGAGGGAGGAGAAATGCCACTACCAGACACACACACACACACACACACACACACACACACACACACACACAGACAGTTTATTGCATGGTTAATGATGATGTCAGTTGCTGACAAACTGTCAGTGGTGATCACTAAGGTAAATAACCAAAACTCTAGTATAGAAAAACATTTCTTTCATACAGTCTAAACGCAGACCGACATAGATTACTACACCTAAAAAAAGCTTTGTTCCTAGGGTGTCAGTAACTCTCAGACACTAAAAACACAGCAGAACTGTAATCAAGGCTGAGGCGTGGCGTTTCAGCACTTTTTTCCTGAGAGCGCGATTTTGATGTGATCCTGTCTGGCGAGGTAATCCTCCTGGGTCTGGCCCACGCTAACAGCCGATAAGAATCCTTTTCACTTTCCCATGCGCGCAAAACGGAATGGCAGGAGACCTGTAAAAAGGCCTCCCGGCCCGCCTCTCTTTTCCACAGCGAGCAGGTCAGTCTTTCCAACCACAGGCTGCCAGGGATGGAGTCAGAGTGGTCTGGTGCAGAAACTCACCCACAGAAGGTCAGTACAGTGGCAACGAAGACAACGCAAGGAACGTTCAGCTCATAAAAGATGTCGCCATTAAAAATAATACTACGACGAGGGAGACTGCTTTGATGCAACTGCAGCAGCGAACAATAATGGGAACATGATGATGATGGATAAACCTGATCGTACTCGGCCTTAATTTGTGTCAATTAGCAAATCTAAAATTTTTAAAAGCTTCTTTTTGACAGCCGTCAGCAAAGCAACAGTACTGTGATGTACAATTAAGCTCATGCTTGTGACGCTCAAATTTAGCGTAATTGTTTCCAGATGCGTCGTAGTCAGCGTTATGCATCCCGTTACATAAACGTGTGCTTTCCTCTAGGCGTGGAATTATGTTCGTTGGTGCGTATTAGACTACACAGTTACTGATACCTTAACAACTGACCGCGCTTGCTAGACGGATGAAGACACAGAGAGAGTAGGGGGCGGTTCTTTCTCGATCTCTCTGCGTGGGAGTTATAGGGGAATTCAGAAAATTTTGCTCTCTGTGTGACAGTGGTAGGAAAGTTTACAATGACCCCAAAGTCTCCCACTCCAGATTTATTGTGTAACATGTCACAGTGAGATTTTAATGTGTGTTCCATTTTGCGCGTAGAAAGCATCTCAGTGTTCTGGAAACGCGCGAGGAGTCTGTGGTTGTAACAGCTGAGCAATGGGTTGCAGTAAAGCGGTCCCGATGTGGGCGGTTTAAGATAGAAAAAGAACCGAGAGCACAGAAGAGTTAATCATGTTGATGACAACTTGACTGATTTTAAAACAGTATCAAACAGTATCAGACTATTTTTTTCTTTTTGAGATTTCACACGTACGTACAAAAAACCAAATAAATAGCAAGTCACTATATAATAAACAAAAAAGACAACGTTCCCCGTAAAAGTGTTTATTATACTCACCAAAACTATAGCAAACCGTTCTTCAAGCTCCGCCGAATCAGGCATCGGAACTTTTAATGGCATTATATGGTGTTTCATTTCAGTTTGCCCGTCCACACTTTCTATATTCCCCATTTTTGAGTTTTTTTTAGAATATCCACATAAAAATTGAGATACTCGTACAGTTGCCTTTTAACCTCTTTTCAAATCTCAAATAAATCCAGTCCAAGCGATTTTCACATTCCAGTACTGTTCAGTAGCTTTTATGAAATTGTTTCATGAATAAAAACGGTCCTCCTCGGAAGTTATTCCTGAGTTGATCTATGAACGTAGTTTAAAGCATCTGTTGCTGGTTAAAATCGCCTTGCAACTGACTCCAAAAAGCTATCATGTATCAATATTGCTTTCCAAAGCACAACTTCGGAGTTACCTGGCCAATCCATCTCGAGCACTAATGCTTCTCCAAATATATTTATTCACGTACTTTTTTAAATATTAAAATTAGCTTTCCTAACTGTTTCTAGTCTCCATTCATTTATGATTCGGAGTCTTGCCTGCATATTGTATCCACTCTGAAAACAAACTGCGTGGGGTTGTCCCACCCACTCTTAACTTAAGTCCGTCCTATTGAGTCGGTTTGACGAAGCTTTGAAATGGTTCATGTTATGTTAGCTCGTTATCGCAACCTGCTGGCGCGCCGCTGAAATTTCAAACAGGAATCCGCGCAATATGAAGAAATCTCTATAATTGGTGGCATTTGTATTTTTGTGGATTCTTTCACGAGAGCATACTGAACTTACCTACAGTTGAAGGATCAAATAAACAGAATAAACTTAAGAGAACTCGTACACGTGTTACATGTGAGATCTAAGTGGCATTAGTAATGATCTTTCCTAAAATTCACCTGCAACAAAAAGGATTTGTGCAGTGGGAAATACTTTGTCTTTAGCTGTTGACAGCAACGTGGTAACATTACAGTTTAATTGGAATAAATGGACTTAATGTATGGTCATTATTAAAACCTAAGGTACAGAATATGTGTTTCTGTACTAATGATTTAATTTAACTACATACTTAAACTACATCCAGTGCTGACTGTTTTGGCGTCCGTATCAAAATCTCTCGTTATTTATTTATTTATTACTAAAACCTGCATTTTCTTAACTCTTTTTTAAATATATTTAATATTTGTTTCCTGTTGTTTCATCCATATTTTTCAACTACGGTGGCCAGAGTTCCAGTTTTAGGCTGGATAACCTTTCAGATAACTGTCTTACGGAACCCCTAGACGGACCCCAGTTGTCTTCCTAGAGTAAAGCAGTATTTACTTCACTGACCAGTACACATATATTTCGAAGTAAATCTGATTTCATGTACACGTGTTGGGTGCGTGTGTGCAGATACATCCACGACACGTATTGTCTTTGTAGAGGTATGTGCGATGGAGAGATACCACTCTACTAACACCCCCAAACCTAAAGCCTATCAGTGCAAACTCAATAATATTTTAACATTTACTTATGGATGGTAATGGTAATATTAACTAATAATTATTTTATATATTTGTTTAGTTATTTAATACCCTTTCTCTGTATCGAAATACTAGTAATTTAAAACGACATTAGATAAACAAATATTCAGAATGCTTACCTAATATTAACATTACATTAACATTAATCATTAAACATTAAACACTTCAGTGCTGCATGATTAACACAATCCTGACAGAGGTAACTTAAACCCAGTTGAAGCAAACACATTTAAAGTGCAAAGAGCATTTTAATAAAACAGCTTCATTACAAACTCTGAGAAGCTTGAGTGAGATTCCTCTCCACTTCAGTAAGACAATTTGATTAAGGCTTTTTTACATGTTGTAATGTTTCCGATACTAGCTGCAGAGTACCAGTCTTGAACCATCAGCACTTCAGCAAAAGCATTTAGTCGCCGCAAAGTCGCTCTTCAAACATGATCACAAATACGTCTATTTGCAATGAATACAAAAAGCACAGTGATTGACACAAAACTGATATGTTAAAGCTTTCACAATCTGAAAAAGGGTCAATCAAAACAGCCATAAGGCAAACTTTGACACTTCTGATATAATCACAGGATGAATACTCTTCTGATAAACACACAGAAGATAATTCTTCTGATATATACACATCTTCTAGAATTCAGTACACAGTGGACAGCAGTTTCCTAGACTGGTAGCAAAATTGCAAAAAATGCAAATACATGCCACAAACAAATTAAAGCAACTAACTAAACTTAACACTAGTGCTAAGATCACATAAATGATTTGGATTTTTACAGCTCATGTACTCTTAAAGCTAGTGTAACACGTAACTCATGACAACTCGTGTACTCTTAAAGCTAGTGTAACACGTAACTCATGACAGCTCGTGTACTCTTAAAACTAGTGTAACACGTAACTCATGACAGCTCGTGTACTCTTAAAGCTAGTGTAACACGTGACAGCTTGTGTAGTCTTAAAGCTAGTGTTACACATGCCACTTCGCCCACTTTATAAGTAATACAAATTTTGCCCAACATTACATATATTTGAAGACTGTTCTTTAAAGAACCACCCGTTTTTAAGTAACTAAAACTGATAAATTAAAGGAATAAATGAAAGTAATAATAAGTAAAAAAAAGAGAGAGAGAAAAGGTGGTGTGAATATCACCACCTGTCAGAAATTGCTGAAATAATCTATCTTTTGACAAAGAGACCTTAAGAAAGAAACATATGAGATGTACAATCACCAACGAGGAGCCGTGATTCACTCTTTCGGCAGACATGTTTATGGGATATTTTTCTAGCTGTGATTCTGCTGATTCTTACATTTAGCCTCCTCAAAATACATTTGGTCGCATTGGAGATAAAAGTTCCAGTAACTACCGAACCTACAAACATAACACACAAAGCCACGCAAAGCTCAAAACAACATGCAGATGCAGTGGTGAAGCCTGGCGGGGAGGGAGCGCAGAGACTGTAAGGCTGGATCAGTTGGTCTCAGCTGTCAAATCATACCTGGAAATGGACAAATCAAAGTACGTTTAAAGACGTACAGTTCTACTCAGATGGAGCACACAGGTCAGGATCATGTGAACTGCTTCAGATCTTAAGAGCAGCAGGCAGCTCGGAGCTGAGGCAGAACTGAGGTGCCTTACCACTGTTGGTCGCTTGTCCTGAGATCCAGTTGATTCAAGTCTAAATGAAGCTGAAACACAAGCAAATCCATCATGTTAAGATTAGCCATTCTTTCACGATTAGCCATTCTGGAGTTATATAAATAATGTGATGCAGTTTCTTTGTAGTTTCTTATAGTCTGATAGTCAAGCAATATGTGAAACAGACAGCAGAACTAGTACCTTGCCGATCAGCTCTCTCTCACGGCTCATAAAAGAAGTGCTGTTCTTGACTGACAGGTCAAGACGTCTCTGAATGGCATCCTCCAGGGAGATATCAAAATCAAACCTAAAGAGAAAAGTGAAAAGTTCAGTGCGCAGAGTGAGCAGCATCTTCTCTGAGGTATGTAGCCCCTCAGCAGGACAACCAGTGTTAAATGAACTCTGACCGTGTTCATGCCCGGTCAAACTGAACACTGTAGGTGTGAGTTTCACACTGGGGATTGTTTTGAGTGGTGCATTGATATGTAAACTCTCTCGACAACCTCTCATTGATATGTAAACTTTATCGATCACCTTTCATTGAACACAGGGTTAAGATCTCGCTTTTTGACGCTGGTCTTTCTTTTGGTGCTTCTGTTTTTGTCGGGCTGGAGAATGAAGGAAACATAGGAGTCCAATCCATCTTTGGAGCGTGACAGCAGCTTTCTACACAGGAACAGAGGTGAAAACATGGCAGAGAGGCTGAGTTCACCAGCATGGCATTTTCTCCATCTATGAACTGTGCACTGAAATGCAGTCTGTAAACTCTTTAAAGAATCACATTGGCTCCAAATACTCTTAAATATGAGTCTTAAATATGGTGGTTCAATCTCCCTTATAGTTTTCAAAAATATGTGACCATTGTCCCCATTATTTGAAGAGCATTAAAATTAAAATTTAAAAAGTATTGTCACAGTACTTCACAACAGTATCTTGAGTATTTACCTGTGTACATTGTATAAACTAGAAAATAATTTGGTTGGTTTTACATGTGTATACTTATGTGAGTTGCTGAACATATGGGTATTAATATGTCAGTCTGGTAATGCTTAAGAACCACACTGGAAATAAGACGTTGTTTATTGTTGCCTTCAGTGGTATGAGAAGGCAGGTTCTGAATAAAAGACGAGCTTTAGCTTGTACAGTGTGTGAAGTACAGTTGAAATTTTTACATGTAAACCCAGACCTGCAAGCACATATAGTGATGATCAATCTGTTCTCCTCCGTAGAATAAGCAACAGAGAGTTTCACCTGACCCAGCCCACCTGCTTCTGAACCTCTACAAATATCGAAACAAAAACACACACACAAACACACACAATTTCTTTTAACAAGCCTTTTTTTTGGCATTGAAAATAAACCACTGTAATTATGGCAACGTTTATGACCCACCCCTGGGCGGACACTGTCCTGTGTCTGAGATCCTGATTGGTTGTAGATGCTGTGTCAGCACTGGGGATGCTATGCTCCACTTCTTCAGTGCCACTGCTAGCATCAGCATACTGCGGCAACTTAGATTCCAGCAGCTTGATCACAGATAAAAGAGCCATGAAAAGACCAATGAGCAGGAAGATCTTGAACAGGAAGGTGGACATGTCAGTGCATGTGTGTGTAAGTTCTCCTGTTACCTTGAGTTCAGTCCTCATTAGTATCTGAGTTTCAGGCAAGGCTCCTTCCAGAGTGAGCCAGCGGTCCAGAACCAAGGCCTGCTCTGTCAGCAGGTCCTTCACAAGCATCACCACTGTACCCAGAGGCTGGCCCCAGTTATGGGAAACCTAGAACACACACACACACACACAAACAATCTGACTCATGGTCATGTTCTTAAACACAACATCTAAGAGCACTACGGTTAGAAATACCGCATGCTGTACTGCTGTCGGCCGTCACAGACAAAAGACCAAAGAGACAAAAAGGTATTTGATGTTGCCAAATGGTGTTACACAATTAAACTGATTCTTTATCTAGGATACCAGTACCTTGACAATAAGTCTGTCTTCTCTGGGGTCATGAACCAGAAAGGAGAAAGCTTCATCCCAGCGTGGAGATGTGGAGGGATCAGCAACCTGTCAGAACAAGATGATAATATGCCAGTGTTTACCTTACTGTTTATCATAATAAACAGTAAATAAATAATTACTTAAATAGTAATCATCGCAACTTTACGATGCATCCCTTGCAATTATGCATTAAACATAACAATTTTGAATAAATCCAATAATTAAATTAAAACGTTTGCATTTTCTGTTTAGGAATTCAGATGTGAGCTACGGAAACTGCAGACAAAAGGTACAAATGCAAAAGTATATATGATAAAAGCCTCTGAGAATTTCAGAGTCTTACTTTAGTCCTATAGGATTTATTTCTGAGGGACAACTCAGCTCCAGCTTTTGGCTCTTTTCCACTCTTCTTCAACTATAAAACAATATGTATGAATTAACATCATTATCTATCAAATTCCATCATACCCACTGAACTCAAATGCACTTGAAACTTTGCATTAACTAGGAGGTTTGCATCTCTTCAGTATTACAGAACGAGGTGTGAACTCACAGGTAGAGCGTAGGCCCTTTCTACATACACAAAGAGTACAGCTGCAGAAGGCACTGCCTTGTTTTCATAGGACTCCTGAGACTGGTAAAACAGGATCTGAACACAACACAAAGCAACCAGTCAAAATGCTTTAACAGGACATCAAGATGTCCTGACGGGCAGGTGTATTTTATAATACAGTGGTGTATTATAGAATACTGTTGTTTATTATAGAAATCAGTGATTCAGGGATGATAACCTCCTCCAGCCTGAGGGGGTCTGAGACTCTTGGCAGCCATTCCAAAAGTAGATGAACTTTTCCTGATTTCACATCATTTAGGGTGTACCACTACAACACACACACACACACACACACACACACACACACACACACACAAGATTTGTAAAACATGAGCATTTGAACTCATATGAACATATTATTACATTTAATAGCAATTCCCTTAAGCTGGGACACCTACCTGATCAGTATACTGGGCACTGATGAGGTCACTTAAATTCAGCTTAAACCTGCAAACAATAAATAGACAACAACAATACAAATCTTTAAACCTTCTATTTACATTCAACAAAATATTAAAAACCAAATAATACCTACTGTAGCTTCTAAAATAATACTTTAGATAAATTCTGAACCCAGTACAAACATGGAAGCAATGCAGCAAGTATGTGAAGCATCGGTAAGTCAAAACTGTGATGAAAAGCTCTTCACTGATGCGCATGAGGTTATGAAGAGAGTCTGCTTCCCCCTCACCTGCCGAGGAAGTCATCCTGATCCAGGTCTTTGTCATACAGGTCGAGCTGCACCTCCTGGCCTGGCAGTGCAGTGAGAATAACCTGCAGGGGGAGTGAGCGTGCAGGTATAAGCAATTCGGGAATATCTCTCGGCAGTGATCAGAAATGCAAATCAGAGAAGAACCGTGTCTTCTGTGTAGGCAAAACAGAAAAAAAAAACTGAACATGTGGAGTGTGTCGAATGGAACTGAGGCCAGTAACGTCCACCGTGTTGCCTGTGAGCATTACCTCATAAAGTTCGTTCCACACTGGATTGAGGTTCTCCTTTATGACATGGCTTTTAAAGGTAAGTCCTCCCACTTTGACCTTCACGTAGGGGTCACTCTTTCCTTTCATCATGCCACCCATGAAGCTGTCCTTAGCAACGAGGTTTTGGGCCTCCACCAGGTGGATCCGCAGAACACCCTGAAACAGTGAAATGCTCCGTTTTACAGTTTACTTCTAACACAACTAGAGAAACATAAACATATGTTTTTGTCGGGGCAGTTGTTACCCATACTCCCTTTAACAGAACACTTATTGAGTATTTTGGAGAAAAATGACTTCAACCATTGTGGTTCCTGCAGAGTGTGGCGGTACCTCACCTCAGTGGCAAAGCTGGAGTCTGGGCTGGTGTGCTGTGGACGTGCTGGGGCTGGGAGCGCGCTAGTTCCTCCAGTGGTCATGACTAATACGTCACCCTCCTCACCGTCACTGGCCAATGACGCTGGGGAGTATGGGGAAACAGGGGTGGTGCAGCTGATGTCCTGCTCCAGCCACAGCACCTGAGCACCACACATGCAAACCACAACTTCTGTCACTGTTCTCAGTCACTGACAAAAATGAGTCTCAAAGGTGATAGATTTGGGGAATTATGTATTGAAATATGAGAGATGTTACTACAGTACTGCTTTAGTGTTTGACAGGATGCCCTGCTCTCACTCTCAGTATAATCTTCATGTAGATGCGACTGGCAGGTCCAGACATGTCCAGCTGGAACCACTGGTCCATGCTGAGCTCTGCCACAGATAACAGGCGTGACAGAGGGATGGATAGAGAGCCCAGAGACACTGACCTGTCCTCATCTTTCACCTGGAAGAGAAAGAGGAGATAAACATACATTAAATGGAAAGTTGGAGGTGTGTTTACTTAAAGGCATAGTGTTACCATGACCATGCTACATGCTATCATGCCAATAACCCTCAGAGATCGTACGTTTTTGTGGCTAGACTCAAACTGGTCATTTGCTCAGGCCGTTCTTTGAACACTAAGCCCACACCTTGGTGCTGCATCACAAGCTGCTTACAAACAAGAGAGAGGAAAGACCCGCTTAGTCAATACACAATAAATTAGCAACGATAAAATACCTGAATGTCAAGGTCCTGCTTGTGAGGGTCCTGGATGAAGAAGGTAAATGCATCCTCCCACACTGGGTCACTAGTCCCATAAACAACCTGAAAGGAAAAGATATCCTTTATATATATATATATATATATATATAAAATAATAGAAACTGCATAGAATTGATGAGCTTTTAACCCACAAAAGCATCACCTTGCTTTCTTTAGTGGCATGTTGGACAGACAGCAGCACCACAGGGCTGGGGATTTTATTGCTTTTCTTTATCTGCAACAGAACGCAGCACAGTGGTGATCGATGTTTCAATACATCACGACGAAGAGGGGAGACAAAGAGCTCTCAGCCTGTTCCAAGAGACAGGTGTCACCAAACCAGAAGAACAGTTCGACTCACAGGTAGATCCTGGGCGCGGTCCAAGTACACGGTCAAAATGGCGGCAGAGGGCGGGTCAGTGGTCCTGCTGGAGACAGTGAGGTTTTGGTTCTGTTGGAGCACCTGTAGATTCAGACAAGGTTTGGCAAGTCTAGTGAAAGGCCATATTACCAAAACGATTTGAAATGTTTTGGCAAATGCAAACAAAGACCAGCTCCAATCTGAAGGTCTGTGCATAGACAATCCACACCATCGGTGTTGTTTAACGTGTCTGAAGACCCCAGTCTTACAGTACAAGACTGCTTACGTAGCAATAATGACTCTTACCTCACTAAGGCGCTCTGCAGAGGACAGCAGTGAAAGCCACTCCAACCTAAGATGAACCCTGCCAGATGGAGCATCCTTCAGAGTGAACCACTGAAACAGAAGACAGCCCAGAAAGTACAGATCAGACCAAACAAGTCAGAATAGGGGAGACAGTGAGATGTACTCAAAAGAAGCAAAAGCTATAAAAAAGACAGAGTGGAATTACAAACCAGTTAATTACTTAACTTAGTAATTATATTTTTTCATTAGTATTGTCAAAATACTTTTTCTGATGGAGATGGGAGCAAAAATGAAAAAATATAAAGGGTCTCAACCTCCTCCAACATTCTTGCTTTCTTTACGAGACCCAAGTCCAGCTTGACCCTGTGAGCAAAGAACAGCAAGAAGCAGTTGGTGGTGAGAAAGAAAAGTGAATAAAGCGGAGTTAAAGGAGAGGGGTGATGGGTGTTTTCAGTTCTTAGGAGTTAAAGGAGGGGGGTGATGGGTGTTTTCAGTTCTTAGGAGTTAAAAGAGGGGGTGATGGGTGTTTTCAGTTCTTAGGAGTTAAAGGAGGGGGTGATGGGTGTTTTCAGTTCTTAGGAGTTAAAGGAGGGGGTGATGGGTGTTTTCAGTTCTTAGGAGTCACTGCTACTGTAAGACATGCTAATACCTTCCCAGGAAATCATCTTGATCAGGGTCTTTATCAAACACATCCACCTCCAGTTCCTGGCCAGGAACCTCATGAACTATTACCTATCGCACACACACACACACACACACACACACACACCACCCCAATTCACACACATAACAGATGCTGACTCTAAGTGGTTATGATGATTACTTCAATGTGCTGATCATCATCATAATGATGCTCAGTGTCTGCAGCAAACATTACAACATTTATATAAGTAGTAAAATCTTATTTCCTGCTCCCCCACTCTGCTCAGCTGATCACAGCACATGATAGTCACATCCTCTGTCATGCAATACTTCTGTGTTGCCAGTGTTGCCAATGGTTACAACAACACTTGTAACTGCTGTTTTGGTTTTACTAACCTCTATAAATTGTGACTGTTTTGTCAGCTTTCAACACTTATTTTTGACTTATTTTATGTTCCCTATCACAATACCAGCAAGTTAACACAGATTTGACTGTTTTATGTGCCTGTATTTCAAATTTAGCTTAAAAAACCTCACTACCACTGTAATCCACTTTAAAACCACCGCTGAACTGACCGGCAGTCAGCGATATACATCAGCTTGTTCTCTCCCTCTCACCTCATACATCTCGTGCCACTGGGGGTTAAGGTTGTTGTCCACGTGGTGGGAAGTGAAGACCTGAGTGCCCACTCGCAGCACGGCATAAGGGTCGGATTTGCCAGCGATTACACCCTTGATGTAATTGTCCTTGGCAGCTAGGTTCTCGGCTTCCAGAAGATGAATTCGCACTATACCCTGCAGGAAAAAGGTGATATTAATCATTCAGACTATTGTGTGTGTGTGTGTGTGTGCAAATTAATCATTCATACTATTGTGTGTGTGTATTATCAGTATATTATTGCACAATAAAAGTTTTTGGATCTTACAAATCAGTCCTGCTGGTTTTCTTGCCACAGGCTAATTTTTGTGGAATTTCACAGAATACATAATAAAAGTTACACCGTAACTGTACTGATGATACGACAAAAGACTTTTATCTTAGTATCGCATCTACAATAACAACATTACCCGAGGCAGGGGTGAGCGAAGCTGTGCTACGTGTAGGTCGGCCACCAAAGGCACAGTCAGGCGGTTAGGGAGCACCAGGAAAGAGGAGATGGCGTCCATTATCATAGCGTCCGACATGGTGCTGCAGATGATTTGTGGGGGTGGTGGGTGGAACAGTACAGATGGTGCAATAGAATGGAAACTCACAGGTAAAGTAATGGTTGTAGCACCACTTCATGTAAGGTTCTGATGGCACAAAAACTTTATAATCTGCACATCATCCCATGGTTTTAAATCAATGTGATCTCAGCAGGACATGAATAATCGGTCACTATTTGACTGGTTTTTGCTATGGTATTAAAATCAGCAGGAACATGAAGAACAACAGAGGATGCCACTTACTTCAGGCCTGGAATATCCAGTAAGTTGGTAAGACCTGTCCAGTTGATGTCCAGTTTCTATGGGAGCAAAGGAAAGAACAGATGAATACGAAATAAAAGTGGAAAAGTGCTAAAAACTTTGAAACACGACAATAAGTGACAATAATTGTACTGAAATATTGTGAAAATGGGTGAAGACCTATTACACTGTGCAGTTTATGTTAGGGTCCTCAACTGTTGAAAAAAAAAACAGAAATGGAAACTCACAGGTCTACGGATAAAAAACATTGTGATTGCTCCAATAAGAGGGACATCCCCGATCAGTGGTTCCAGGATAACCCTCATTTTTCCATGTAGCTGAGGGTGGAGAAGAGGTATAAAAATCAATCAAGACCCTTTTTTAACAGAGAAATTCATTGTTCTTCCATTCCTCAGACACTTACCTGAATTCCTTTCACTCCAGCCTTACAGAAGTACTTCTTCACCTCTACATTGATCTCTACATCTCCAGCATAGCTGCAAACATGAGACCCTCAAATCAACAACTTGCTTCCAAGCATTTTAATAACTCAGCTCTATCTATAATCATTTTAATAACTCAGCTCTATCTATAATCATTTTAATAACTCAACTCTATCTATAATCATTTTTGCTTTCCACATAATTCATTTCAGTGATGGCAGTGAAGTCATGGCAGCTGGGTTATGGAACGGACCTGATGAAAAGATCCAGTAAGACCTGTCGCTTATCATGCTCAGTGTAGGCCTTCACTCCCACCACCTTCACAGGCTGTGAGAACAAATGGCTTAAGACTCACGGCAAAGGTTTTGATAAAGCAGCCACATGCACTTAGGCAAACTCTGAACAAACATTCCTGAATCTGTAGAACAGTGAGCTTAACTAAGAACTAAGAAACAAGTTAAATCAACAAAGAGTGCACCTTGTCTCCTAGGTTGACTTTGGTGAAGCTAAATGTCTGGAGGTGGGCACTGGAGGCTCTGATGGAGGGGGCCACTGTCTCCACCAGAAGCTTCTCCAGATACTGTCCCGCGAAAGGCCAGGCCTGCCATAGGATCTGCAAAACAACAGCTGCTGAAAAACAACCATCACACCATGGATACTGTTGTGCTTGTATCTTTGGATATATGTCATGTATAAATATAGCGTATAAAGTAAAGTAAGTATACAATGAGGTGGAGGACATAGTTGTAGTGTAAAACATCAGTCTTAACCCCACCTCCCTCTGTCTAAAACCCTGATCCGAAGCTTGGGAAGATGTGTGCTTTGTGGACTTCTGAACTGCTCGTGCTTAGCGACACACAAACTGTAAACCCTAAATGCTACTCAGGGTGAGTTTCCTTTCTCCCAGATCCCTTCTGACTCGAAAATATGCACTGGTCACAAACTAAGGGACTGCAGTCCAAAAGAACGGGAAATTATGCAAACTGCAGTGACTCAAAGGTGACTGGGTGGGGTCTGTGCAGAAAGACCAGAAAGATCGTGTGGTGAGAGAGAGAGAGAGAGAGAGGGAGAGGAGCCTTGTAAGAGTGAGGGCTTGTGCAAGACCAGCTTTATTTTGCTGATGATATCTGCAAGGCTTTCGTTTATTACACTGATCCGTTACCGCAAATCTATGTTTATTGAGACCCACTTCAGAGCGTGAAACTGACTCTCTATTTTAGGTGATGTGCATTGACTAGTGCAAATTAACTGTAATGCAAAAACCACAAAAAAGCACATAACTTTTAGAAAATTACAAATGGAAATTTTGTTCTAAGAAGTACATAGTGCTACAGGGTGCATGCAAGATGAAAATATGTGGAATATATTCAGTAAAGGTAGTGATTAAAGGTAGGGTATCATACCTTATTTAGCCATTCAACTTTCTCGACATCTGGAAAGTTCACCTGCACAGTATAACAAATAGAAACTTATATATACACTGTCAGAAATAAGCAGGTCAATGCAGCTTACTGAAAAGATGAAGACCTAGTTTGGGCACTGTTCACCATCTTAAGGGTTTAGCGGAAGATGTGTAATGTAAAAGTTCAGTATTATGTGGGAAGAAAAAGACCAACATCACATTTGGATGATTTGCAGCTTGGGTCATGAGATCAGACATGAGATCAGATATAACCCTGGGATAAAAAGCTAAATTATTTTGAGAAACTGACCAAATATATGGGCTTGTGTGCTGTCATACTGTTTACATATGGCTACGAAACAGTTACTATCAAACTCATGTACAGATCTACTATATAATAATAATAATAATAATAACTAGTTATAAGCATCTGTCAGGCCACTCAAGGACACTTTATAATTCAATAATAACAAAGTAAATATAAGGGACAGAACATGACACAATGAGTAAAAGTGAAACCCCATGAGAAAATCAAGAACAAAGAAAGAGAAGAATAAAACAGGACAAGTAGTAAAAGTATGTAGTAAAAAAACACGTCTATGACACCAAATAAAACATTAAGAAAAGAAAGAAAGGAAGAAAAGAGAATAAGCCAAAATAGGAAAAAAGTTCAAAAAAAGCAGGTCTTAAAAAGATACTCTTTTAAATGCTAGTAGGAAGTGTATGAGGATACAAGGGAATAGAGTTCCATAACTTTGGACTACAACACTGAAAGCCCTTTCAGCATGTATAACACTGTTAGAACAGTGAGACATCTTCAGACGTCTTCAAATGTGCTCTTCATGCATTGGTTTTACATCCAAACAGCAGGATTCCTGAATCAAGAAACTTCACCTAACAAGACATAAATCTACTGAATCTACTGAAGCTCAAATCATTGCTCAGCCTCAAAGCATTTTTCTGAATTGACGACTTTCAAATGCTGCTCACCTAAAAACCTCACAACAAAAAAGATGGACGTTGAACACGTTGAACAGTAGTGAAACAACTGGTAAACTTGGGGACAACTGGCCAATGACACCTTTCAAGAATTATGCACTTGCTGTGTTTCTCAATTTATTCTAGCTTCAGAAATCTGTTACTTTTGCTAAATGTTTTTAAACACTTCAGACCAGATTCCTGTTTCACACAGCCCATCTTGGCATCTCAGAGGATGCTGATTCATTCTCTGGAGATCAGATCCTTAAATGTCCAAATATAGCCATGGCTGGTGGGGCTGTGGAATGTGATGGCATTAACAAGGGAGGAGATGAACGCAGGAAGCAACTGAGGACAGAGACGAGCAGGAGAACACAGTACCCAGGTACCAAAGCATGTGGGTTGTGGTGACGGAAAGAGTATGAGCAGAGTAACAGTGCATGTCCGCAGAGTTGTCTCTGTCATCACTTTCTCGTAGAGAAGACTTTGAAATACATATTTGTTTGCGCTCTAATAGGAGAAGTGGACTGTCTCTGTTGTGTTGCTTTGAGAGTTCGGCTATATGATAGAAAGCCATTTCTGATAGCTGCATGAATATCTTTCTCCTCACATCAACTATATTCACTCTTATCAAATAACTGCGTTAACATATTCAAGTTCGTTCACACTGGACGACAGTATCAAAGCCTTACCTGCAATTCTTTAGCAGATGTTCACTGACAAATACTGCCAAGTAAGGGCTTACTAGATATACATTAAACCCTTACCCATGCCGGTAGATCACTCTTGCTTCTAAAAACCCGCGTGGTAGTGAAATCTTTTTCATTCTCCATCAAATACATGGCGGTGTGCAGTCGTGTCTGTTTTGCATCGCGGTGGTGTTTGTATCCCATATACACCATAAGTCCGAGTAGGACAAAACTGATACTTAATCCAAAATACCCTGCTAAGTAAACGGGCAGCAACGCACCGAGGCACTTTCCGAACGATAACAAGGCAGTAACAAAATTTTTTCCTGTGGAACTCCGAGGCTGCAAGTCCTCGGGCACGGCCGAGTCTGCAGCGTCAAAACCACCGACGCTCGGCCCTGCATCTCCAGATGGCATCGCCCCTGTCTTGCTCCGTGGAACCGCTACTTTTACACCAGTTCCGCGTTCAGCAGTAACTCATACGTTTTATACACTTACAGTTGTTATGCATTTCCGTTTGAATAGAAATTTTTAACACATTCAATTTCAAAAAGTTTTCTCAGCAAAAACACCGGGGAGTTGGCTCGACGTGGCGCACAGCACTAAGACTGTAGAATTTTAGTTTGTCTGGCATAGAGGGCGTGTTTTGCAGGCTGCTAGTCCTCCTTGTTTTTGTCTTCCTATTCACAAACTTAACCCCAAAAAGTCAGACCTCACTAGCTCTATGCAATGAAGAACCTACGCGATACCCAAGCATCTACGAGACACCGTTATTTTGCAGACGGAGAGCAAATGGTTAATCAAAGCTAACAGATGAGTGCTAGGGCATATAGAACCTCTGCCTGATATTAGTGCCGGAGGTGTTCATACGGTATGTGCTGAGCAAAGCTATCACTGCTTACAGACATCAAAGCAACCTTCTAAATTTAGCGAGGACGAACAACAGGTCCACTGTAGGCTGATGCCGTTTATTAAAGTGAAAAATATCACTTAATACTGTCGTAAATATTATACGACAGGGAGACCAGTTTTTGGTTTACAAGCGAGGACGGGGAACAATTAGTTGATGACTAATTGATTTATTACAGGACCTATATGGCCCGATGGTCGAACACCTCTCCATTTTCCTGATTATAAATAAAACGTATAAATTATTTTTCGTCGTCACTGAATGTAAATGTACTTCTACAATTCTTACTGGACTTATTTAATAGAATTTATACAATGATCGATTCCTATATTTCGAGTGTTCTCGTTTAAAAGCATATTGAAATCTTAGTCCGTTAATTCACTCCGTGAGCCAACTACAGAGCACTCTGGATAAGAGCGTCTGCTAAATGCCAAAAATATCACTTCACTAGACATTTTTGTTAAGTCCGGATGGACTCAGGTCTACGTCCTGGAAGATCAATCTGTTCTGGACAGAAAACTGACAGGCAGATTCTAGTACGAGTCACACAAACTGGCCACTTCACGGCTATAATAGACTGATAGGTTTGTGACAAGACCCCAAAAACCCAAGTGTAGACGGTAGAATGTGAGCGTAAGAAAACCGACAACGACGAAATAGATATCGCAAAAATCCCGATAACCACTAAACTGAGTTTTAGGTCACAAGAAAGTTAGAGGCTTCAAGCCGTTTCATACAGCACAGCGGCCCCCTTCTTGTGCATCTCCTTCCTCTACGTCTCTCTCCTTGTAACGCACCTTGAAGATCAAGATGTTAACTAAATTTGTCAGACTCCCATTAAGTAATGCAGGTTAACTTGGATAGAGTTAGTCATCTCACACAACATTGCTGATGCCTTGTTAGCTCAGAGAGCATGAGCGCCAAATTTAACACCACTAAACACTCAATGATCACACAATACATTTTTAAAACATTTATTTAAGGTATTAACAAAAAACGCTGAGCAGAGGAGGAGGAGGCCGGAATGTCCATTAGAGATTTTGCAAGGTTGCGACAACCAAGATCCAACTGTGCTGCTAGGTAGCGTGAGCATCCTCCTGATGGAGGTAGCCGTCACGTGGATGGAAAGTCTTCAGCTGGTCTTTGCACAACGCGATTAAAGGGGGATCCAAGATGCTCTTCCTCAGCTGCAGCAGACAGGTTGCAGTTTACTTGGACCTCTGCCTCATCTTTCTCCTTTTACGCTTCAGCCTACAAAAGAAAAAAAGTAGTTTTCCCTACTGTGCTAAGGTGAGTTATAACAACCAAGTCAGGTGAACATTACATACCTGCGCATGCGCTTCTTTCGCCACTGGGGGAGAAAAAAAAAAGATTAAAAATGCATTTGTTCCACGGACAGACACTGCAAGAACAGCTTTACATCAACATTACTGTTACGTTTAATCACATCATAGTTAATCTACAACTGAATCAAGAACAAGGTAAATACAACATTCAATGTATGCGTTTAGTCAACTAGGCGCTTTAGAAGAACCGCGTGCAAAACTCTTTACACTTATGATAGCTCTGCAGTTTCACTCACACCAATCGAAGGCACCAACACTAATTTACACGATATTGAGATTAGCAAGTAAAAAACTCGACAAATTCTTAGGTAGCCAACAAGCAACGGAATATTCAAGGTCCATCTGCTAAATCTTCTCGTTTGCTAGCTAGATGATAACGAAAAGTGCCAAACATGCGTTAACATGATAAAACAAAACAAGCAACATGTTATTTAGAAAAGTGGCCAACATCTAGCTAGATAGTTTAGTTGTGAAAATGCAAGACTTGCACCGATTCGCTAAACCAGAACTAATAAAATAAAAAAAATTAAAAAAACGCCAGACGCCATTTTCGTGTTTGCACTTGGCTAGATAGCCAACTTAGGTACAAAACTAGCTGGTTAATACTCGAACGAGTCGAAGATTTTCAGTGGAGAAAAAATATTTAAGCTCAAATGTTGTCAAAGTAGCTTATACATTCTATAAATGCGTAATAGCTTGATTAAATGATTAGTGGCAATGTTATAAACTAGCTAGCTAGCCGGGTTATCCACATTGTCTCTACACAACATGGGATCATTTATACTTGCATATACTGACAGAAAATGCCACTTACCTTCGCTCTCATATTGGAGACGTTTCTATAAAGAAATAAAGATTGAAAGAGTTAATGGATGGCTCTTAAAAGCCTTGATTACTTTGGATTGTTCTAGCTGTTCCAAACAACTACAAAGAACATCAGTTTCCTCACCTCGACAAGCGAAGGCAACGACTTCAAGAGAACGTCATGACGCAAGCATAAGTCTTTTATATGGTTAAGAACGTCACATTCTCGCGCCACCGACAGTAGGTCCTGGGTAATGTAGTCTGTGGTAGTAGCTGAGGTATTTATGGAACTGAGAAAAAAAACACCCGGTATACGAGGAGTGTGAACGATAACAAATCAAAAGGACATAAAATCTTATACTTAATGATTCATGTGTCAAACTATATCGTATATGCAGATTATTCACAGAGATACTTGAAATCAGCATTTTTACCTGGGGGTATTAAAACCTTCGGAACAGGTCGGTCATAAATACATACTTGAATGACTTAATTGGAATAGTTTGTCTTTTCACACTAGTCTTATTTTAATCCAATAAGGGGAAACGATGTCCACCTTGGAGGGACTGTTCAGTCTAGAAATTGGAATGTAAATATGGACTGCTACTAGCTGGGCCACCCAATGGAGGACAGGTTCCCTTCCGAGTCTTGGTCCTCCCACGGTTTCTTCCTAATCCCCACCTAGGGAGTTTTTCCTTGCCACTGTCGCCCCTGGCTTGCTAACTAGGGACTTGGACCCAACATTTGTTGTAAAAAGTGCTATATAAATAAATGTGACTTTCAGTGGGTCAGAAGTATATATATGATATAGGGCATTGTATTTTAATTGCTTATCTTGAATCAAATGCATAAGCTTCCACAAACTTTTCAATACTGAGTTCTTGATGAGTGAAACTCATGTAAACTTTGAAGACGTTTTTGGATCACTGTTCTGCTGAAGACCCAGTTGTGATCACATTTCAATTCAAGATAGTTTCTGATGTATTTAGGTTGTTTACATATTTCTAGAGAATCCTTTGTGATTCATTTTTTTCTAAGTGCTCATGCTTCACAGTTGGGAAGGTGTTCTTTGGATTAGAAGTCTCACTTTTCCCTCCATACTTATGACAAAATTAGTTTTTTGTCTCATTTGACAAGAGACCAATCCACATTCTGGTGTCCACTAGCACATTTATGGCTAGCTTTTTGTGCTAGTCTTGGAATAATCTACTTTGCATGACGGCCTGTCTGGTCAGTACAACATTAAGACTATTTAAAGTGGATGTGGGTAACTTAATACCTCTCACTTTAGTTCCATTGCTGTTGCATCAGGGTAGTTCATCCTTTTGGACCAAATTCAACATGCTGGGGTTTTTTTTTGCTCCCCTCACAAACACTTGGAGTCTTATAGTCCAATTTGTAGTTTGTACAGGTTATTCTTGAGCTGGGCATTCATATTCATTTAAAATCTCACCTGAATTGATTCCCATTTAAGGACAACAAAGGCACAGGCTTTAAGAGGACCCTTAAATGTGTCGGTTATGAAACCTGCTAAGACAGTCAATCAATCTGATATAAACTTTTAACCCACTGCAAATCTGAAAGTCAAAACACCTAAAGGTTAAAACTGAAAATGGACTTTAATGGTCTTTAAAATGACCTATTGACAACTAGACCACAAAACAGCACTATTTTGCATTTGCAAACTTCGCATCATACACTCCGACCTTAATGAAAGTGATTTGTTGCTGGAGTTCCACTGTAAATGTTTGTTTTATTAAAATAATCAATGCTGACATGGAGAATTCAAAAGGTAATAAGAATTTCAAAAAGTACAAATAAACCAAAGGCAGTTCAGGAGAGTTAGAAATCACACTTTTGGTGCTATATCGGCCAATTTCCTTTATTCTTTTGACAATTGTAGGAGAGTAGCATTATCATTCAGGTCATAGGGTCAGACACTGATCGAGTGCTGCATTCTTTTGGCAGGGAAAAATCAAATGACTAATCTCCAGTTGACAGTAGCAACACCAGACTGCATCACCATCCAGTGAACATATCCATTGTTACACTTTTCTGCAAAGATCATACCAAAGTTGGAGCACTCGCATCTAAAGACAAACTAGGACAGCGACTCATTACAAAAGGAAACTGGAATATTTCAAACTGGAGTCTCGGGTATAAAATAATCACTGGCACACTGCTGTAACAATACTTCAACGGTGCTGCCACGTTGTTTTTTTATTTTCTGCGATTGGTTTTACAGTGACAGTTTGTAAAACGAGAGGGGCACCCCCCCACTCCCCCACCCCCAAACACATGCCTCCTGTAAACACAGGCAGTTAAGTCGTATCTAGTGCCTCTAACACCTGTAACTTGCACTAGCCCATCACGAGAACGTTCAGACCGCGTGCCCTTTGGGCTTGCACGGATGACACATGCGGCCCACAGCAGTCTTATGTACGTAACGCGGAGGCATGTAGACAGACAGAAGGCTAGGCCGGAAGGCTTCTCAGTGGGGCGTGGCGAGACTTGCTATGAAGGTTCTGTTCTTTGGGTCATTCGGAGGACGTCTCTCTTGTCGGTCGGTCTAGTTGATAGCAGGGTGGAGAGGAAGATCTACTTGGCAGTCTCGTTCTCCGCCTCCGTTGGCTGTCCTGTGGCATTTTCTACAGTCTTAGTTGCCTGGAAACAAACAGTTGTTCCAAAATACAGTTAAACAAACTCAATTTCAAGAAAGAAGAGTGTGCCTAAAAACTTCAATTGTTCTCAAATCTAAATAATGTTCTAAAAAAAAAAAAAAAAAAAATCATGTTTTGTCTTTGTAAGAGAACCAACCTTCTTTTTCTTTTTCTTTTGTGCCTTCCGGCTAGCAGAGCTTTGCAACAAAGCCTGCAGACAGAGACCCCAAAATAAAAAAGTTATTAAAAACAAAACATCCAGCTCCATTCATTTCAACACACAAACAAAAACAACCAAGCAAAGTGATGGACGCTGGACGAGGTGCCACTGAACCGCCTTATCTTCCAGCCCAGCTCACCTTGAGCTCAGGGTCCTGCACCTCGTGCGCAGACTTGTAGAGGTCCGGCTCGAAGAGGCCCCCCGTGATCCGCAGGGGCCCGTTGGCCATGAGCAGCACGGTGAATTTAAACTGCGCGACATACTCGCCTAAGGAGAGAGAGAATTTACGCGCAAGGAAACTGGCTGCTGGCGTGAAAAATCGTCATGGCCATGTGCAGATGAATTCACTTAGGTTTAGTTGGCCATTTGGTAACCTCAACCAGGTTGAGGTACTTCAACCAGGTGTGAAGTACATCAGTGTGCGACGTACCTTCCTTCTCATGCAAGACATTGAAAGGCTGCAGAAGTTCATGCTTGGCACACTCGACCACACCCAGACGAGCCTTACTCTCATCCTCAAACGCCCTTGGGGGGGGGGTGAGAAAATGTAAGAGAACATGAGACAGCCAGACAGTGGGCTATCAACCACAAAAGGTGAAAAGCATGAATGATTTATGAGTATTGTATAATACAGAAAGAATAAACTGGATTAGGCCTGTACCATTTCTCATTAGATAAGAAGACACTAGTTGCTAATTAAAGGCAGGAAAAAAAAAAAAAAGCTGCCCTTGGACCCAACATTTTCTGTCCCTCAGAAACACACACACACACACACACACACACACACACACACACACACACACACACACACACACACACACACAAATTACCTGAGGGTGAAGGGCATGGCATCGAAGCGTCTCTCTACCTCGCTAAAAAACATTCTTGAGGTCTTCATTTTCAGGCCGTACTGCTTGCTTGGGTCTCGTTTGTAGACGGTGGTCCTCTGTCCAGAGTCTTTAGCCTAGTTTGATGAGGAATGTTTTAGAAGATTGAGCTTATGTAAAAGATGACATTCCACAGAACGCTGAGAGCGACTGGTGCTCACCTTCCCCTCACCCGTGCTGACCAGCACATCCACGGCGTACACCTCGTGAACTTCAAACTCTGCCTTCTCGTGGTCCTTCCTGAACACAGAGAGAACAACTCCAAGTCAAATCAACAACGGCGTGCTGTCATTTGCATAATGCAAACTCCAGACCTTCATCGGACTGCTCTCACACAAACTACAGGATTACGAGAACTACACGCGAACTGCCGGAACATCCTCACCTCTGCTGGTCCGTGGGGTTCTGGATAATGGTCTTCTCACCATCGATGACGTGCTGCTTCAGCTGATGAGACAGCATGCCTGCACAGAGACAGGAGGAGCAGTGGTGAGTGCGAGGACGCCGCCGCAGGGCCAAAGCCACGGCGTGCAGGCTGCCCTATGTCTCACCCTCGATGGCCATGCATTTGAAGGACTGGGCGATCTTGTTCCAGGCTTCGGTGACCTGCGTGTTCTAAAAGGGAAGCAGAAAGCAATCCATCAGTATGGCTGAGAACAGCCGCAGGATACACACACACCATACAGCATGAGTCAGTTCATCAAAGCTTTCTAAATTAGAATAAAAGGAAAGAAGAATAATTCCGATATTTCAAAAAAAAGAAATGAGCTTCTGTTCTACCTGCTATTGGTCAAACAAACACTAAATCAAGGTCAGTATTATTCATAAACTAATCACAAAAGAGACATTCAGGCCCTCTGATGTATTCAACACACATCAGTTAGATCAGCAACTGTTCCGTTCATTAGTCCAGTGTTAAATTTCATCCATAAATCCATCCATGACTCCATTACATGAACCGGCTTTGTTTTTCCAGATGTGTGTCTGCAGCTTCATATGCAAGCAACCCCTGAATGAAGTGTCAGACAGCCTGAACACTAATCTTGTTCCGGAACCCTTACATGAGATATGACAGCCATGAATGGATCTTCTGCCTGCAACTCCAAGTCTAATCAAACCATAAATCCTCCCTGCTGACGCCACACACCTGGTTGCCAGGCTTAACCAGCCGCAGGGCTGCTTCAGCACAGAGATGGGCTGCTTTGATCACGTCAGCCTTCCTCCCAGTCACTGGAGTTTCCTGTGAGAAGAGCCCAACAGAGACACATTAACAGCAGCATAGCTAGAAGGACTGGACCAGACATTCTCTCGTTTAGAACAGTTAATACTGATCAGGATACAGTACAGCCACCCCATTTTTTAAACAACTGCAAGACTTGAACCAACACAAACCTTTGTAGCACCAACCACAAGACTATGTGCCACATTGGAGATGAAGCCATCCACATGAACTCCAAGATCACTACAAAGAAAAAAAAAAGTTTTAAAGTCTTCAGGTACACGTGCAATGATCATGTCAGGAGATATTGGAATAAGCAGACAACAAATAATCCAGAAGAAATGTAGTGTATTACATTTTAACTAAGTCGCCATCTTGTAGTGTATAGTCAGGGTCACTTTTCAGAGGCGAGAAGTGGCACACGCAGTGGTTGACAGACACGCAGGTGGGGAAGGCGATCCCTGTGACACAAACACCACACCTTGAAAACCATCGACTTTCCAATGAAATGTCAGCCGAGCTGATCTAGGTAGAGCGGTACGGCCATGCCTACCTTTCTTTATTTCCTTCTCCTTTTTGAACACCTTGCTGGTCTCGGTTGTGATGAAGGAATCCCCTTTCTCGCACAAGCTAAGTACGGAAACTCCGGGTTTCGCTGCCTCCGCAACTGTGCGCAAAGCCTCTGGAGGAGAAGAGCCAAATAAGCAATTACATTCAAGCAAAAAGCAAAAGCGTTTAAATATACCAAACTGCACATAAACCCAGCACTGATCGAGGCGACGAGATATGAAACTGACCCCACGTGTTCAAACAGCGACGACCTCCCATTCTCGCTGGCATTACTCACGCATTAACTTACCAAGTTAGCCGACTAAAATAGCAGCGCTAACTAGCTAGCTAACCTAGCTATGCATGGACGCGAAACTTACACTTTGTTCACAGCCCAATCAGGCCATTAAGTAATTAATTAAATACCTAACTGTTACACACATTTCTCACACGATTTTAATAAACATACGAGTGACTACTGCAGTTCGTTAACGTTAGGTATATAACATAATTAGATTTTACTGCCATCTCTGGTAAAAGCAGCGGCCGCAACAAGCCGCTTGCTCTCAACGTGCACGTCGACTATTCCGCGCCATGGCATTCGCGGGTGAATGGCAGCTACATATAGCTGGTATTAACTTGCTAGCTAGCTAGCCATTTTTTTTTTAGCAAATATTATAAGCACACAGCAAACATGTAGTCGGCGTTATATACTTCAAGCAATATATTTTCGCCTGCAACAGTAGTAAATTCTTAAAACTAAGTGGCAATATTTTTCCTTCTAATCTCTCTTATTGGTACCAGACTGAGACACACATGGCCGCACAGAAGCAGCACATAGTGTAATTTTAGCTAGCTAGCTGGCTAAATGACACCAGAATTTTGTTTACGATTATTACTATAATGTTAAATGTTCAATCACACTTACGATTTGCTATATCAGCACCCATTTTGTATTTGGTGACGACCAAGTCGTCTGCAATAGTCTGCTCCTGCTGTTCGTCGTCTCCTGACATTTTTTCGGTCGGTAGACGTATGGCAGTGAACTTTTTTCTCTAGGTTGTAACCACGCTAGTTTCACACTGCCAGAGACTGTCTAAATTTCCAAGATGGCTACGCGCGGCACACATTTTCAAAATAAAAGTTCCAATCGGTTAGAAATCGGTCAAAGGTCAATGGCGAATATTGCTTCCTATATTTTGACCGTTTGTTATACAAAATGGACGTCTGAATGAAAAAAGGACTCTGGGCCATCGTAATGTCTAATTAGTAACGTATTTATTATATAACCACATTTATTCAGATTCTGACAAGCTTTTATGTCAAGTCCCCCTCCCCCTTTGCCACAATATGTTTGAGGGTGGAAGCCTACACTTTATAAAACACAGTATACTCAAAATATACATAATATTTTTTCAACAACAGGAAACACTGGCTTGTATATAAAACACATACAAAACACTATATTTGTTGAAAAACTTCAAACAACCGATCTTCACGCTCATGATCAGCACACACGCACACTGCATTTGACTTGTTAACTGGCCCCATTACAGACGACTCTTTCATCTTCTTATTCATGGCAATTGTTATTCACTTGCAGTACTGGCACAATATTTAAATTGTTCATATAGCTTGATGGCATTACCATGAATCATTTAAAGACCTGAGAAACCTGGTGAGCAAACCAGTTGCTACAGTTTATTGTTTGTGCATTAAACACCTTTAATTTATCATGTACAAACGGCATCCGATTTGTGAAACAGTTTGCTGTGCCAGTAGTCAGGGTTGTCAAATGAAGTGGTCCCTTTGTCATTCATCCCAGCACACACTCCTCTGAAGGCCCTGAGTTTGGCTCCATGGAGCTCCTCTCCTGACGCCATCTTTCCCTTTGACGGTATGTTCTGGTACACCACCTGATCCCCGGACGCATGAGCTCTCATGTCCTCATACTCATCTAGTGGACCACTCCCCGCTGGGTGCCTGTTACCTGCCGGGTGCCTGTTACCTGCCCTTTTGTTCACGTTGCCTTTCAGTGATGGTAGCTCGCAAGTGTTCTGGTAAATGGTATCTTCTTTTGACAGGCTGTTAGATGTTTTGTCCTTCTCCCCTGAGTTTCCATTCCTCACCTCAGAACCACTCTGGGGCAGCTCTGGCTTTGGCTCTGTCCTTATGTCCATGTATTCATACTCTGTCACGGCCTGCTGGGGCAGAGCCTCTGCCGCAGCAGCACCATCTTCAGCAGAGCCTTCAGAAGTCTCCCTTTCAGACTGCTCTCCTTCCTTGTCTCTTGCTACTGGCACAGGTCCATCCTCTTGGGCTGCAGTGTCTTCAGCTTGAACATTGTTGCACTGGACTGGTGTTTGTGTACTGGCAGATCCAGAGCCCTCTTCTGGTGAGAGGCTGGTATTGCAGGTCAGAGGATCAACGTAGGAGGATTGCTTCAGCAGGGCGGTGGACACATGAGTGCCATCTCTGGGGAGCGTGGTAGGCTGCCTGTCCATCAGCTCATACTCTTGTGAGGGGTCTGCGATCGGGACTAACGGGGACAGCTGACTCCATGCATTTCGGGCCGCTCTGCTCCGTGGAACACTTCCAGAACCAGTCTTCAGCATTCTGAATCCAGAACCAGGCTCCAAAACCAGGGCATCTGCAAAAAAAGAATGCAGTTTTAAAAAAACAGGACAGTTCAAGGAAGTAGAGCAAAGAAATTCAAAAATGTTGTACATCTATCACCTTCCAAGCACAACAATAAGCGGGCGTCACCTCTTTCTGAGCTGTGGATACTCTGAGGCAGAACGTATCCATCAGGGTCCTCTTCAGACACCTCCGTGCCAGGTGAGAGGGGGTCGCACACCACAGACGTGCAGTTGGACGCATACGCGCTATCTATTCGACTGCGACCTCTGAGCAAACTTCCTGTCTGAGAGGTGATGTCATTTATCTCCAAGTCTGCCATGGTGCTCCTTCCCTCCGAGCTTTCAGACGCAGTCCTGGCTGAACCCAGACGTCTCCTGTGGGCCCACAGCTGTGGAGCACAGGCCCAACAGCTCCAGAAACTTTTTTCACAACTTTTTTAAACCACATAATGGACTGATTATGTCTTAAGTTAGAAGACCACAGGCAATGTTCATTTTTGTATAATATAGTATCAAAAATGAAATATTTAATGTATAGCAGCCTACCTGTCTAGGGTCATCCCCAGGGCTTGGGGTCATGGGCAGATATCCAACTGGTACTGACTGCCCAGAACTGCTCTGCTGGTGGAGGAACAAAGAGAAGATGTTTTAAAACAGTTGTCCAACTTGTTCTGATCTGCTAAAATGCCCACAAGCAATCAGATAACAGAATTCAGAAGTCCCACCCTGTAGGAACCAATTCGTAGGCGAGAGTGACTCCTCGCAGGTGATAGGTGGAGCGGAGGAGTGGCAAGCCCGTCATCCAATACCTCGTCGTCATCGTCATCACTCTCTAGGTGCACCTCTGCCAGCTTGAGTTCTCGTGGAAGGCTTTCATCTGGCACAGAACTATTTCGATCCCTCTGTGTTGAGTTGAGACACATGCTGCAATCATTTGGCTCCATCGCAAAAGTTCTAATAAGGTATGACAGCTGTGGCAAAATGTTCTCACCTTCACAACAAGGTAGCGAGGTGGATCCCTTGCCATTCTTGTGAACTCATTCGCCAGCTCTTTGAAGGTTGGCCTAACGTTCTCATCAATCATCCAGCCTGAAAAGAAACAGACAGGGGGAAAAAAGGCATAAACCAGTGTTCAGTAACTATGAAAAAGTCCACACTGGTTTCAGGTGCAACACCATGTGACTTACACTTGACCATGACCATATAGACGTCGATTGTGCAGATCTGCGGCTGGGCCAGCCTCTCTCCCTTCTCCAGTAGGCCAGGCACATCGTGGGGATGCATGGCTGCATAGGGCTCCGCACCATATGACATCATCTCCCACACCGTCACTCCTGGAACAGGCCAATGGGGTATGGCGGGGAACGAGAACAGGATCAGTCACATAGATATAGATTGCATAAGATGTATTATGTGCGGTCTAACCCTTCAACACAAGCACCATGTCTTACCGTAACTCCACACATCACTCTGGTGACTGAACCTTCTGAACAGGATGCTCTCTAATGCCATCCATTTTATTGGAGTCTAAATACAAGACAAGCACCAGCAGATTGTAAGCTTTTGTCAGTAATGTTTTTTTTCTGAATTGGGTTTTTTCGTTTAAATGATTTTTATCTTGTTTTCTATATCCTGTTAATGAAGCCATGTGCTACTGTGGATGAGGAAGTACCTTGTGTTCACAGTAGACGTACTTCTTATCGTCTGGATACAGCAGGTCTGCAACCCCAAAATCCGAGATCTGCACGATGTAGTCACTCTTCAGCAAAATGTTGCGGGCGGCGAGGTTCCTGTGGACCATGTGGTGCTCCTCCAGGTAGAACATCCCCTAATCACACACACAGAGACCCACACACACGTTCGCGAAAAACACTCGAAGCTCCTTCGGGTACTGTGATCAGTGCGGCGTGGCCGATCCCTCTCGCGCTCCCCTGTTCCTCACCTTGGCTATCTGCACGCACCAGTTGAGGAGCCGTTGCGGGGCCAGGCTGTGGGTGTTGTGCCGCAGGTGCTGAAGGAGGGAGCCCTGCGCACTCAGCTGGGTGACCAGCTGCAGGCTGGGCCCGGGACAGACGCCCAGCAGACGCACCACATACGGGTGATCCAGGCTCCCCATGGCCAGCATGTGCTGTGCGTAATCAGGCGGTGAGAGAGGAGTTAGCGCCAATGCTACTGTACCGCACGTGAAGCTGCGGCATCAAACATGACTCACAAAAACAGTAACGAAGCTTTATGTGAACAGGTACTAGGGTTTCACAAAAAGATGACATGAAAGTTTCCCTTTTGCAGAAGAGTAAGAATACAGAATTTTCTTAGGCTTGGTATAAGTGTTCCATGAAAATATCTAGCGCAGACATTAAGAAAAGGGTTAGATTTCCGAAAAAGGGATATGATAGAAAAAAACAGCAGTTTACAGAGCACTTTTGTTGTGGTTGAGTAAAGTATGTGGAAGTGTGACTCACATCTGTGACCTCTGTGAAGGTCTGGCGTCCGCTGCGGTCTTGGATGGTCTTTATAGCAACAGGTATCTTCACAGAGTCCCCTTCAGGAATCCAGATGCCCTGAGGAGAAGTAAAGCTCCAGGTTCAAAGCCAGGCCACACACTGGTGACACATTCCACTGAGCAGAGGCAGAACACGAGATGATCCACAGTACAATAAACCACACTGATAGAGTGGAGCCTGTTTAGGATTAGACTGTACTCCGCCTATCTGCTGTCAAAAACATGTCTTACAAAACAGTTTCCAATGTGTAATCCTCTGCCAGAAACCTAATCACATGCAATAAAAGACATTCTCACTGATGGTGCCTGTGGAAAAGATAGATATGGGTGCACATAGACCTTGTGTACAGTGCCAAAGACTCCAGATCCCAGAGGTTTGCTCTTCCTTAGTTCAGAAGCCCTCAGAATGCGAGCGTGAACTCTGGTGCCCTTCTCCCCTGGATCCAGCGGCTCAATGCTCTAGAGGAAGGGAGCCCAGACCAGACGCAAAAAGGAAAGTCAGCCTCTAGCTTTCTGCTGTACGTCTGTGTAAGATTTCAAATTTGCTGAAGAACAGATCTGCATGGACTGGTTATTTACCAAATTGATGTATACTTAATTGATGTATACTTAATAACTGCAAGGCTTGATGTATACTTAGATTACAAGGCACATATTTTGAGTCTGGACACTTATTACAGGACACATATTTTGAGTCTGGATTATTGTTATAATGGTGAAAACTGTTAATCACAACCATTTTGTCTATTTTAACAGTTTAAAAACCTTTAATTTAGTTTAAATGGAACCAGCATGTGAACAGATCCAGCAGGGCTGTGGGCGCTCACCTCCCCGCTCTCCAGATACCTCCTGAGGGCTCTCTTGCGGCGGATGGCCAGGCCTCTGTGGTACAGCAGCGAGAGCACCACCACCGCCAGACACACGAAGAGGCCAGCAAGCACTCCGAACACTATCCCTGCAACAGCAGGACTGATAACAGGCCATGACAGCCAGTGAGAGGTAGAAGAGCATATGTTGCAAATATATATATACTCAACTGCAAGAGGGTTTTGGCACTTTCTTTTTGTCACCAGCAGAGGGAGCTACTGACCTGTGCTCGGCTCTATCAGGGTCCACACAGTTTCTCAGAGTTGGGCCATTACATCTTAAAGAAAAGCAAAAGCAAATATATACCAGAATACTAATATGCAGTTTCAGTTGGTATAACCAACAAAACACCACTCTGTAAAACAGACTCAAGACTATACAAGAGTATTTGGCACACACACATTCACAGACACACAGACACACACACACACAGCTTACCCCCTTGTGCAGTTGGGGTGGCAGGGCTTACAATGCCCTGTGGCATTGGGGTATTTAAAGATGGCTTGCCCCTTCTCTCCATTTAAGCCATTAGGGCAGGCAGACACACAGTGAGGGCCGTCCATCAGGTTAGAACACATCACACACCCGTCTGCACCCTTACAGAGAGAGGCAGAGAGGACAGAGGACCCAGCACACCGCAATAATGAGGAATTCATGGAACAATCGGTCAGACCTCCAGTGAGGTCAACAGGTAAAATAGAAGACAGTGAAATTCAGCCGGTGTTTCAATAATCCATTATTATGTAATAAGCATATTAAAAACCAACAGGCAGCAAAAAGCCAGTTTGGCGGCCTCACGGTGAGAGGCATTGTATAGAGAGGGTGTATATGGAATTTTGCATGTTAAAAACACATTTGTCCACATTGCTGACATTCTCGTTATAACCATCCTCCTCCTTACAAAACTGTACTTCCTCTCCCTTCTTATGACTGCCATCATAATAGGCATTATCATCAGTTGATAAACAGGGGCATCCATTTTGGACCACGCCCCGCTTCCATTCTGGCTCATTTCGAAAGCTTATTTCATTAAAGCTGAACATGTTTACAGTCCAAACAAAGAGCAGGTGATAACTAATTGCGAAGGAAACAGCACACATCATATCGTGGCTCTTAACAGTGGAAAATCCCCAGTCCTTTAGCATGTGAAGAATCATGAGCACCACATCAAAGGGGACATGAAGGAGGGTCTTATTTCATCCACTAGAAAGGGGACAAAAACTGTTCACTGACGTATTTAATATCACAGCACACACCTTCAAACACTTCCAGTACCATTTAAATAAACCAGCAGTGTTGTTGACATAATAAATTTGTCCCAGAACGCAGGCAAACATGGCGATGCCCGGAAGGGATTTAGCATTACAGGACATTGATTAAAGGGATTAAATAATAAACCAATAATGTGTTCAGCACACAGTTCATTAATGACACATTCGACAGACAAATAATCTAATAATAATAATGATAAAGCAGAGTTGTAATTACTGGGGAGAGAAAGGTCACCTGCCCACACACACGTTTCTATGTTGGCATGTTAATGGTTTGTTAGCTGTTGTTACTGCTATTGATATTCATCTTTATTTTTTAAGTTGACTGATTTCTTTATCAATATAGCTATTGTTATTATTATTATTGTTGTTTATTATTTATTATTACTACTATTTTATTACTACCACCACCACCACCACCTCCACCATTATTATATTACTACTGTTCTTATTAGTCACGCGTTCACCTCTCCTAGCATTGTGGTCTCCTTGGCTACTCTCTCCATTCCGTTCCTGTTCGCGTTTTGGTTTTCTCAGTCTTCACTCCACCTCTTTCTTGTTTTCGGTGGATTTGGTTTGGTGTTTAGTCTTTGTCAGTTTTTAGTTTGGTTTATCATGAGTTCCTGTGTGTGTTTTTCATGCCTTAGCCATTGTTCTATCTATGTATGTTTAATAACCTGCTCGTCTATAGTTCTGTTGTTTGTCATCATGCTAAGATCTGGTTATACGACTCTGGACTGTTTAAACGACTGTGGATTTGCATTTGCCCCTACAATACAGTTAAATACAGTTATGGTAATAAAGCTGTCCTGAGTTAAAATACATTTTTTAGAATTGAATGGAGAGGGTGGAAGAGAGAGAGGGAGAGAGAGGTGAAGAGAGAGAGGGAGAGAGGGACAGAGAGAGGGTTTTATACCTCTCCCCAGCATGTTGCTCTCCCTTGCTGTGGTAGACACTCAGTATGACAAGCACGACATTCCCCATCGACCTCTGCAAACTCCCGTGGCTCTCTGTCAACACACACACACACACACACACACATATTTACAGGAGACATCCAGAGGCACAAATCTATCCATATGCATGCATTACACACAAACACACAGAATGCCATTCAAATTAAGTCCACAAACTGACCCAGTGTAGATGTTACACTGAGCCACACAGGTGCCATGGCGACTGTGATTCCTGCAAGACAGACACTGCTCTGGTCCAGGGCCCCAGCAGCCTGCATTAGAGCAGAGTGGATCACACACACAACCCTCTGCCTCTGTGGATACACACACACACACACACACACACACACACACACACACACACACACACAGATACACACACGTGGTTAAGCATAGTGCATTAGCTGAATAACAGAAGAGAATACTGTTCATGCATGTGTTTCCAAGAATGATGCTCTACAGTACTTACCACACTCGCTCTGGAGTTTGTTGTGTTTTATATCGTTTTTTCTCCTGTGCTGGTCATTTGTGAAGACCTGCGTCCAGTCCACAGTGTGATGGTAACAAAGGTTCGTGTTATTACTGATATACACACTGCCATCACTGATCTTACGGAGAGACCGCAGTCCTAGAGATGTGAGGGAGTCCACTTTCATTACTAGCAGAGAGAAGGGCCTGAGAAAGGAGAGAGAGAGAAAGAAACAGAGAGAGAGAGAAGAGAAAGAAATAAATGAGGGAAAGGCAGACATGGAGCAAGAATGATTGTTTATCATTGGAGAGTGGAGTAGAGGAGAACACATGCAGACACCCAGAGTAACTTCACCAGAGGAAGGCTGTTGCACCTCTTGGAATGTGTTTCGTAGGCCTCTGTTCTTGGCAGCCAACCAGCCACTGCAGTGCTTCATCTGTGTGACTCGTACGTGTCCTGCCTGAGCTACATGCCTGAACCTCCACTTATATATGCTCTGCTCATTTCTCAGCCATATTTCGCAACTTTTCAGAAGCACTAAGTTCCCCTTTCACACTGTTGTCATCCTGTGGCACCCAAAAGAGGAAAAATGACACCTGTGAGCATGCGTGTGCTGGTGTATGCATGTGTGTGGGAGACAGAGACAGAAAGAGAGGGAGGTAAAGGGAAATTCTAGAAAGCTCCACTGCCATGCAGGTCTAGCATTTAGAAGCATTCGTTTGGGTTACATACCTCTTAGTGCTGTTGTGGGTACACAGTTAGGGACAGTAGATTTGATGGGGACAGAGGGGGACACACAAACACAAACACACAAAAAGAACACTGATGACCTGCATGCACAGACTGTGAAACACTGGTGGCCTAAAAGGCCTGTCAGGCTTAGTAGCATTAGCATTAGCAGGCAGCCGTGCACGGAGGCACATACAGACTTGACACAAACATCCTGAATTTAAAAAGACACAGGAAAAAAGCACTGGGGTGTGATGCACAGAAAACAGCCAATGACTGATGGTGGAAAAGTACAGATCTCTCTCTCTCTCTCTCTCTCTCTCTCTCTCTCTCTCTCTCTCTCTCTCTCTCTCTCTCTCACACACACACACACA
>JAOXYF010000021.1:2986343-3005104 GCA_028565775.1 Sternarchorhynchus goeldii
TCTCTCTCTCTCTCTCTCTCTCTCTCTCTCTCTCTCTCACACACACACACACACACACACACACACACACACACACAAACACTCTTGCTTACGGTTGGAGGGACCTTCCACGTATAGTGTTGAGATTGGAGAAACACGATAGATTATTAAGATCCTCTGGCCAAGACTGGATATTTAAAATTCCTGCAGTACACACAAAGGCAAAATCAGAAAAAAATTCAGTTATTTTAAAGGGTTATTTTTTAAAAAGATTTTACAGAACAATATAACAATAAAAGAAATATCAGAGGAACCTTATACTCTAGTTGAACACAGACTTATTGAAATTGATGGAGAGCGATTGTGAGTTAAACATTTTTCTGAAGTCTAAACTGTATAATGATAAACAGAAATTTACACAACCAGGTTACTAAAGAATTGAGAAAGGTAAAAGAAAAAAATTATTAATATTTTCTTGATGCTAAAAGCGATACAAAATAAATCTGGGAGCATATTAAAGAACTAGATGATATTAAACACACAGTTAATCATCAAAATAATTACAGTTGAAACGGAATAGCAGCTTAATACAAGATACAGTAGAAATTCAATTTAACAGACACTTTATCAGCTCTGCTGCCAAGATTGTACAGTTTTGTTGCAAAACAGATGACCAGTGGACCTTCTAGTGGATTCCTATAAACCCATGTTCAGTATCATCTCTGAGCATGAAGTCATAAGAATGATTCATTCACTTAGCACAACTAAAGCCAAAGATTGTTATGACATGGACTCTATAATGCTTTAAGTCTTAAAGAAGTCCCTGGCTTCATCCATTATAAATATCTTCAACTTCCAATCTCTCAAAGGTTTTTTTTCCCCAAGATACATAGAAAACTGCTATTACCAATTTTTAAGGCAGATGACCCCAACTTATCTACAGGCCTGTGAGTATTTGTTGTATCCAAAGTGGCAGAGAAGTGGATGTCAGAGGTAATAGACTCATATTTGATTAATAGTTCTTTTGTCTTACATCCCATGGAAGGTAGACGTAGCCCAACACTGCACTGAGACCTGCTATACTGCCCTGAGACCTACCACCTATGTCTTTCTGGAAAAGATTAAATCGGTGATGGATAGTGGTGATACTGTAGGGAGATCATTTTTCATGATTTCAAGACCTTTGACACAATAAATCATAGGAAACTATCTTCCTTTAATTTACTTAAATGGATTGTATTATATATAAAATGAAAAGCAAAATATGAGAAGGTTCATAATCATAAATCCACTGTTCTTAGCATCACAAATCGTGTCCTGCGTTTGGACCTTTATGATTTGCCTTTTGTTTGTCCTGATGTTGAGATTAGTCTGAGGATCATGTGATTTATGTGCATAGCTGTTCAAAACAGTGCTGCGCCCGACACTCATGAATGCAATCAGCCATATTACAACATGGCTAAATCAATCGTAAGTCAAGCCAAATGTAACCAAAACATTTTTTAAACGACTATTCCAAATGTAATGATATCTGAGCAGAATCTGTACGCTATGCCTGAGTTTAAATATCTGGGTTAAGGATAAATTCTAATCTTTTTTTAGAACTCATAAGAATGTGCCAAATATTGGGTTTAAGGCAAGTAGTTTTAAATTGATTTGAAACTCAAATAATTGAGCTCTATTACTGCTTTGATACATATATGAACGCCATGATCATTCTGCATTTTACATATTGTGCAACAAGATGGGCAAAAGGCAAATCTACACTGAAGCAACTAGACATTTTACATAAAGGTCATTTTAATAGCTTAGATCAGAAAACAGACACCCTTCACAGCCATCAAATCTAAAATTCAGCCGGTGTTTCAGTAATCCATTATTATGTAATAAGCATATTAAAAACCAACAGGCAGCAAAAAGCCAGTTTGGTGGCCTCACGGTGAGAGGCATTGTATAGATAATCTTCTATTACCCATCTGAAGCTTTGTTTTAACATTGAACCCTTCTATAATCTTCTATGACCCATCTGAAGCTTTGTTTTAACATTGAACCCTTCTATAATCTTCTATTACCCATCTGAAGCTTTGTTTTAACATTCAAACCTGTGAAAATTAGAATACTAGCTGTCTATTAATCTTCCTGTAATCTCAGATTTTTATGGAGTGTTGTCATTTAATTAAGGTTGCATTGTTTGCATAATACTGGTTTGGGTATTAGTCTTTAAGAATGATCTGTATGTATTATTTCTGATAAATTATTTTATTATTATACTGAATACGGCTCTTGTTAATTAAATCAAATAAAACATACTAACACAATACATTAATCTACTACTCTGAAAATATAGTAACATAATATATAGTTATATATAGTTATATAGTAACATAATTTACCTGTTATTTCTCTTACAGTGCTGAAAATGTTGAGCTTCTGGGGGTCCAGAGGTGGTATTTTATTATAGAAATCCCTGGAAAATCAAAAATGGTGTAAAATACCATAAACATTGTTTCTTTAATACTAAAATGAAAACTAAAATGAACTTACATTTTTATTTAAAACAAGGAGAAAGTCAGAAAAAGGACCACTCACCCTTTAATACCCGTGATAAGGAAGTGTAGACTGCCCTGAATCTCAGTGCAGTTAATGAAACTGTCAATGTTACTGGAGTCGACAGTCTGTCTGTGGGGCTTGTTGGGATCTGTCCCCTCACACACTGCAGAGTGAGAAGAGATGGGAGGGAAGGGAGAGAAATAGAAAGAGAAAGAGAGGGATCAAACAGACATTTTTGTGTTGTGCCTGCCACCAATCAAGTATAAGCTCTATACCATATCATACTAACTAGTTTATACTAGATTATACTAACTCCTCTATACTCTATACTAGATCATACTAGCTCCTCTATACTAGATCATACTAGCTCCTAAATACTCTATACTAGATCATACTAGCTCCTCAATACTCTATACTATACTAGATCATACTAGCTCCTCTATACTAGATCATACTAGCTCCTCTATACTAGATCATACTAGCTCCTCAATACTCTATACTAGATCATACTAGCTCCTCAATACTCTATACTAGATCATACTAGCTCCTCTATACAAGATCATACTAGCTCCTCAATACTCTATACTAGATCATACTAGCTTCTATATACTCTATTCTAGGTCATACTAGCTTTGCTATACTAGATCATACTATCTTCCCTATAACAGATTATACCAGTTCCTCTGTACTTGATGATACTGCCTGGTCTATACTAGATTGTACTAGTCTGCTGTGGATAATGTGTGTGTGTGTGTGTGAGCATGTCTAATGTGGATGGTGTGTGTTTGTGTGCTTGTGTGTGTGTGTGTGTGTGAGTGAGAGCATGTATACTGTGGGTGGTGTGTGTGTGTGTCAGCATGCCTACTGTGGGTGGTGTGTGTGTGTGTGTGTGTGTGTGTGTGTGAGCATGTCTATTATGGGTGGTGGAGACTCTTCACCTTTTGGGCAGAGGCCATTGCAAAGCTCACAGTGCTTTACTCCATTCCTCTCAACCTCCATTTTATCAGGAGGGCAGCTGCTCACACATGCACTGCCATCCACCACAAAATGATCTGTGTGAATGTGTGTATGAGAGAGAGAGAGAGAGAGAGAGAGAGAAAGAAAGAGAGAGAGAGAGAAAGAAAGAAAGAGAGAGAAAGAAAGAGAGAGAGAGAGAAAGAAAGAAAGAGAGAGAGAGAGAGAGAGAGAGAGGCTCACTTGAGAAAATCCTGTATTCACAATATTCAGTGGGACACAGTAGTTAAATGGGCGAAAATCAACAATGGAAACTGTAGAAATGTACATGCCTGTGTACATGCCTGTGTAGCTTTACTAAAATCTAGAATCAGTTGTACTATCTAAAAAAATCTAAAAATGTTTACTACAGTCCAGAATCAGTTGTACTTGGTTCATATCAATGACAACCAGACAGAATGCTGAGTGTACAAACAACATTCAGAACCAAGAGATTTAACCTTTATATTTGGTCAGTCTGTATTTGTGTCTTCTATCTTTACTGAACTTTGGACGTATTCATGGCCGTGTTACTGACTCAGCAGGTGTGACTTGGCATGTCTGTCGAACAGAGCTGCTACATCACTGCTAACTTCTGCTGCTCCACTCCACATTTTAACACCTTAAATACTCTCAGTGGACCACTTAAAGCAGCACTTCAAAGGCAAATGCTAGCACTGCAGGTGGTAATTAAATGTTGAGGGGATCAGTTAGCATGATTGACATTCATTCATCATTACTCCAGGAGAATATAATCCTTTAACGAGGACACTGACTTCCCGACAAACAAATTTCTCAAAACCCAGTACAGTCAGTGGAGTAGGCTAATCAGCAGTCTACACTCTACATTTTTGGCCAGAGTCTTTATTTGGGGCTCCACAGAGTCTTTGTTTGGGGCTCCACAGAGTCTTACGTTTGGGGCTCCACAGAGTCTTATGTTTGGGGCTCCACAGAGTCTTATGTTTGGGGCTCCACAGAGTATTATGTTTGGGGCTCCACTTACCAGGGCACTTGTGCATGCAGACCGATCCGTACTGGTACATCGCGTCCGGGTTGGGCTCCAGCTGGAATGTCTGCCTGTTGTAGATGAGTGGCTGGGGGCAGTGGGGCACACAAGCCCCCGAGTGGTTCACGTGTCGGCACGCCTGAAGAGGAGCACACGCGTGTCAGTTCAGGCACGTGTGAGCACTTCGATTCTCAACCATGTCTCCACATCACTCCTTTTCTCAATTAGCTAGAACAGAGGCGACACTTACAAAGCAGTCGGTGTTCAGAGGTCCCGTACAACCTCCTGCACACTCGACGTCACAACAGTCCCGAGGACTAGTCCCGAAACACCGGCCGTGGCACTGCGGGGCGCACACCGTTCTCGTCACTGACGGGACAAGAGAAAACAACAGGTGGCGAGCTGCGATGACTCCGTCACTTGGGTGCAGCTGGTGCAAATCCTGTTATCCTACAGCAGCTTGAACATGTTACATCAGATGACTAACAGTGTAACCAGGCACCACAAAGGTGCTTCTCCACACAGAGCCTGTGTGCCACCTCTACTCACACGTCTGACACTCGTCCTTGGCTGGACCCCAGCAGTGGTCTCTGCAGTCTGAATGGCAAGCAGCTGCAGGCAAAAGGACAATCAAACCCAGCAAGTACAGTGGCTGACAGGACTCAATCCATGACGCCACTGTCACACACTCACCTTTCTGGCCGTTACCGTGGATCTCAATGAGGGCACTGCTGTTTCTCACAATGTCCTGCCAGTTGATCCATGGTGCGTAAGTTAGGTACTTATTATTAACAATCTGTACGCCCCCTTCTAGGATCTCTATAGCATATAAACACAAGAGGCAATCAGTACTTCCAGTATTTGAGCCCGTCATCAGGAACATTGGCATTATAGGACAATTCTATATTAATAAAACTCTATAGTGTGGTGTATATAATGTGATGTATATAGTGTGGTGTATATAGTGTGGTATATACAGTGTGGTGTATATAGTGTGTATAGTGTGGTGTATATAGTGTGTATAGTGTGGTGTATATAGTGTGTATAGTGTGGTATATATAGTGTGTATATTGTGGTGTATATAGTGTGTATATTGTGGTGTATACAGTGTGGTATATATAGTGTAGCCTTTTGCAGTGTAATATTACTAGATGGATAAAAAAGAGACACCACAATAACATGATAAACAAGGCCGCAGCCTTCACACACACTTCACACACACGTCACTCTTCCAAGCAAGAGAGAGTGAAAGTGATGACTTGATCTTCATGGAATTCTTGGAAGGAGAGCAATAAACTTATCTAAGACCACACTCAAACAGCAGTATTCCCCATGCCTGAGACCACACTCTAACACTAGTATTCCCCACGCCTGAGACCACACACTAGTATTCCCCACGCCTGAGACCACACTCTAACACTAGTACTCCCCACAATGTCGTCAGTAGTGACTAGTCTTAACATGTTACCCCTGCCAGCCAACCTGCTGTGCGAGTGTTTCAAAACACGACCAAACACATACACACTCACACATGTGCACACACAGTCACACACACACATTGCACTCTACACACACCCAGAGCAACACTTCTATACTAAAACTGCAGATTGTTTAGCTCCAGTACATCTCTCCTGGCTGTCTGAAACACCTGTTCATGTGAAACATACAGCTGCCAATGTCATTTCTAAGAATATGGAACAGACATCTATTGCTCATTTGTTCTTACTTATTTTGTTTTTCATTTCTTATTTTGTTTCTATTGTGTATTTTGTTTCTATTGTGTATTGTGCAGTGGTGACCAGAGGATGCTGTTTCCACCTGGTTTCTCTCAAAGTTATTTCCTCATGCTTTAAGAAGTTTTTCCATGCCAACGTCACCTTTGGCTTGTTCACTGGGGATTTAGACTTGGTAAAAACATCTGGAAATATGCTTAGTTACAACACCTGTTGTAAAAAGTGCTATGATTTGCTAAATTCTGACACAATACCCACAAGAGCGCAAAACAGCAGTAGCTCCCTGAATCTACGATTCTCCCAAGTCCAACCTTGTTCCCTTTCTCATTCCTTGATCTCCTGCCCCTTTCCCTACACCGTCTCGGCCCACATGTCCGTCCTGACCTGTGAGGTGTGTGAGGCCCAGGCTGACCAGGCCGTGCTGGCCCTCGAAGTTGAGTAAGACAGACAGAGCCCAGGTCTTATCGTAGAGGGTGCTTCCACGAATCACCCGCAGCTGCTCCAGAGGCAGCCGGCTGAACTGGTTTGTGGTAATGAGGACGTAGCCGGTCACCTCCCGGATGCTCTGCAAGCAGAGGCAAACGCAGTGAGGGCGAGAGTGCCAAGATGTAGTTAGAGAAACAAATGCAATCACCCTAATCTCTTCTCACGTCATACAAATCACATACAAAACTCTTAACATTTACTTAAGACTTAAATATTAATCTCAGGATGGCTCTCAGTAGACGTAACATTTCAGAGCAGTGAGATTTACTCAAGATGTCCTGCAGTTCTGTGCACGAGTAAAATGGACTGTAACTAGAGCATCTTACTCTTAGGAAAGAGAAGTCAAAGTCATGCTCCATTAGGTTGATTTCCAGGTTGCCCAAGATGATATCACATCCAGTGTAGCGCTCCTTCAGGTTTATGTAGTGCTGGGCATAGCTGTCTGTAAAACTGAGCCCATTCTTGGTCCCTAGGCAAACTGGCACAGATAGAAAAAGAATTTTTTTTTTTAACTTATACCAATACATTAAACCACTTTTAATGGAAAATATACAAACAGAACGATCAGAGATCTATAATCCAGTCTGTAGTCAAGATCACAGGTCTATAATTCAGTGCCCAGTTTTTTTTTTAATCTCATCTCTACTTGGGCAGTATGAATAGAGACCCAGATGTAAACTGCTCTGCTGCAACTGGAGACTGGCATGATAAAAGGCCTGACGAGCAGAACACAGAGCCTTTGATGCAGCACAAAGCCTCCTCTGCATATATGCACATGTACACACAGACATATATGGACAAGGTCAGTGGCATTGTAAAGGAAGGTCAAAGGTGAAAGAGGTCACAGGAGTGCAACAGGTCAACATTTGCAGAATTAGGATGCTGCACCGGGCATGAAGGGAGGAGAGGAACCAGAGTGGTGAATAACAGCCTTGAGCGAGCGCAGAGCAACAGGGCCAGTGGCCTGAGGGAGGACCAGAAGACTAGAGCTCGCACTCATTCGCTCTCCAGGAGGGCCGCAGCAGCACTAAACACCCTGGTAAGGGGGTGGAGAAGATCTTAACTCTGTGCTGTGGAACTGCTGATGCCCAACGACAGCACATAGATCTACAGGTAGACAACCTCTCAACTGTGTTTCCCCATCTTTGTCTTTAAGAAAAAGCTTTAAAATGCTCCAAAAATCTGCACGATGCCTGTTGCATAGGAAGCCTTGGGCAGGCAGGAAGTGGCTGTGGCAGTGTGGGGGTGACAGGGAGGGGCTGTGGGGGGGGGGCGGTTGTCTCGTGCAGGCTCTGGCACATCAGCTGCCTGCTGCAGCACTAGAGCTCTTGGGTCTCCAGAAGCCTAAAGAGGACCTCCTGATGAACAACGCTCAGGATTGTCACACAGCTATAAAAGCGCACTCTGTTAATGTGTACTGGAGGGCGCGAGCGTGTGTGCGCAGCAGAGATCATGGCAGCAGACAATAGGGCAAGTGTGAGGGCAGCAGTCTATCACAAGAGGGAGGAGGAGGGCCAGGCTACAGGAAGAGATAGGGACAGCATCTATGAGTGGCACTCTCTCCCTGCTCCCAGTGCCCACGGGGGCATTCCTGAGGGCACGCTGCACCCCAAGCACAAGCTCCACACCAGAGCCCATGTTTCACGGAAGCTCATCAATCAGGAAGCAGCGTGGGACAGTTATTTGGATGAGACTCAAGGCAGTAATGTTTGAACATCAAGTATTTAAAGCACGTCAGGAAGCTTTGCTGGTCACAACCATGCCACTGGGTTCTGATCAGCACCGAATGAACTCACACAATATTCATATATGTAATTCATAAATATATTTTATGGTTGTCATATGGGTTTCATGTTGCATATATGCATTCAGTTATCTACTCCAGAGTCAATATTAGTTCAAAGTGGGAGTGGAAGCAAGTCAGTAAAGGGCTGGATTTAGATCCAGACACTTCCTACAGGTCAGAGGCAAACTGAAAGGTAAGAATCAGGGTGCAGTGAAAAAAAACACCCAGAAATGAGAAGCACAGAGGGGGAGAATTAATGAAAGCCAGAGGAATCTTGAGGTAAAATCAACAGAACCTTTATGAAACACTGTTAGCAAACACATTGATTATTCTGTGAACACACAATAAAACAGTCTCCTTTTGAATATCCCAAGGGTATAACAGGTGACAGGTAAAACCCAAAACAGATGAGACATGCTTCTGGACAGGTAAAAAACCCTAAACACATGACACATGTTTCTGAACAGGTAAAACCCAAAAACCATATAAAACATGTTTCTGGACAGACTCACAACAAATCTGTCCACGAACTCCACTGGCCAACTCTTCTAATAACACAAACTCTGTGTGTGTAACTATTCTGTTGAAACATGCAGCTTGTGCTGTTATCAGACTACAGCACCAAGCATCATTCTCATCCTCTTTCTCATGTCTGGTCACAAACAAGCCCCGTGAACTTTGCTACCATAACTGATTGCGACATCGGATTTAAACGATACTTTATTACAGACACAATAATGTACTAGAGTTGTTGTTACCCTTAATGTACAATGTGACCAGCAGAGAAATATATGAGCCAGGAGTACAGTTTGAGAATGTTGATTATGTGACATATTAGTATAATTTAGGGACACTGATAATGGTGTTTTAAATCCCACAATTAATCTCAGAGGCAAAGTTCTGTGAGAAAAAAAAAATAGTGTTTTGTGTGCAGAAGGAGACAGACAATTAAGGAGAGGCTGGGTTAATCATTCTGAGCCTGTAGATATATCCACCTGAAATGACTCACTCCTGGGTGGTACCATCACTGAACCCTACAGCCTAGCCTGGTCATGCTTTTCATGGTATTGAATCAAATCTTTACACACTGAACAGACCAAGACAGTGCCAGTTTGGATGTCAAACCAAATTCTTGACTAGATGTTTAATGTGTTCCACAGCCACATTCTGTCCAAAACCTCCTGGAGTAACTTGCATATGTATTACTATTTAATAATAAAGAAATGTAATAATTTCATAGAGAAGACACCTCAGAACAACATTTGTAGATTGTGGACCAGTTTCTATTTCTGTCCAATAATGGTTACAATTTATGTGATGGAATTTACTGAGACCAGGTACAACTTAAACGTTCCACAAATTCTTTAGATCATGAGTCAGTGCTGAAATACTTGCCAACCTGTTTTCCTCCAGCACAGGTGAAAGAAAAACCAATGACCAACCACGGGCCAGGCCGGGCACGAGTCAGTGCGTGACAAGGATTTCTACTAAACACACCGGTTTACCTTCCGATTAAAACTCACGTATTGTCTACAGAAATCTGCGGAACACCACACCACAGAATGAACACTTTTGAGTAGGGTCTCCGGTGTGAAATATAAGTGCAGTGTAGATTAATCCACAATTAGGAATTGATCAAAGCGTGATTTGCGCTATATTTTAATTGATTCTCAAATATTACACCCATCACACTCTCTTTAATACATATAGTCCAGCTGTTTATAATCCGACAAATAAACAAATCGAGATAGACTATAACCGACATAGGCTATATTTGTATGAGATGACAAACAAATGCATTTAAACGAACCTTCTTGAGTTTGAAAAGTAGCTGGATGTAGCAAACACAGGAGGCACATCACGCATAGCGCGAGCACCTGCGGTCGCATCTCGTCTTGTCAATAAAGAGCCGTTCCAGAGGACGGGAGAGCGCACGTGGGTATAACCATGTGGGGTAGTAAAATCCAGGTGCTTGACTCCTTTCTTTAAAGATGGAAAGAAAGCAGACCCTTCGTACATAAATCCAGTCCCCGCTTTTTGTTGCTTGAAGTATAGTAAAACAATCTTTAAAGTTTCCTATTAGCTAAACTGACTTCTCCCGCTGCTAACCCAGTAATCCGCGCCTTTCGTTTTGGTTCTAGAAATCAAGTTGTGGCTTGTGCTCGAGAATACAAGAACAAAAATTAACAAATCATCTTTTTTCCACTCGAGCGAGTCTGAGGACACCGTAAAGGTTTTGTATGCACGCCAGATTGGAATTTGGGAGCGGTGACGACCTAGAAGCGTGACGCTGTTTAACCACTCCCTGAATGTAAAGTACTGATGAGTGTTTGATTTTATTGGAACCCTTTTGCCTTATTATTATTAACCAATCATGGCGTCATACCTGTGCCCCTTGAGTGCTAACAATTTATGCGAGTTGGATTTTCAAATAGTATAGTTTCAAATACAGTGCAACTAGATTTTAATATCCTCTCTCATGGAAAGGGTACCATTCAGAAGGCTTCTCTGACATTTGATAATCCATCCTTGAGATATTACAGATAATACGATTAATCGTTTAAACTTTAAAAACTGAAAACATTTAAAGACAGTTTTAGAGCCTAGAAACAACCCATGTCGTGTAAAGACTGTGAAGATAAGTTAGAAATCTCCAAGTGTGTATTTCTTGAAGAAAAACTTCAAAGGTAAATTCCGTTTACATACCTGTATTGCATACTGATTACGTACAGTTCCTTTCATATGATTCATAGCAGTTTCCCAACCCTAGTTATTATATTAGTATTGGTGGACCTTGGTATATGAAACAATATTGATATTGGAATCTAACATGAGATATTCTATCCTGTAGTAAGAATAATGGAATATACCCCCCAAAGTGTATGAAAGGTCACTGAACTCGTGTTAAGTTAATAATTACAAATGGCCGGTGACCATGAAGAATTATTAGAAACTTGAAAGAACATGGCTACTGTTTCTATTTTCTTTGAAAGAACAAGTGTCACTTGTAGTAACTGAAACAATTCAAAATGTGAAAACACACCATAAAAACACCTTTGGTGAAGTTCATGGAAAGTGGATATGGTGAACAGTATAGAGTATATAATTACACACCTAATACAAAAATCTTATGAGATATTCTGAAACATTATAAAACAGTAAAAAACAACAACAAAGACTCACTAGATTAGAAACCCGTTAAAAACAACAACCCTGGTTACAGCTGTAATCAGTTGTGGTGTTTTGAAACCTTTTCTTTAAACAGGGTGGTGTACGCAGAAGCATCACTCGGTCCTCTGCAACTTCCCCTATAGTACAGTGAATCCCTGCTCACAGAGGGACTGCATGGCCTCCTTGTTCACAGTGAAGAGCATCATTGTGTTCCAACCATGTCAACTGCTAAATCCCCTCATTGATGCATATAGACCAGTGTGTCACAGTAGACACATTGTCAAGGTCCAAGCTGACCTCTGAACCCAGCCTAGAACATGTCTGATCACAACAAACTGGCCACTGTACACCAAAGTGCACTACAGCCTGCTGCTCAGATCGGAACACAGAGAAGGATTCTGCTTCTAAAAGGGATGAACGATTAGACATTATCGCATTATTTTCCATTGGCCTATAAATACTCCGATGGCATCTTTCTAGCAGGCTTGACACCTTAGAGAGAGAGAGAGAGAGAGAAGGATAAACAGAGGCACACGTGTTCAAAAGCCCTTTGTTCGAGATATGGGATAATCACTTTCATTCCCTGACAAACTTTTGCCCTTTCCTTTTCGAGACCGTGTTACCGCGGTGTACAGATGTATTCGCACAGCTGGGAATAATGCCATACCTCCCACCTCTCAGGCATCTGGACTACATTTCTTAAGTTAAAGGAGAGCTAAACACAACTACTTTCCTTGTGACCCAATAGAGTTTGGAAAATCTTTACATGATATATAAACTTGTTCATATAATGTAATACATTAAATCTGACAAGGTAAACATAGCAGATGTTCATATTTCCAGTAAAACAGTATTTAAGGAAACATCTGGACTGTAGTGCCTGTAATATGAACATTAACAAAATTTTGGCACAAAACTTTAAATGAGCATGAAGAGTGAATCACTTGAGGAGTATGAAGATGCCTGTGACCTAAGAGACCTCTGCTGGTCCAAAATAGAATTGCAACTGATGGCTTGAAATCGCTACTACATTCACTAATTACATTGTAATTCTTTAATACAGAATATTAGGCTTTTATGCTGTCCAATGTATTGCTTTTCCACCTCACATTTTAATTTGTTCTATTTATTTTTTTGTATTTATAATCTGCTTTGGTAAGCTGGCACCAAATGTACATATTTAAATTGTACACATTTTAAAATATACATATTTAAATTGTACATATTTTAAAATATACATATTTAAATTGTCATCTTATTGGCATAAAACATGTGAAAGAGTATCATATTTTGATGTTTAACACCATTTTTTATTGTGATTAGTTACAAAACATAAATAAAATCAACAATTGAATTAGTTACAATTTTACAGTAGCTAAATTACCAGAAATAAAAGTTTAGTCTTTTAGATTATTTTGGATCAAATAACCTTCAATCACTGGTGCTCAGTTAAATAATTCTGGGTTCCCCTGGTAAAAACGTCTACAAATTCATCAAATGGGCACTAGGCAGTGAAAACAGTTCCTCACACCAATTAGACTAAATGTAAAAGAAAATTTCCCATCAGAAAACTGAATTTTAGAGCAAGGAGCAATCAAACAGTGGAGCTACAACAGAAGCAGGGGAACTCCACCTAGCTGAGGAGCAACGCATCAAATAACTGCAGCTTTTTGACACGATCGGTACATTTCCAGTACGTTTTACATTTTTACATCCCCTGTTCAAAATACAAAAATAATGCTTTATTTTAGATTACATTTTGGTAACACCTCAGGATTGAACGACTTCCCACAATTCCTGTCGGAAAAAGCAATGACGTGTGGCAGCCATGTTAATATTGACAGCACATAACATCACCACCATTAATTATGTGCCATAGCTACTCAAATGATGTGGGTTGTTTCCACAGAGAATGGAAAATCTTCAGATTTAGTGGTTGTTAAGTGGTTGTTTAGTTATCCCGATACTCAAGTGTTTAGTTACCCTGATACTCAGTCGTGTTCGCTTTAAAAAAAAAAAAACATCCACAAGCTCAAGCATTTGCACGACAAGTAACATCACAAAACAAACTAGGTTTTTTTCCTTTTTTGTCTCATTCCGTAGTAGTGAACACCGCACAACATATTCCCACACGTCTTCTGCAATTCTGAAAAAATACAGAATACTTTTTTTTTTTTTTTTTTTTACATTCAAAGCTTTCTGTGCATTTACTGTGTTCAAACCTAAAGTTCCTTTCATCAGTGGTCTGTATATTTGTATTTTTTAATTATCTTAACATTTGTGAGCATGTATGAAACTCGTCACATTATTGTCAGTGGGCAATACATGTTGAAGGATGAAACCCAGGGAAAGTGTCTAACTGGACATTGTAAGCACAAGCCATAAGGCTCTCTTTGCTGTCTGACAACTGCTCTGCAAGGCCACAGACCACAATCCCTGCTTCCATTTAGCGGTTTCTTTGTTTTTTCATGGAAAGGTATAAACACGTCTGTAAACAATCATCAGGTGCTGACTGGAAGAGGATGGCCTGTATGGACACAGCCACACAAAGCTCTCAATCTGAGGGTTAAAAACATATGAACTAAAGCTACTCTCAATCTGAGGGTTAAAACATGAACTAAATCTCTCAAACTGAGGGTTAAAAAAAACATGAACTAAAGCTACTCTGAAAGGCATCACATCTGGAGAGCCGGCAGGCAACGTCCTCCGTTCTTAAATTCACTTGGCAGTTTTATCTGAATTGTTCGTCAGAGTATGAAGCAAATTCACCAAAACCTGGATAGTTTCTCATGTTTTCACAAAAAAAAAGAGGTAAATAGGAAAAAAAGGAGAATGTGGGTGACTTGTTCACAGTTTGGTAGCTGTGCAAAACACAGACCGAGTGCAAGACCAAGCAGAATTCACTTCACTCGTGCTCCAAAAGCTCTGGACCTGCACATCCTCATACTGGAATTTGAATTCATAGTGTAAACCCTTGAGAGGAAGCGTCCACAGCTGAAAAAAGCAAACAGCGCATTCAAATGAGCTCAGGGGGCACAACACTGGACTGGAATCCATCTAATCAGAAACGAGCTATTCGTGTAATTCTATAACATCCCTTAAACTAATCGAAAATGTTACCTGCTATGACTCAGTGTACAGTAGAAGAACATGAAGAGCCTTCCTAATCCGTGCATGGCACTGAACAATCAGTGTTTAGGTTGGACTCGTAGCTAAGATGACTGTTGCCAGGTAACTGTTATCATGCTCAGTCGCAGAACATGCGATTGCTGAAACTGCTTCACTTCTGCTTCATTTGTTGAGACTTTTTTGTGCTATAATCTTTTAAAATGGCGGCTTACTGTTTATCTGGTCGTCTCTGTGCGCATTTTAAAAACTATTCTTTAAGCTATACAGACACGCATCACAACAACACAGAAAGGAATACTAATTGCACTTTTTAAAACGCCAACAGTCCTTTCAACAGAGGTGTTGATAAAACAAAAATGATATTTTTAATGTCAGAAAAGGTTTTCTTTCACAACTGTATATATGGAAGAGTTGAGGTCCAACTGTGTTGTATAGAAATCTTGCAGAAACACACAGAGGATATGTTTTGGGGGGAAAATGTAAACACACTCACACGCACACACACACACACACACACACACACAAATACACACGCATTAAATAATTTATACATCCTGACACCTATATGTGGCAACACTCAGAAGCCTAGTGGTTTCTAGCGTTCTTTCTCTACACACTATACATCAGTATTCGTGTTATGCTCACATTCTTTCCTCTCCTTTCATCTCCTCCTTCATTCAAAATCCTCTTCGACACCTGTGTCATTCTCTCACTCTGTCCAGTTTTGCCCGCTCTCGCTCACTGCTGTCCTAAAGGCAGGGCAGAGGTGGGGGGCGTGGGGCGGAGTTTTGTACCAGGGGGCAGGGCCGAAGCCGAACAGGAGGAGGAGCACGACGACTCTGTGGAGGAACAGGAGCAGAGTGCGGCGGAGGCGGAACTAGAGGCAGCGGTGATGCTGGTGGGTGGGGCTAGCGGGGGCCCTGTGGTGCTGATGCGAGTTGGGGAGGGCGTGGTGCAGGTTAGAGTCTGCAGTGCCCCTGGTAGGAGCTGCGTGTGCTGCGGCCGCAGAGGGGGCTGGTTGTAGGGCAACGGAGGAAAGGTCTGGGCCTGCAGGTGGAGGTTCTGGTGTGCTAGAGGGCCAATGGCCGGCTTCGTGGAGGCTGGCTGGGATTGGCCTGCTGCGTTGCTGTAGGCGGGACAAGCCATGGCAGGCAGACTGGCTAGTGTAGCAGGACTCTGGGGGTTTAGAGATGCTGTGGGGAACCATCCTGGAGGTGAAGCCTGAAGACACAGAAACACATCAAAAAGCATATTAAAACCATCTGCAGAAGTTGTTTAAATGTAAAATGATGCTTTCATGAACTTCCTTGACATTATTTACACTACATACATTAGTATTTGAGTTGTTTATAGTACTTATATTAGTCTAAATAATCAAAGTGTGGACTTACTAAAACATTTGCAAATTAAACATTTGCTGAATGATTGCACTACCTCAGTGGACTTGTTCCAGGCACCCAGTTCCTGCACCTGCTGAATTTGCTTGATCTGATTGAGTGAAGGTTTGGGTTGGGCGGGCCCAACTGTCTCTTTTGTCCAATCATCTACGAGTTTGTGCAGTTCGTCTGTGAATGTGCTCTTTTTATTGGATGAACACTGGGCTGGAGAACTGTGGTCTGAAATTATAACATCAAGGAAGCATTTTCTTTTAGTACTGGTCATCTTCTAGGGCTTTGGGGTGGATATTTGAAGCACTGCAGTGTGGATCTTTTTGGTACATTGTTGCTTGCTTCTTTACCTCTCTTGATAGTCAGTGGAGGTGATACTTCTGGGTTGCTGTGGGGACGCAGTTTGGTTTGCTCTCCACCAGAATAACTGTTGGTCTGCAGGAGACCCCCTGAAAGGGAGAGAAAGTATGTGAGTGTGTGTGTGTGTGTGTGTGTGAAGGCAGACAAGGGAAATTAGTGTGAAATGTAATCCTTATACAGGCTTTCCAGAGAGAATCAGTGCTATTCTACACTGTAAAAGTAAACCTCATCTCTTATAGACCATATAAAAAGAAAACGCTTATATTCTCATAAAGAAACTAGAGATGAAGGGTGTGGCCAGCACCTTGATGTGTGACTCCATTGTTGTCCATGTGGGAATGGGGTCGGGGGCGAAGTTTGCTCTTGGTGGGGCGGGGTCTGCGTGGAGAGATGGCCAGGGGTGTGGTGGGGAGAGGAGGCGTCCAAGCCAGCGGCAGCGGCTGCCTGTGGTCTTTTAGACTGCGCAGTTGGGTGTAGAGCTCCTGGAGCTCGTGGTTCTGCTGCGCCTGCAGAGACACCACCTCTTTGATGTGCCTGGAGAAGAGCAGGAGGTCAAACAGGTGGGGGAGAAGGTGTGGGGCAGGGCAGGAGATGGAAGTAAATGGTTTAGGAGACAAAAATAATAGAATTGATCATTAGAAGAGACTGAGTGAAAGAGAAACAGTTCATTAGTTTAATAACTACTAATTTAGAGTAGTGATCCAGGGCTGGTGATGATGGTGTTTGTGAGATGGGATGACCTTACTTCTCTCGGAGTTTGTGCAGCTCTCTCCTCAGGTCCTCATCCTCCACCTCGCTCTCGTCATCACTACTGCCCGCTGGGGAATGAGCGTAGGGACGTGGGGGCTGGTGGCCGGTCCCTGGGGGTGGCCTCCTTTCCTCCTTCTCCCCGTCCTTCCCTTTTGTCCTCCTCCTGTCTCTTTCCAGGTCTGGGGAGACAGGGGAGCTGTCGGAGAGCTGCTCCTCTCTCTGCTCGGCCCGCGTCACTGAGAAACGCCCCACGGTCTTGTGCACACTCCCCTGGCCTTGAGCCTCCTGGACTGGGGGAGGCGGAGCCCCAGGCTGTGACACTGGAGTCACCTGGAGGAAAAAGGGCAAGTGTCCTACACTCTGTGACCTCTACTGGCTCCTTCTGTAAACTCTCCCTCTTATTATACAGTGAAGCTGGAGGAGTGGAGAGACAGAGCAAATATATGATGTGAAATAGAGCAACGTCTGGAGCCACTGAAATGGGGAGATCAGACAGCACATGCGCATTAGAAGATTTATGGCTGAATATACAAGATTAATGTGACTGTCTGATACATGCAAGCAAAATCTTAGAACAAGGCCTGGCACCTGGAAACGACCTCTCTGTGAGCAAGGCTGAATATCTGATGGTATCTCTCTCTCCTCTCTCACTCCCTGACTGGTGGAGTTCCCATCTGTCCAAAAAAACAAACAAAGAGAACAGGAAGACACGAGGACAAGACCAAAACAATCAGACAACAGAAAAATGACACAAAACAACACAGAAGAAAGGGATTGATGTCAAATCCCACAGATAAGACATGGACGCAACAAACACAGGAATATCGTGTTAATAACTGAACCACAGCACACACACATGAACACACACACACACACACAGTTTCAGCACTGACTAACTACCATGCATGTGAGAATTACACTGCTCAGTGCGAGTATGGTATCTGTAGAGATATTTACATGACAACTGAGATCATATAGTATGAAATGCAGAGATGCATGGTGTAGTGGGAAATGGGAAACTGTCTAAATACAAAGTAAAAATCAGTTGTATGTGATGCAAGTTAAGCAGTACAAGTTATGGATATCAAGATAAAAACACCAGACCACCCCCCCCTCCCCACACACACACACACGCACACACACACACACACACACACACACGCACACGCACACACACCGTATCACAAAGCACTGGATGTGGTGGTTGATGTTTATGAACAACACAGTACTAGGGTAAATTAGCTTCATGTATATGGACAGACTGCATCAGTCTGATACGCAACCAAATGATCAGACACATGCAATAGTAAATGATACAGTACAACATACGCACACATATATTGTGAACAGGGTGTTACAGTGCATCCGGAAAGTATTCACAGCGCTTCACTTTTTCCACATTTTGTTACGTTACAGCCTTATTCCAAATT
>JAOXYF010000021.1:3005204-3030721 GCA_028565775.1 Sternarchorhynchus goeldii
TTTGGAATAAGGCTGTAACGTAACAAAATGTGGAAAAAGTGAAGCGCTGTGAATACTTTCCGGATGCACTGTATATACATACAGAGTGTTGTGATATATATGTTCATGTATATAGAGGACTCACAACAAACAAGCATGTGGTTTTGTCGCTTAATGATGATCCTAAATTATATACAGACATGCAGATAATATTAAAAACAAAGGTTCCAAAAGCCTACCCAGGCAGCAAAGAACAGGATATTATCTAAGAGTTCTGATAATGTATTTATGAATTATTATTCACGCACCACAAGACTGTGAATTGTAGGTCACTTACGTAACCCAAGTTCCTCGAAAGTAGGAGCTGACTATGACTGTGGAAGTACCAACAGTGCAACTTCTGTCTACTGTAACAAGACTTCCCATGACCGGCCCGTCACTGATGCAACATGGCTGACAACGACAGAAGATATGACACTTTGATACAATGTAAATTAGTCAGTGCTTGTATAACAGTGTAAATTTGCTGTGCCCTCAAAACAACTGAACACACAGCCATTAATGTCTAAACCGCTGGCAAGGAAATTGAGAACTGCCCACAGGGCAATATTCCAATATGATAACGACCCCAAACACACCTCCAAGATGACCACTGCCTTGCTAAAGAAACTGGGGGTAAAGTAGCAGGACTGGCCAAGCATATCTCCAGACCTAAACCCTATTGAGCATCTGTGGGGCATCCTCAAACAGAAGGTAGAGGAGAGCAAGGTCTCTAAGACATCAATGGCTGTGTGTTATTTTGAGGGCACAGCAAATTACACTGTTATAGAAGCTGTACACTGACTACATTACATTGTATCAAAGTGCCATATCTTCAGTGCTGACCCATAAAAAGATATAATAAAGTATTTACAAAAATGTGAGGTGTGTACTCACATTTGTGAGGTACTGTAAAAACAGTAACCTAATGCTAATGTTGTGCTTTAAAGGTTGGTATGTCACTATGGGATTCATATAGCATGCTCTCTCACAGCATACTCAACAAAGTCATGACCTCCCACAGACACAGCTAAGGGAGGACTTGCAGCCTTAAAGTAGGCCAACACTGTGCACAGTGTGTCAGCCAAGGCACTGTGACATCAAGCTTGCAGAACCAGATGAGTGCAGATTAACATAGAAGACTCCTCACCGGATGTCCCCAGTGGAAATCCCCTTGAACAGGGCTCATGAGATGGCCATGCTGATGCTACAATGGGTCCTTCTTCTTCAGAAGCTCCTGGTCCTGTCCATGTATGCACAAAGGTAAAACCAAAACCAGGAGCAGGATGACCTTCACTGCAGGACGTTTTATATTCAGGTTCTTCAGTAGTCAAAGGTGACATCCAAGACCATGGAAGGAGCCAAGAGCTTAGTCATGGACCATAAGCTGTCTTCACAAAGGTAAGGTGCTGACCAAAAGGTCAGAGCAGATATAACTGCCCACAACACCTTCAGAATGGAGAAGCCCTTGCTTTTATTCAAAAGGGTGATGTACCAGCTGTTACACAGTGAGCATGTGTATGGGTATCAGGCTGCCTGGATGGTGGTGACCACTTTAAGAAAGATCCCAGCAGCGTCTAAGTTTAGCCTTTCATAAACCACAGAGGCGAAGATGGCCTGTGTGGAGGTGAAATGTCTGCCCCCGGAGCCTGGGAGAGGTGGTGCTTGTGTCATGGAAGCCATAATTCTTTCAGAAGGAGCAGGGCAGTCTACACCATGGATTAGTAAGATGTCATGATGAGAAGACAGACTGTTCTTTCATTCACTGGTTGAAGAATTAAGCTCAGGGGTGGAAATGGACAAATCCTTTCCTTGTGGCACGAACACACAATCACACGAAGCACAGTGCAAATCCAAATAAGATGATTATATATATAAGATGAAACTCAAACTTAGAGGAGTCTCAGGGTTGTCTCTATACATTTGTAGAATACATGGGATAATCATCACCCCTTTCTGGTCAGCAAATTATTTTGTGTATGAATGAGATTAGTTTTTTTTTTTATTAATTCTATTACATATTCATTTATGCATGAGGCATTATGTGCCAAGGAGATTGTAGTGGGTGTCGTTCCTTGCTATACTTCCTTGATGGACCAGTTTTATTTATGTAAGTGACTGGCAGTAATGCACCAAAGTCAACAGTGCTTCATGGCAATTGTGAGGAAGAAGTAAAAGCTAATTTATAAAGCCTCCTGAAACTGAGGGGTGGAAGACAGAGCCACACGTGTGTGACAGCTGGAGGGCTCATTGCATAATAAAACAGAAGCAGACGGAGCTACGGTGCTTTGATGAGACCAGGAAGAGTCTGGAATGTGGGTGTAAGCCACAAGTGTGCAGATAGGAGCACTGAGCAAACAGCAGAACTTCCTCTTCTTGACAGCCCAGGGGAAGGCCTTCTTTGGGCTGGGTGGTGCCTGTGAGGCTGAGCAGAAACAGCTGGCTTTCTCGACATCAAATGCACTGGTCCGCTTCTTACAGGCGGCTCAAAGAGGTCTTTCTGTCCTGTGGTCTTCTCACTTGTGAGAGCAAGGCACATAGTGTAGCCTCAGTGGGAGCGAGGACAGGATCTGCCATGATGCAGGCTTCTTCCGTCAGGGTTGGATTCAGGGTACCAGAGTCCAGCTGCTTTTCCATTTCCTCCAGTAGCCCAGCATGACAGGCTGAGATGAACTGTGTGGCATTTAGAGCCTTGGCTGACAGGACAGAGGACCAGAGTGGTAAAGTAACTCCATTTTATCAGGTAGAAGGGGAAGAAGGCTCTACAACAAACTGAAGAGAAACTAAAGTCCTCTGTATCATGGGTGTGTTGCTTCAAGTAGCCTTTAACAGGAACTTGGGGAGAAAAGGGGTTTTCCTAGCGCCATTTCAACTGAGCTACACATTCCAGCACTGCAAGGGCCTCTTATTTGGTAGGACGCCACTTGCCCTCATAAGGATCTCTCTCAATGACAGAGTAATAGTACCTTTCTTCCAAGCCTCAAACAGAAGAGCAGATGGTGTTTTGCTGAAGTAATGCACAACCAGCTCTGAAGTGCAGCGACCGGGACACCACTGCACTGGTGCAGTTATCCAGCTCCATGATGATCTTCTGAGCACGTTTAACCCTCATACATGTGACCCACAGGAGAGTCACAAGCCACAAGGTAAAGCAGAAGGGCCTTAGGCAATGTCCGAACAGCAGTAAAAATAGTAGCAAATTGGCAGACATATATCCCAACACACCAAGGTGTAGAAATAAAAATTCGAATTCACTTGGCTTGATGAGGTAGCTAAGATGTAGGTAAGCACCCTAAGCTCATGAGTGGAAAGCTAGCAGCCAAGCCAGGGGTAGCTCACCTTGATACAAGCTTTATCTTATCTAATTCAGACAGGACAACATGAGAAAACTCTGCTGCTGAAAGTTCAAAAATAGGAGATAGGAGAGAAACTGGAGAGAAAACTGCAATCCTATGCTTTGCAACAAAAATCTGTCAAGATTTGTCCGTGAGCAGCAAGGAAAGAAGGCAGTGCTGTCTGAGTCTGAGATGAGCTGCACAGGAAAGAGAGCAAGTTTCCAGGTTCCTTGCAGTGCTCAATGTGGGGTCCTCATGTCACAGCAGTGACAGGTCTGTCAACTGACAGATATGCTTTTGGTTTTGCCACAGCTGGTCTATGGCACTCACTACAGTGAGATACCAAACGAATGGTTGAAAGAGAACCACAACAAAGGTAAGCATGGTAAAGTGCCTACACAGCTTTGATAGTGTTCACATAACACTTATCAGAAAGTTCTTAAGCCAAATAGTTGACATGGTTCTTTAAGAGGAGATCTATCAAATTCATTAATTTAATGCCAAATAAAACTCATGACCAAAAAAAATCTCACCTACTGTGCCAGACTGATTTGTGTCTTTAGTAAAGAATTTGCACCTGCGTTATTTTAAAAGCTGCATAAATGATCAAATAAAACTTTCCCATTTATGGAGTACGTGTATAGAACAAATCTTAATTGCCCTTCCATTTCTATTTTAAATAAACTTTGAAATTCAACACGGGTGCAAACTTTACACCATCTGGCCCGCGCGGGTGGCCCGGCGGACTGGCGTCATGTTGAGCCTCTGCGCTTTCGGCCAGAGCGACATTGGCCCTGTGGAACGGGAAGGCCAACAGCGCAGGCTGGTGAGGGGCAGGATGTGGTGGGCTGAGCTGGACTTTACTGCACCGCTCGCATCCACGGTCACCTCCATCACACGGCCCTCTCCTACTCTCTCTGCCCCTTCCCTTCCACTGTTCTTACCCCTGGGTAAACCCATGCAAACAAACCAAAAAGAAGCTACAACAAAGCCAATGTAAAGCAACTTAAAACCAATCAAGGCTAAAAGGTTAAAACATATAATTTTAAGATAAATGTAGTGGTATCAAAACATGAGACACATCACTATGAAAACTACTATTAGGATTAATAACCGATTATTAATACTAACAGTGTTTATTAAGACAATCCCTATCTAGCAAGGTAAGGGTCAGCTACATGTGCAATAGTACTTGTAATTTACACATTCATTACAAACCCTAGCCCACCCACACCCCTCACGCGCTCGCGCTCTTTCGCTCTGTGCAGACGCTACCTTGCTGGACTCGGGGCTTCTTGAACAAGCTGGCGGAGTGGCGCAGTTTGCACGCCCAGCTTTTGAATTTGCGAGTCCAGGATTTCTTGCTAACGGGATTTCTGATACTAGGACATGTCAGGTTTAGGCCAAAATATCCACCTCCTGCATTGTGGTGCTGCTGCTGCTGTCCGGGCTGCAGGGGCATGGGCGGCTGGGAGGGGGAAGGCCACAGGACGTCTCCAGGGACACTGCTTTCAGAGGAAGGGGCAGCCTGGATGGCCCGGGGACGGGGGGAGATGTGGAGATATATTAGAAATACAGGGCTTGGGAAGCAACACGTGCAGGCAGTATAGATTCAGCAAGTTAGTAACAACATTAATAACAGCAGTAATAGTCATATAGCGATCCAAATGATGCATTTAGCAGAAGTACAACATTATAATATCATTAGTGGCACCAGCATAACACCAAGCTCACAAAACCAGCCCAGGTGGGTTTTGTGGGCCCGACTTACAAGGACTGCAGCTTCACCGGGTGGAGGCGGGGGTCCAGGTGCAGGATCCTGTGGTGGGGACAGGAGGGAACAGGGAGGAGAGGTGGAGGAGAAGGACGAAGCAGGTTGGTGCTCCACAGCAGCAGAAGGAGCTACACTGGGCAGGTTTGCGCCTTCCTCTCTTGATCCCTTCCTTTCTCTATCTGGAGAGGTAGAGGAGGAGCGAGGAGTGGTGGAGGAAGTGGTGCAGGAGGAGGAGTGTGGAGAGGTGTCTGAGGAGGACACTGGAGGTGGTGGCAAGGCAGAGACTGGCAGCGGATGGGACTCATCCCCCCCAGCAGAAGTGGGCACCACGGTGGAAGCAGAGGTGGAGGCAAGAGATTGAGTGGTGGCAGTAGAAGAGCATCCCAGCACTGCTCCACCTGTGTTGTGTTCCTGGTATAGCAGAGTCCTTAGCTTCTCGTCCAGCGTCTTTATGCGGTTGTCCACAAACTCGATTTTTGGGGGTCCCTCACTGTCCGACTCAGCCACTGAGGAGGGCTGGGCAGGGGAGGGCGTGAGGATGTGTGTCAGGGCAGGTGGAGGTGCCTCCGGGAGCGGGAGAGGGGGAAGGGATGCATCGGGCAAGGGCTGGAGAGGAGCAGGCTGGCTGAACGCATCCTCCGAAACACCTCCCTCACCGGTGGATAGCTCAGATTCAGACTGCTGGAAAGATGTCTGGTGTTGCACAGGTGGAGCTACAGGCTGAGGCTTGTCTTGCTGTAGCGGCTGGGGCTGTGCAGGCTCAGCAGGCTCCTGCTGTGGGGCCACAGGCTGAACTTGTGGTCTGTGCTGTGGAGGTTCTTGCGTTTGTAAGCTTTGCTGAGGCTGCATGGCCTGTGTCACAGGGTCTGGTTGCACGTGCTGCTGCATGGGACCCGTCTGTTGCTGCCCCACTGCATGTGGCTGCGTTTTCTCCAGGCTGTTTTGTTGCTGGAGGCCACGCGACTGTAAGTCGGCAATCGGCGGACAGAGCGGCTGTGGTTGAGGTTCAGACTGTGTCTGCTGTTGTGGGATTTGCTGAAACGCAGACTGTTGCACTGGATGTGATTCGGGTACTGGATGCTGGGCTTGGGCTTGCAGGGTCATATACTGTGCACTGAGGTCTGGGACTGAAGAAGCACCAGCACTAGTCTGGGTCAGAAGTTGGGGCTTCATCTCCAGTGGTTTAGGCTGTTGTGCTTGGGGAGCTTTCTGCTGTGCTGCCTGCTGCAAGTTCTGGTGCTGCTGTTGTAGAAGCTGCTGTTGCTGCATCACAGTTTGCTCGATGCTGGATTTCACCGACTGTGTCGTTTGAACCTCGGCGAGTTGTTGCGATGGGAGGCATTGCTGGGTAACGTCAGCATTCTGCACCGACGCTGGGACTTGAGGCAGCTGCTGTTGTACTTGGTCACCATGACTTATCATGGATGCAGAAGAGCCAGAGATGGGCTGCTGACTCTCAGCTGTGCCACATACCACCGCAGAAGCATCTGCAGGGCATAGACCGACGCTGGAGGGAGGCGTAGGCACTGGCTCGGCCTCGGGAAAGGGAGCAGCAGAAGGGGTGGAGGTCAGGTTGGAGACTGGGGCTTGAATAGTTGTCGCTGACACTTTGCCAGCAGCCGGTTGAGCCTTTGTGTCTCGACTTGCAGAGGGTGTAGGCATGTGGACAACAGGTGGAGCACAACCGGTAGATTCTGAGGAGGTGGTGTCAGTAACAGAAGCAGGGATGGAGGACACCGAAAGCGAGGAACAGGGGGGGGATATGAGTCCAGACAGGACAGCTGACTGCTGTGAACCCTCATGGTCTGAAGCTACAGCAAGTATGGAGGAAAGGTCATTCTTAATAAAGATAAATAATGAATTGTAATAGTAATGTTACATTAAGCAAAACTAAAGTTATAAATGTGCAATATTAGACAAATAAGTTATAATTCAAGGCCAGTGTTGGTGGAACGTACCTCTCTCCGTTTCTGCGGTCTTGGAGCCTTGGCTCTCCTCTGCTGGAGGTGGAGTGATGGCTCCTTGGTTGGAATGGGAGTCACGATGTCGGATAGTTTGGTTGATGAAAAATCGCCAGCGTCCTACTGGAGAAGACTGAGGAGCCGAGTCCACTAATGAAGCGAAAAAAAGAACAGCCAGAAATGTTGTCAATCCTGAAAATATCTTTAACATCTGTAGCCAAGGTGCAAAGATGACTTGTTTTAATTAAATATTTAGATTAATCCAGAGATTAGGGGTCATGAAGATAAAATTAATAAGATGCTCACTAGTTGAACTTGATGGAGTGCCCACATGTAGCTCCATAGATCCAGTCTGAGAAAGAACAAAACAGGACTGACTGAAAACAAATAATTTACCAATGTAAATTCAAAGTACAAAAGAGAATGTGTGAAATCAACTGAAATGCTTTAACGTTTGATGAATGCTATAATAACATGTTCGACCAAATAATTTCATAAAACAAGAGCAACCAGACCTGTGACTGAGTGCTGAGGATCTCCTGGGCTTTCTGCACAATAGTCCTCAGATCCTCTACAAACTTCTCTTTCTCTGACTCAAGAACAAAATCCTCCTCCACCTGTCCAAAGACATTGAGACATATATTCTTGCTACTTTTAAGTTTGCTTGTTTTTCATAGTTTAAGCTCTACAAAGAGTGACACAAATATCACATTGAAATTCAATTAAAATTACAAAACGCACTGATTTTCTCACCATGTAATCTGCTATGTCCTCAGGTGCATCTCCATCAATATCAAACTTGAAAGTGACCATCTTGTTGCTATGTGTTTCGAGCTGGCATTCCACCATGTTTTCTCCTGTGTTTGATACCTAAAAAAACCCATAAATGAGGCCTTAAGTAAATGAAGCTTTAATCTTAACGGTTTAACTGAATGCACTTTTTCTTCTGCTGAAGCTGCACAGCTGTGATTGTTTGATAAATGTACTCCTACCATTCAATTTGATACAGAAGTTTGAGAAAATGCTCACCTGCAGCATGCTTAGCTGGAAATGAGTGGCTCGATTGCAGGACGCTCTCCTCTGAGGCTTCATTCTCTCTGGTTTCCCATTGAGCGACTGGGATTCCTCTCCATTGGCTGGAGCAGAGCTGTGAACAGTTGTTATCAAGCAAATCCGAATTTCACACATTACATTGACCTTATAAATCAAAGAAAACATGCACTGTCCTGAGACAAAAAGGGTGGTTCTTACATACCCTGGTAAAGAATGTTGATTGGCAGACTGGTTTGGGCTCTCCTATTAATTTAGATCAAGATACAAATAAACATATGTAGAGAAAACAACAAATGTGAACAGAAATAGTCAACTACAAAACTGAAAGTAATAGTACAGTATTTAAGTTTGGAAATATTCAATCGGGAAATATCAAGCATGTAATTATAGGTTTGATTTTGTGGGTATTAATACTTAGCATTGATAAATAAAAAAAACTACATGCTTATAAAATTGAATTAGAGTGGGTTATTATTAAATCTTGTTGCCCTCAAACAAGTACGGGAGGTCTTGTGCTGTACAGTCGTAAACAGTGTTACACTGATATTGGTGTTCTTTTATACCTGTGTAATGCCCAGCAATGTAGTGTCACAGTCTGGCAGCAAGATCGGTGCAAGAGCAAGGCCATTACAACCAAGGGACTGTGAAGCACGAACGGGGGGAGGAGAGGTAAGAGCCATATCAGTTTGCCTGGCCTGGCTTAACAGTGCCTCAGCTGGGGCAGAGAGCTCTGACACTGGGGGAACAGCCTGGAGGTCTGATACTGTGGTAGATGGCTGGAGGGATGTATGGGATGGATTAGAGGGCATCTGTGGAGGCTGCAATGCACCCTGGGAGTAATGTGGCTTCACTAATATGTCTGGGCTCTCACAGTGAGTCTGAGTATGGGAGTGTGCTTGTGTTTGGACATGTGTCTGTGTGTGGGTATGTGTTTGTGCCTGTGTGCTTGTCTGGGTGTGAGTGTGGGCAGGTAGAGCTGGCTGAGACTGGTGTTGTGGAGAAGATGGTACACCTGCTACAACCTGACTGTAAAGAGGGGCAGTCTGAATTTGTGTCTGAGGAACCTGGCTTCGCGGGATATGTGCAGGAACCACAGGATGCAAGGCAGATGCTGTCTGAGATACTGGCTGATGATTTAAATCTAACGCCACTGCTGCTTGCTGCTGTAGTGGAACTTGCTTCACAGATGACAAAACAGGCTGGGCCTGAAGCTGCTGAATCTGGTGAACTTGTTGTATGTGCTGTTCATACTGTTGAGGAATTTGTGGTGGCACAGGTTGCACAGGCTGCATGACAGACTGCACTGGCATGGTAACTGGCTGTTGTTGTACCTGTAGGATCGGCTGAGTTTGTGCCTGGACTTGAATTTGAGTCTGGCCTGTCTGGTGTAAACACTGCTGTGTGGTTGTCAACGTAGTGGGTACAGTGGCTGAGGTTGCTGGAACAGTACTTCCCACCGACACTGGAGACAGCACTGTTTGGTGATACTGCTGTGATGGAAGCTGCTGCTGTTGTGTACAATTCTTAAGGTCCAGATGGACTGGTTGAAGGGTCTGCTGACTCATTTGTGAAGTTTGAGCATACTGAACTGGCAACAAGGTAGAAGCGGTCTGAACTTGAGGCTGAATTTGGTTAGGTATTTGAGCCAATGGAGGTACTGCTTGGACTTGACAAAGAACAGGAGCTACAGTCTGAGGTGCCAGGACTTGAGTTGGATAACTCTGTCCCTGTAAGAGCATCTGACTCTGTGTCTGAGTTTGAACATAGGTTTGTGTCTGTAGTTGTGGCTGTACTGCAGTGTGACTTTGTAATGGAGCTTTGGAGATTTGCTGAGTTCCTTGAGGAATCTGAAACTGTGTGGGTTGAGTCTGCCCCAGGATTAAAACCACCGATTGTGGTACAGAGTGACTTTGAGACTGCACTGGGATTTGACCATGGATTTGTGTAACAGCATCACTTTGAGTCTGATGTTGCATTTGCCCTTTAGCTGCTGCCATGGTTGGTACAAGTTGCTGAGTGTGTCCTTGGGTTTGTGTCTGATTTGGAATTTGGGAACTAACCATTTGTGATGCAACTTCGCCAACAACTGGGACTTGTGATTCCACAACAGAGGTTCTGTGTTGCTGCTGTGGGAGAGTAACTTGTTGCTGAGTAAATGTTTGTTGCTGTTGCTCCACTGGGTGATGAGAAAGACTGTTGAGAGACTGAAGGGGTGTGGCTATAATCTGCTGAGTGACACACTGAGGTATCTGGCTGATTTGTTGAACCGTCTCAATGTGTTGGCTGAGGGCTGCTTGTTGGTCGAACTGTTGCTGTAACATCAAGGCTTGCTGGTGCTGTAGCTGTAGTTCCTGCTGTTGCTTGAGTAAAACCTGCTGCTGTTGTTCGGTTTGCTGTTGTAGTTGCTGCTGCTTTAGCAGAGCCTGCTGTTGCTGTAACTCCATCTGTTGTTGGTGCTGTAGCAGAGCTTGCTGCTGCAACCGCTGTTCTCGCTGTTGCTGAAGTAACACCTGTTGTGACTGATCAATCTGTGGCTGAAATGCCTGTGGCTCCATTTGTTGCACTTGAGATTGTGGAGTCGGCTGCTGTAAAGGTTGTTGGTGTAGAAATGCTTGCTGTTGCTCTGCTTGTTGCTGTTGTAACAACACTTGTTGATCTAACTGGTGCTGCAGAACATGTTGCTCAAGCTGTGGATGCTGAAACAGCCCTGGCTGTTCTAACTGTGGCTGTTGCTTTTGCTGCAACAAGGTTTGCTGCTGTTGTTGCAGAAGAGCATGTTGCTGCTCCAACTGCTGTTGATGCAGCAGAAGCTGTTGTTGCTCTAAATGCTGTTGCAAAAGTGCCTGTTGCTGTCTTTGCTGTTCTGCTTGTTGTAAAATTGCTTGTTGTTGCTCTACTTGCTGCTGTTGCTGTAGGGTTTGCTGTTGCTGTTCCATCTGCTGTTGTACTACAGCGTTTTGCTGTTGCGCAAGAATCATATGTTGCTGCACAATCTGCTGCTGCTGCTGTAAATAGATTTGCTGATGATTTTGTTGTTCCATTTGCTGTTGCACAAGGGCTGCATGTTGTTGCTCCCCACACGGCAATGGCTGAGAGGCTGATTGTAGCACTGTGGCTTGTTGTAACATGGTCTGGTCTTGTGATTCAGCCTGTCGTGGCACATATACCTGTTGATGTTGCTGCAATAACAGCTGTGGTTTCTGTTGCTGCTGTTCCATTAAGGATTGCTGCGATGGCACCTGCTGCTGGACTTGCTGTTGAATTACAGGTTGCTGCTGATGGGCCAGAGTCTGTGGTTGCTGCTGTGGGATATATGGCTGTGGAGGTACATTTGAATGGAGCTGCTGATCCTGCAAAACCACTTGAGGCTGCTCAGTCTGGTTGGACTGCATTCCTGATGATACAGGAGGCTGCTGCAGTAAGATACTCTGCTGAATTTGGTCCATCTGTTGTAATAAAACTGCCTGGGGTTGTGATTTAACATTTGTCTGCTGTGATGGTGATGAATGTTGTTGCATTAATGTAGCCTGTAGATCTAATACTATCTGCTGTTGTGGTTGAACTGTAGTTGTTTGGGGCACAATGTCTGGCTGTTGCACGGGTGCAACGTTTGGCTGGGTCTGTGGAGCTTGCAGCATCATGCTCCCTTGTGAGGGTCCTATAGGATCTCCAGCAGACATGGGTGCAGACAGGATATTAATGGGTGTCTGGGATGAAATGGAAGGCATGTATGACTGGGACTGTATTTGAGAAGCATGGGAAGTTACTGCCTCTCCTGGTTGGAGGAATGGCATTTGTGAATCTGAGGGATATGTGGTGAGGGACTACAAATGCATGTGAGAATGGTATTGATAGGGGAGGGCATGGAGTGAGATATCAGTGTGGAAAGGAAAGATTGGAGAGAAAAAAGAGTAAGACTATGCATTAGTAAGGGGTCATTAATCATCCAAGAATAACAGGACAAAGTGGAATCTAAGGTTTAGTATAGGCTGATCATACTTTCTAATCTTCTGCTTCTTCTTGCCTGAATATTAAGTTATGCTTAGACAATAACATAATGTCAATCAAGTCATGTGACGTATTAACCACTAGTTCCTAAAGTGAGAGGATACAATTTCAATTAGCAGTTTTAGATATTTAAAAGTAACAATATCCTTTATAGATCGGCAAACTTCGCGACATATGCGTCATGCATGTGATAAATATTAATGGTTTTCACAACATCATGTGGAGCTGCACCACAGTGACCTCAGGCTACACAATATATTCTCTGCTAATCGTTACCATAACATTTGTGCCTGCTACACTGCAGAAGGTTGAAATATGCAAATTACGGTTTTAACAAATCACATGTGTGCTAGCAGAATGCAGATCAGCTTCAGACATTCCAAACACTCTGCGAATGTTTTGATGAATCAGGGAATTCACATGGTCTAACAAATATAAATAAATTTGGTCAAAATAATTCTAATAATGGAATTAAATAAATCCATTATTTAACCATGTTTATAAAGAATTTTGCAATTGGAAAAATAATATAAATAATATAAACACATTTCATCAGTAAAATAAATTTAAAACATCAATTCATATAGGCTACTTTACATATTATTGGTTACTCTCTGATATATTTCTGCCTGAGATTAAAACTAATCAAAACTGCTCATTAGTTTACATGCCTATGTGCATCTTATGGTAGCATTTTGAAGAGTTCTGGTAGTATTTTAAAGAGCTCCGTAACACAAGTCTATTAGCAAAATGACAGCGAACCTGACCAATAAAATGTATGATTTTCATTATGCGGTTGGCCTAGGGCAGCGTGGTCCTTCTCAGCATTCTGAAAGGGCTACACAGTTAAATGTCACTGTCTGTGTACATGCTACTATAGCAAGCTAATTTCGAATGGCGACTACAAGTGAGATTGCGGTGTACTGTCATGGTGTCCCTAACCCTAATCCTAATCCTAACCCTAATCCTAATCCTAACCCTAATCCTATCCCTTCCTGCAATGCAGCTCCTGTGGCGTTCAACTCTGGGTCTTCTGTTTCAAGTTTTGGCGCCATGGCAGTGTTTGCCATAAGCATTTGTTTTCGGTTTTAGTTCTCTGTATTTATTTCACCTGTGACATGTTTATTCAGATCACTCAATGATTCACATATCTAATTAAAAAGCCTTTTCCAATGCTAAATTTAAATGAAAACCTCACAATTCAGATTCATCAAGGTGTGCCAACTTCATCTATAAATCTTTCTAACAGACAAGTTTCTATAAAACAAACTATGAGAGATCTGTCTGGCCAACAAGTAAACTGTACCATATGTGCTTCTGCTGAGCTCTCCTTTATATATATGTATGTATATATATTGAAGTACTTTGGAATTTTAAAGCAATGACATCACAACTTGTTTTAACAAAATCTTTAACTATGTTTCAATATTCAGTGGCAAAATACCCTAAAGCATCACAAGCTGGAGGTAAATCCAGCTTTATTAAAATGTTCATGATATGCCTGTACGAATATCGAAATTGTGCAAATTCAGCATGATAGTGGGAAAGTCATATTAGTGGAAACATGCGAAGGGAACAATGTGGAAATTCAAAGGACAGAAGTCTGTATTTTAATAGCATCTCATGCATCCTTCCAAAGCTCACATTACTGACTGTAAAACTAATGTCTTTGCCAATTATACACAGTGGTATAATCTTAGCAGTGCCTCCATATATCACACTAGGAGCAAATCCACATTTTCATTTTTAAATAAAGATTATGGACTGCTTGCTTGAAATAGGTGTAGCTGAACATCTGAATTGAGTCTCCCTAGATTTGTCCATTGTACAATGCTGTGTCCAGTGAAATTCAGCCAAAGAGATGAAAACACAAAGAGCACGAAGGGAGGCTTTCCATGAGGGAGACATTCACCTGAGAACACTGCTGTGGTACACCAGACAAGATCTGTGTTGCCATAGCAACCAGCTAAATGAAAGCCAGTGCCGCTTTGACCAGTGGATGTGCCAGACAATCCATCACCCTGGCCAATAGAACACATAGAACCCTTCTGCTTTGACCAATAGGAAGCATCAAGGAATGAGATGCAACCCCTTCATTCTGCACTACCTAATAAATAAATAAATAAATAAACGCTTCACCAGTGTGTGCATTCAGTCAGCAAAATCCATTTTTTCCACATTTGTCACCTAAATTTAACACTGTCATATTTCCTCAGAGCACCTGTGGTATCATATAAGGGGGGGGAAAAAAAACGCATAAAAAATACTGTAAGACTTTCAGGCATGCAGTCAGTGCCGGCGGTTCTTAATAAAGCAGTACATACAGAGGTTCCAGTGGGGTAGCTGTTCTGCGCGTGACTGTAGGGCTTCCCTGAATCTCCTGTTCGGGCGTAGGCGTGGCTCTGGTCACTGATAAATGACTCCCCACTGACTGCACAGAGGTTGTCCACTTCTGACAGTGTTAAAGGAACAAAGATATGTACATGACCATCAGTATTTACATACCCTACCAAAATAAGACTCTATATACACCTGGTGCCAATGGCAAAGACACATTCAGTGTAAGAACTGATTTTGAAAACCATCATGTACATTTTATACCAATCTGTTCCAACTGCGTGTTACCTGTGCACCCAGGTGCAGTGCTGCCTTGGATCTGCTGGTGGGTGTGCTGGTCCACCTCGGGCAGCTCTTCTGCCTCGCCCTGCCCTCCGCCTGGTGCTGCAGGAACCGTGGCAGGAGTGGGGCCAGGGGCGGGGCCAGGGGCAGGGCCAGGGGCGGGGGCAGGAGCAGGGGCAGGAGCAGGGGCAGGGGCAGGAGCGAGGGCAGGAGCGGGGGCAGGAGCAGGACCAGGAGTGGGGGCAGGTACGGGGCCTGGGGCAGGGACAGGGGCGGGCATGGAGGGGCCGGAGGGAAGAGCAGTGGTGAGGGAGGTCGTGGTTGAGGAGTCACGCCGCTCCTCCAGGCCTTGCTGCTGCTGCCGCCGCCTCTCACGGGACTTCTTAATCTGAACCACCCTGTCTCGGATAGACTTCCCCACCACCTTCGCATCGCTCTCGTGGAAAAATCCAGACTTCACCTGGAGAGCACACAGATGAAGAGTAATAGGTGGAGAGAAGAGAGGGAGTAAAAGTGATTAAAGAACAGACACGTAAAGAAAGAGAGACTGAGTAAACTGATGTAAGACTGTGAGAGACTGATGTCAAGAGAGGAGAAGAAAGATTAAAGCTAGACTGACACATGTCACACAGCTTCACATCAGGCTGAAATAGCATTAAAAGACCAGCCTTCCATTGGAGTTGACAAGATTATGCTGTGCTTTCGACTGTTTCCGACCTACATACTCACAAATGGCTGAAAATGTATATTCGTCACCTAAATCGGGTCAAAATCTCCTAGCCTGTGTTCAGCATACAGTGAGAAGGACAGTAACAGAGGAAGAATGTCATATTTAAAGGTTGATCATAAATCAGTCGCAATGAACGGCAATCCTGTCAGTACATATCATACATAACCTCTGACCCCCCCCCCGCAGATTCCTACCTCCTTTTCAGGCACTCATTCCCCCTCCAGCACTTCCCTGTTCTCACCATCTCCAGCGCCACCTCCTCAGCGCTGTCGTTCTCCAGGTCATAGCTGAACTCGATGGCCTCATTGTCCTTGTGCTTCCCCTTAAGCTTTTTGGGCTCCTCCACCCAGATGCGAAGGGCCAGGCAGTCCTGGCAGCCTGTGTCCTCCTCGGCCAGCTCCACCCGCACGCCCGTGTCCTCTCCAAAGAAGGCGTGGTTCAGCAGGTCCTTGATGGAGAGCCTGAGGAGCGACGGGGCGGGGAGTGAGCAGGGCGAGTCGCGCTCTGGGGTTCCTCAGTGAGACCCGACAGGGTGGTCGTGCTTACCGCTCTCCTCTGTTCTGCCGGATGCAGCCCTCGATGATCTCCTTTATCTCCGGGTCGTTGACTTTGTTGAAACTAGCCGGCTTGATCCCCTGCAACAGAGAGACAGTGGAGGTGCCCTTTCTGAAGTCCTTCAGTAACAGTCTAACCATGCTATTAAACACAGTGTAATATATGAAGTAACAATGGGAAACAATACAGTGATGCTCTGTATTGTACTTCTGTTAATATGTTATGAATATGTTTTTCCACATTGATACTAAGAATTTTAGACTGTGAATACCAGCTTCATACTGTAACAATGGTTGTGTAATGCAAAGTGTTAGCAGATGTTCTGCTGTTCTGACTGACTAGATGTATTGACTTTTCTGATTGACTGGATGTATTGACTGTTCAGATTGATTAACTGATTGGATGTATTGACTGTTCTGACTGACTGACTGGAGGTTTTGATTGTTCTGATTAATTGACTGGAGTTATTGACTGTTCTGATTGATTGACTGGAGGTATTGACTGTTCTCCCTAAGCCTTACGCTGGTGACTTTGCGGTAGATCTGCGCGGCGTTTTGGCACTCAGAATACGGGTACTCGGACGTAGCCATCTCCAACATGCACATGCCAAAGGCGTAGACGTCCACGGACTCATCATAGTGCTCCTCATACATCTCTGGAGCCATGAACTCCGGAGTACCTGTGCAATAATATGGCACTGAGTTAAAGTGGCAATTGCCTGAACATAGAGTTGATCTGTAAACAATAGTATTATGGTTTTTATTAACATTCCACATGAATATGAACAACAAATGCCATGCCAGAGGCACGGGACAGTACAGTACAGACTGGTCCAAGAACCATGTGGTATGGCCCAGTACTACTAATGATCAAGTGCACCATTATCATCAACACCATTATTACCATCAACACCACCATCAACACCACCATCAACACCACCATCAGCTAGCCAAGCCACAGACGCACCAATGACACTCTTGGCAAAGGACGTCCTCATGAGTGTGGCCAGGCCAAGGTCCCCGATCTTAACTGAGCCCGTGGGCCCTGTGATGAAGATGTTGTCACACTTGAGGTCGCGGTGCACGATGGGTGGTGTGCGCGTGTGCAGAAAGTGCAGGCCCTTCAGGATCTGACGGCACCAGCTCCGCAGAACCTTGGGCTTCATCACCTTGAAGCGCTTCAGGTAGCTGTAACACAGGACAATCAGCACACATCAGTCTAGAAAAAGTGAACTGATCCTTCACACGCACACAAAAAAATGCTACTTTTGATGAGGAAATGTAGCTAGCAAATGTAGCTAGTTTTTCAGTAATGCATTTTGCCATAGGAAGTCAAGTGGACAACAGCGCATGGGTGTACCACAGCACATGGGTGTACCACAGCACCATGCTTTCAGCTCTGCTCTGTTTTGAGTGAAGGCAGCATGTGGTGCTGACGTTTTAAGTGTTCCCGAGGTCATGAGCTCAGTGACCAGCACGATGCACTTCTTCCCGCGGAGAACAGACTCCCAGGAGTCGTAGAAGCGCACGATGTTGGGATGCTGCAGCCCCTTCAGCATCTCCGCCTCCTCACGGAAACGCTGCTGCTCCGCCTTCGTAAGCTTCCGGTCCTGCAACGTGGCACACAAACACACACACACATAAACACAAATATGCACGTGCACACACGCACTCATACACGCACTCATACACGCACGCACACACACACGCACACACAAATCTGCATAATGCACGCATGCAGACATAAACACGAAAAAAGACAAAGATACACACACGCATGCAAACAAACAAAATTCTTGTAATCAGACAAGTTGGGCATACCCCCCCCCCCCCAAATAAAATGCAAACAAGTAACCAACCAAACAAACAAACAGCACACAAAACAGAACTAAGAGATGTCTGTGTTTCCCAAGATAAAACCGCAGAAGTACTGCTGTAAAGCTTCTGCCCAGAGTCTTGCTAGGCATGGTTTCATCCATCGTCTTGGGCCTTCTGTTCCACCAAATCAATCACGCTAATGAATCATAAATTCCACTCAGCTCTCCTGTGATTTAATGTCAGAATTATTTAAACAATGACTGCAGAACACAAACTAACGACTAAAACCTTGTGCATTATTAATTAAGAGTTCATGGTGCAGTTTCAGGGCAAGGCCGCTGGCCGCAGCACGTAACTGAGTTTCCCTTTTAAAAAATGTGCTGGTAGAGAAGAATTCTCTTTGCTTTCTGCCCATTCACTGGTACTGAAAGATATATAACTCTCCCATTATACACTGTTACCTCCCTAATCCCCCATCTCCGCTCCACGCCAGATTTGGTTATGCTGTGCATGTTGGTTTCTTTCAGAGGTAGAGTGAATATGGGAGCTGTATGTTAACTGTTCAGGGGACTGTAAGACTCTGGATTTTGCAGCTGACCACAGCACCAACATAAAGCTGGTACTGAACAGAGATATGGAATCCCACTTCTCTGATCAGTACCGGTACCGACCAGCAGATGGCAAGAGCAACAAGCAGGAAGGTAACACCCAGCGGCAGCCGGTGGAAGTGCATTTCTCCCGCGTGACTGGCTTGTTCCAGTGCTGCAGATGCGCCACAGATCCCCTCTCTGGTGCTGAGAGCTATGCTCTGCCAGTTCTCACAGGGCCATGTGTCTCTCAAATCACTCAGCATTTCGCAGGTGGTGATGCACACAGAACAGCTTTCAGAGCATTCAACATCAAGACCAAAGTGCGTACTGAGGAGACAAGTTACTTCATAAGTATCTCATACTTCATAAGACTCATTAGGAACTTACAGTTCATAAGACTCTTTATGAACACTTAGTTTGTGCACTACAAGGTCTTTCTGGTAAAGTGACATTTCTAAGTGAGTTACTAGGTGAAAAGTGAAAGTATGCATCAAATCTCTCCAACCTCTCTCTGCCTGATTTAAGATAAGCATTGAGACCTCTGGCAACGTTCTGATTAGAAGTGAAAGAACCTTAGCTTCATCAAGACCCCATCATGCTGATCATACATTGATGATTCACTACACTAATGATGTTTTCCAGCATCATACTTGTTTTCTGGCAGCAGACACATAGCTTCTGCAGCCAGAAAGCAGAACTCCACCATCAGAGTGTCAGAAGGGAAGAAAAACACAGAGGAACCTCATTACACAGCACCCTGGGAACACTTACGGTTCACCACTCTCTACAGCTAAATCTTTTTAAGGTGTGATCATAGATTCCAAGTACAACTTAAATAAAATCACCAAGCAACTGAGGCAACGACACCATCTGTTTGGGATTTCAGGGACATTTGGCAAATTTAGCCATTAAGCTCAGAATACAAATAACCCATTGTGGTCCCTGGGCCCTGGTAACCCTGGAGGTCAAGAGACCATGGACACCTGCTCCAACAACAGTACCAAAAAGAAACCATGAACACCTGCTCCAACAACACTACCAATAAGAAACGTGCAGGAAGTCAGGATGTGATTATTTATAAATCACAAAAAAACAGACGTGGAAGAGAGAAATAAGATGAATTTCATGTCTGCATGCAACACCTTTTGCGGTAAATAATCTGGCTGTCTGGTGTACAGTTGTTTCTCTCGCAGTAAACTACTGTCTCTCAACATCTCTCTGCAAATATAAATAAGTGCTCACGGTCTCTCATGGATGTGTCACATGCCCTTTTGTGGAAGTTTTGGTTTGATCCTTTTGCATATCCTCCCTGATCCATTGCTTGCCTCCCTTCAGCCCTTAGATCCTCTCAGCAAACTTCACTGTTGAGGCTAAAATGTGTTTCTCCACCCCACTGTACTCATTCCCTCTCTTCAAACACAGTGTGTTTACAGCATCTCAGCCTGTTTCAGTCTCCACTAATCTGCGTTTTGTTTTGTTTTTTAACCAGTGCGTCTGTGGTTTTAGGTTACTGTTGACCCCACCCCCCCTCACTTCTCCTGGGCAAGTGTGTAAGTGCTGACCTCCGTGGTTCTGCTGCTGCAATGATTTATGCCTGTGTGTGTGTGCGTCTGTGTGCCGTCCTGCACTGCTGCCCGTCTGAGTCGCCTCAGGTCCTCTCAGTGGACCCTGCACCATGTGAGGCCCTGCCTTGGGGAATGTGTGTGTGTGTGTGTGTAGTGGAGTTTGTGTGCCTGTCCGTACATGCCACCATCTTGGCTGCATCTTGTCTTCTCTGTAAACGTCGTCTCTGGTGCCGTTGTCTTCTAGAACATGCTGTCCAGCTGACCCGGTCAAGCCGAGGGCAATGGCGCTGATTACCATTATGCTAACAATGTCATAATTAGTAAGCATTAGTCATGTTGTGCCAGAGGGATTCATAGAAGTATGCACCAAAAACCCACACACACACACACACACACACACACACACACACACACACACAAACAAACACAACAGGCCTGTGAGACAGACACACATGCTGCAATTCCTCCGAGCCACTGTGTCACACTCCCACTACCACATAGCCTAACTCAGAACATAAACAAAACAATCAAATTCTCTGGAGAGTGCGTGTCATGAGTGGCCAGGGACCATAGGATGGACAGAAAGAGACAAGAAGTGAAGTGAAATGAAATTCTAACCTTTCAGATGACCAGGACAGAGAGAAACTGGGACAAGAACAAGTTCCGAATGACAAAGAGGTAGGAATGGTGGAGAGAGAGGGCATGGGGTGGATCCAGGAGGCCTTTTGTATTGGGCCCATGTGTGTCCAGGAGAAGGCCCTGAGTGATGGAAGTTTACAGACACAGTTCAATGACTGCTAGGACCATATCCTGGCTCCAGCCACCTACCCTGCATTTGTAGCACAAGTCAACAGGCTTTATTTTTTTTTTAATAAAACATGTTTTTTGTAAGAAAGAGAACGCCCAGAGGGACCTGTCTGATGGAATACCTCATTTAAAATACGCAGCTTTGAGCTCTGCCACAGAATCTCAAGCTATCAAAAAACCTGTTTATACTGAAGGCTGTTTACAGAAGCCCAGGTTTCTGCAGTCTGGGCTACACTAGACATCGTGCTAAACAGTCTGCAGACTCTACCTGACCCTGTACAGAGAACACTCAGTCCACAAAGAGCCCAGGCAGCCTAAGGGCGACTTATGAATCAGATAGACGGCCTAAGAATGATCCCTTCAGAGGCTCATCACACACCTCCTCCATTCAATCAAGATAGGAGCTTCCTGCTCGTCTTCCCCCTCCCACTGTAAACATCCAGGCCTAATGGAAAGCCTGGCTCCTCGGGGATGTGTAAGTTAATTGTGCCCACTTAGAATCCTTGGCCGTATGTGTCTTCAGGGACCTCCTGCATGGAGGAGGAGTGAAGCTAGAGATCATGTTAGAACCACATTCACTGTACTGTGGCAATGTTCAGGGAACATGATATCCACCAAGGAAAGTGTGTAGAGTGTGTGCGGTGTGTGTATTTTGGAAGCAATTTAGCAATTGTGGAATGTGAAGCAGCTGTTTGTCTGGATTAGATTATGGTAATCTATGTCATCTCATCTTAACAAGATCCATTCTGCTGCTGAAAGACCATACTGCCCCCAACCTTTATCCAAAAGAATAGTTTTGGCTGCATTGTGCGTTCTATAGGCAGATAACCTTCAGCATTGCTCATGTCATTGAGAAATATCTAATCGTGCCAGAATGTAGAATTACAATTTCCTAAATTCCCAACGTCTCAGTTGAAATGCCTAGATAGGCATTCATATATGCTCTCCCTTCTATAGCAGCAAAGTCCAAACTTTTCAAGATCAACCGTCAAACAGGGTACGTTTGAGGAAAAACCCCAAACAAACTCATCTGTATACTCAGGATTAATGCTATAGACATGAAAAACAGCACTGTGAAAAGGAAACACGACAGGTGCATTCATCCATCAATAAAGAAAAAATTAATGATGGATGAGACTGCATATGAAAAACCATTTTTTAAACAAATTGCTTGATAAATTTGGCATTCACTGGGGTAATGAACCAAGCGTGAAACTCAACTTCACTGATATTCATTAAAGTTTTCTATTCTGCTCTACTTTACTTAAAACACTAGGATCTACCAGCTGGACTTCATCTCCCAGTTCGAAGTGGTCCAGTGATTGCGCTAGAGCCTGCAACGGACACAAAGCCACTCATTACACACACAGCAGCAGGCATGACCAAGCCCACTGTACAAGCTGAGGTTTGTTGTTGTTGCAGGAAGTCCTGCATTACAGTAGTTATTGAGAAAAAAAGTTTGGGTTCATCTCTTAGCATCCTGCAGCTCGAGTTCAGATCTCGTTCTGGGTATATTTAGTAAATGATATAATGATGCATCAGTACGTGTTAACTGGACAACGCAGGGTTAAATGCCACAGCTCGCTGCTTCTTTCTGTTGCTATGCAGACATGTCAGATGAGATCACATGTTTACACATTTTTGACCTGCAAAGCTCCACCTTTTAATCAAAAATGTGTAAAAATGTGATCTGATTTGACACGTCTGAGGTGGATTTAAATTTATTAACACTCGCATTCTCGGTTTTGAATTATTTTATTATAATTCCACACATCACTTGCTGTTTTGGAAGTTGGAGGCTCCAGCATCCTGTTAATCTAAGTTCTAGTATTTTCATCTCAGAGAGAGAGAGAATGAAGCCTGATAGTCAAGGTAGGTATTAGCTGCAAGCTAATAGCTTGGCTAATTATTATTAGCTGCAAGCTAATAGCTAACAGCTTGGCAAGACTAAGTTTGCTATACCAACAAGCTAAGTGTACTGAGGGACTGACATTGGCAGAAACACTGACCAACCAATCAACTTGTCCAACATACTTTTTTACTGGCCCGGGCCCTTAATTATGTTGAACCCTTACACGTGTCCAGGGAGAGCAGGAGGCTGTCTGGAGGACTAACATCAACTAATGTTGAACTGCCTTCTCTCTAGAGTTATACTGTGCATCGGTCAATATGCTCTCAAAGTAACCTTAAAGTCATCACAAAGCATGTGAGAGCAGCTGGCATTTGGACTGAGAGTGTTTCAAAATTTTAGATGATGCCAAAGAAGCATATGGTGTGAAGAAAGGCGCTGTTAGCGGGCTGTCGTCTTTCCCATGGTAGGCTTTTCTGTGCTGATCTTTTTAGAGCACAGGGTAGTTAAGGAGTTCTCTTAGACCATTAATCAAACTGCAGTAGATCATGGAAACCTAACAAGTTAGGAAGGAAAAATCTCTCTCTCTCTCTCACACACACACACACACACACACACACACACACACACACACACAAAATTCTAAACGGCACACTTTACTTGGTCCGTCTCAGCTGTGTAGTTTGTTTTTAGCTAACTGTTGCCATGCACAACTGATCTAAGCTATTCTTCAGTGGATTAACAGTGGACTGTTTCTGATGTCAGTAACTGGGCTCTCACAAACAGCATTAGAAAGTATCAGAATACATGTAAAAGCAGTACTTTAAAATGAGAATTCACAATTAAAATACAGAATTAAAACAGAAAAAATTTGTCGTATTTCTGCAGCCATACATACTTGGAAATGTCACATACAAGGACACTAAAATCATATTAACTGGCTAATGGATTAGAGGATAAGCCCAAGATTTGGCTGGTAATAGCGTTATAGCATTTTAAACCACATAATTGTCTCCAGCTAGTGAAAATTCGCTTAGTCTTGACTTGCTAACTGAATGATAATGTTGTTAATGATGTGAACTTTAAAAAGTTCACATCATTAACAGTTAAGTTTAGACCCCAAAGCACGTCTATGCAGCAACAGATCGTTTTAAGTAGAGAAATTACCAAAATGAGACATAATTAAGCAATGCTGATGTTGCTACGATTCTGATTTAATCTAAAATAATTTATTTCTTACATGTCAAAGACTGAACATGTTAAATATCTTGCCATGTTCCCCCCCAAAAAAAATAATTCAGCAGTGAAGAATATCTTGGAAAATGTCATTCTGATCCATGGTGCTGAAGTGAACCAGTGTCAGATGAGTGCACTCATTCTTGAGCTCTGAGACTGAAGCAGGCCGAAGCGGAGCTGGGCCAGACGGGCATTCAGGCCACTGCGTTTCTGCCTGGCTTGTGCTGTCTATGTAGGCCTTTTGTTCCAGCCGGACAGGCTTCCACTGTAATTAACTCCCTAGATCACAGTGTATACTCTCTCATTTGCTCGCCCACCCCCTCCCTACACATGCACACACACACGCGTTGTGCATTACAGGTTAAACCTTAAACAGTGCAGCCACCAGAGCACACACACACAGCTGGTTACACTAAAGACAACAGTTACGGCTACAAATGACAATATGGCTGAAACATGGGGAGCTGTGTGGAGCGGCAGAGGAAGCCGCTCGAGGAGAGAGCGGCGACTTGAACTTCCCGCTTTTTCAAGCTGCAGCAGTCCAGCTAATTCCCTGGTCTGAAGGCCTTTCTGTGCACTGGCCATAGGTGTGTATGTGCGCCCGAGGGAGCAGGAAACGATCTCAATGAATTCCAATTTATGCAAATGAATATGGTAGCACCAGACATGTTAAAACTAACTCAATAATCCAGCACATCCTGATTCACACATGACAAAGAGTGCCTTCCTGTTAGGGAGCGCCTAAAATGTAAACATACCTGCTATCTAAACAAAACATAAAATGTAATATTTCCAAGGGTACATAAAGTTTAGCTCCAGATCACCACCTAGTCCTGTGCTACCTGTTATTTTTCAGTTGTCCGCTGTCCTGGTGTAGGACAATGCGTGTCACCTGTCTGTCATACCAGGTCATCTCGTAGGCTGCATTGTCTCGTCTCCTTAAGAGATACTGCCACACCAAAGTGGGCTGGGAAAACCTGGTTCAATACCAATAACAAACCCAGAGGACGGGCACTGACCGCCTCCCTCTGGTTCTTACAGTGTGTGTGCGCGTGTTTAAATAAACACACACACACACACACACACACACACACACACACACACACTTCAATAAAATATTAAATAAACACAGTCAGTATTCTAGTAGGTCCATGACTATACCATTGTTAATAACTAATAATAACAAGGGGGTAGGGCAGGTAATAAAGGGAACAAGAGAATGTTTGATTACACAGCTTGTATTTGAGACACAGCACTTCAGCCACCCACACAGGGCCCTACATATGTTCTCAGAGTGTCTTTTAATAATCATACAGTTTATTGTAATATTCATATTCATCACTTTACTTGTGTCATTTCTAAATAATGCTGTTGCTTGGGCTCATTAACAAGGATTTCATAATCCATGAATAATGAGCCAATACCTACGCTCATTAAGACAGCCTCTGGGCATTTTGGTGTATTTGTCCCAATGGTGGGTGGGTGTGTGTGTGTGTGTGTGGGTGTGTGCGCGCGCGTATGTTTGACACAAAGAAAAATGGAGAGTGCACGCTGTGCATGTGTGGAAAGTTAGAATGAACCACAGCATCCCTCCTGGGAG
>JAOXYF010000021.1:3030821-3059796 GCA_028565775.1 Sternarchorhynchus goeldii
TAATGCCACGTTAACCCTCCGTTCATCGTTACTCCTGGGAGTAATGCCACGTTAACCCTCCGTTCATCGTTACTCCTGGGAGTAATGCCACGTTAACCCTCCGTTCATCGTTACTCCTAGGAGTAATGCCATGTTAACCCTCTGTTCATCGTTCACAAACACTCATTGCTGTCCCTCATTCTCACGGCAGGTTCACAGAAGCTGCTCCTTCCGGTCTGTTTTTCTCTCATTTTAACCCACAGCTCTCCTTCTCTTTTCAGCAACGGTAATGTAACACTGCAGCATATTTTTGGAGCAGCCCGTCTCGGGCATTATTACATTATGCATTTGATTCGTCTGGAAGTGATCTGCGCGTCTGTGTATACAGACACGGTGCAGGGCCAGGGCAGCGGCCTGTGAGCCAAAGAAGCTAACTTTAGCTTCTTCTTCTCCCTGTGGAGATCTGTGTCTCAAATGAGGCTGAATGCCCATTCCCGGTGTTATGCATAACAGGAGAACCAATGAAAATTCATTCCTGATGATGAAATGGTGATGAAAACCCTGACCAATCCAGGAGACAGCTACTCATGACAGGATTCCAGGATCAACACTGTACTCAAGGTATGATTCTATATGCAAATGCCTTGTTTATGTATTTCTTTCTTGACACCGTATGATTCTGTAACAAATCTAACAGAAATATCATTGAATTTACTGTAGATCAAGAACATAAAGCAAAAAGTATCATGTTATAACAAATGGAAAGGATTATGTATTGAGAATGATTTACTAACATTTTTTGATTAGTACTAATTCCATGATATTCTGTGTATGATCTGTTTAATTGAGCTTGCCTTCGCAGTGTAAGTGGGGTTTCTGGTTTTGGTCGGGTTATGTGTGAAGGGCAGACTCCCTGCCCTGGCCACAACCACACAGGTTCTGCCAGAGCTGGCATGAGTGATTGGCTCAGAGCACATGACCGTCTAGCCCTTGAAAGCAAAGCAACCTAACAAACTCAGAAAACACCTAGAATAACCGAGAAAAAAGGAAAACACCGAAACTTTCACGTTAAAGAATGTCTTGACAAAGTAATCACAAGGAGCACTGGCTGCCAACTGATGCAGGTGTGTGTAAGTATGTGAAAGATGTACATGTGTGTGTGTGTGTGTGTGTGTGTGTAGGTATGTGAAAGATTGTGTGTGTAAGTATGTGAAAGATGTACACGTGTGTGTGTGTGTAAGTATGTGAAAGATTATGTGTGTAAGTATGTAAAAGATTTACATGTGTGTGTGCGTGTGTGTGTGTGTGCGTGCGCAAGTATGTGAAAGATGTTGTAAATCAACCTCATATGAATGGGAGATATAAATCATACGTGGTAACTACCAGAAAAACGAGAACTGGTATCTTAGCATTCATAGTTTTATGTTCTCTTTGACAAAATGTTCTCCTTCTGAGAGAACGTGTTCATTAGCTACTCAGAGCTTACGAACTGCACCCAACCTCAGCCCTTTTAATTGGTATGGAGATTTAAAAATCTTTCCAAGTAGATGGTTTTAGCGTTCAGGGTGTCCTTCACGGTCATTAGAGGATCAAATGTGGCTTCAGTCCTGGTCCTGCTGGTACCTGCTGGGATGCAGTTCGGTGGATTCAACACTCCACGTGGTGCTAATGCATGTAGTCGTGACCGCACAAGTACGGAAACCAACTACATATACCCCACCACCCCACCCCACCCTACCCCACATCTGAATCGATTATGTAGTTGCATGTGCTTCTAGAAAATGCAATGCATTGTGGGCCACACTGCATTCAGCACAAAGGAACAGACAGACAGCCCCACATCAAAAAACAAGAGCTCTACTGTGGGCCACATGGCCGCTGTAGTTCACTGCGTGGAGAGTAGGCTGGTCGGCATGTGAACTGTAGAGCTATTCAGTTCGACTTCTGAAAGCCTTTTCTCTCGACTTCTCAGGGCACTCCACTGTGGAAAGCTTTGAACTGAAAACAAGGACACGAGAGGCTAAGATTTCTCTAATAGACCCTGAAAGTCAGAGGAAACTGCTCCCTGTTTCATTCTGGCTGGGCTAGAGCTCTGGGACACAGACACATGACACAAATAAATAAATGAATAAATAAAACAAGGTTGCATGATCATTCTTTTGTGGGTGAACCATAAAAGCGCTCTTTCAAAATCCATTTGAACTATAATTAAATCACTGAGTCATTAATAAATAATAATAATTCTACCATCCATGAAGACAGCATAGATGCAAATTATAATGTGATTATGAGTTCATCATACATCAAGATGCTTAATCAGACTGTCCTTAATCAGACTGTCCTAAGGCATCACTCACCTGCAATTCACACCAAGCCACTTCCACCCATGTCTCTGTATCCAGGCCTTTGTAAACAGTTTTGAAGGCCCCCCTGCCGAGCTCAATATCGAACTTCAGAAAGCGGCCACTGGGTGAGGTGGCAACGGCCTTCATCTCTGCCTCCTCCTCCTGCTCACGCTCACGCTCCTTCCCCTTCAGCACGGGCACTGCAGAGGCGTCCTTCTCAGTGTCCCGGGTGCCCGTGTGCGTGCCACCCTCTCCCAGCCCAGCCGAAGCGGTGCTGGGCACTTCCTGTGCACCACCACTGAACACCGAGTCTGAGCCATGGAGTTCAAGGTTTGGGGCACTGTGAGGGGCATCGGGAACATCTTCAAACTGGTCATCCTCCTCGCAGATCTCCACACTTTTGCGGAAGAAGCGTTTGTTCTCGCGCCTCGGCTGAGGCCTCCCAGTGCCAGGGGCAGGCCGGGGTCCGACAGGAGCCTCCACGTCCACCGCTGCTCCTGCACCTCCCCCTCGATCGGCTCTCCTCTCCCGGGACTTGCCAGAGGAGAGGTCAGAGGGCATGCTGTGCATCCCGTTGGGGGTCGCCTGCTGCCTGTCCTTTCTCTCCCCGTCAGCGTTCTCTCCGGATGACTCCTCTGTGGCAGTGGGCTCTCCAGGGTCCGTTGCCATAGTGAACGACCTTTCCCACTCTCCTGCCACCCCCCCCTGCGCTCTGATCCTGCGTCAGTCCCCGTCTCTCTCCCACGATGTCTAACCCTCTTAAAGCTTGCAGAGTTTTGTCCAAGACACCTTCCAGATCTGCCACTGGTCCAGCGGGACAAATGCAATTCCCTGACTCCCGACAATCTTCTCTTTCTGGGTTTATTTGGCTCACAGAGACATGCAAGGACACTTGCTTATGTGATCTGCTAGTTTAAGTCAGCTCTCAGTCCATATACTCCTCTCCATCTCTCGTCTGCTGCAATCAGTTAATTGAAAATCCGAAAGATACAGCTCAGAGCCCAGACTCGAATAACTATAAACGAAGGTCTTGCACAGCAAGAACGTCTCGTCTGAAAGACCGATGGAGGTTCATCTTCAGGTAAATCCTGCAACAGAAAAAAAGAGCCACTTTATTAGGCATCATGAGTAGTCTAGTGTTTCTCTTCATGTGATATCAAATGAGGCCTAACCAACTGTAAAATTGTTATGATGGTGGTAAAAAAAAAAGAGGGTAAACTCTCAAATGAAGCTCATGTACAGATTTATAGATTCCGAGCAGCATTAAAACTACAACCTGTGCTAAGCACCACCTCCCACAGCCAGTCGAGCTCTCTGTCAAATATAATTAGCTATGCAGAATCGGAAAACCACCAGGAGGGAGAAGGATGACATAAGGCAAGACAAGCCGATTTGCTTTCCCCTTTAACTACAGCCTGCTGCTCGACTTGCACACACAGCAGTAACAGAGAAAAGGAAGGGAACAAACGAAGCAGAAACAACAGCGGTGAGCCACCAAAGCAAGGAGCACTTCGCCATTCATTCCGACTACGCAAGGCGTTACGGACGATCATTCGGCCAGAAACCTGGCCACGCCCCCTCGCGACTGGCAATGACAGCCAGAAAGCGAGAGCACGCTGAAGCATGTACGGCCTGGCTGGTCGTCCAGCAACTGCAGGAGACGGCCTCCCCTCGACAGTCTGCAGCTCGTGATGCCCCCCCCTCCCCCCAACACCCCCCCGTCGGGTGCTCGAGTGCTGGAACCGCCACATGTATAAATGTGCCAGTGATGGTACTTGGGTTAACTTGTGTGGGGAAATTAATTCACTAACATATTTGGTTCATCTAAATTCAGATTGAAGGGGATGCAGGGGGAGAGTACAGTGCGCAGTAATTGAATATTCGATAAGGGGACTTTGAAAGCAAGCTAAGCCTAATCCCTTAATTACGACATCCAGAAGTGCGATCTCTTCAGAAGCATGAGATTTTGATCGTCTCATAAACTTCCAGCTTGGGTTCAGAAGGCTCCAGAGGTAAATACAAAGACTGTGAACACCAGGATTCCCTTTACTGCATCATCCATTTGAAATCGATAACGCAGTTAGAGTCCTTACGATTCATATCATTGAATAATTCATAAGCAAAAGTGAACTGGACTGAAAGGCGCAGATCAATAAGCACAGAGCACGTCCGTTAAATAAGCATATTAGTGGTGCTCAGCGATATTTCAGCGCTACCTAGTCTCAATGATCCCCCTTAACTCACAGAACAGAGTTCACTCACACCCATTAAATGGTTTGATGCTCTCGATCGGACCTAAAAATTTCTCCCTGCACCTTTGTTTCAACCCCATCCCTCACAAATTCTTTCTGTCCGATTCCATCTCGCTCAACCCTGCGACTGCATTCCTGACCGCGTCGCTCTGGTGACGTTATTTTGGCCCCCTCCTCCGCCGCTGTCCTCATCTGTCCTCCCCGCTGATGACACACGCCGGACTGCTGTCCACCGCTGCTCAACAAGTACAGGGGGCATCAAATGCAGCTCACTCACCTTGTGTTGAAGCAGACCGTAAGCTTAATTACACAACGTTACTGAGGATAAGCCTCTTAATGTTATGGACTGATAACACAATGTGAACTCGTGACTTCTTTGCTAACGAAGGGACACGCCATCAAAGAAATAAATACTAGAGTGTACTCTTGTGATATACTTATACTGTGAATATACTGCTGAATATACTGCTGAATATACTGCTGAATATACTGCTATATATTATGACTGTAATTTACCTTGAAATATATTAAAACATTCATGGTGACATGGTTATTCACTAGTCTGCATCACAGTATAAAGTTTACTTTCAAAACCACTAGTCATTAACACCTGAAGTTACACAAGGCAAAATACAAAATTCAGTTTGGGCTAATTTACATATTGCAAAGGCAATATACTGATAGCTAAATTACAAGACAATATTTTTGCAGCCATACAAATGTATCATGTTGGGAAATATCCAAGGAAGGCATGAGTTTTCGCTGTTTTTAGTCGGACTAACAGCTAGTCTACACCGCGTGCTGTGTCTGAATTTCCTTCATTAGACCAACCCTAAGCAGATATATTCATTTCACTGCTGTTTCTTTTGACAGAAGGTCACAACTGGGTTCCAAGAACATGTTGCTTTCTCTGTCCCAAGCGATATCCTCCCCCATGAACACTTTCACGCAAAAAGACTTTCTTAAGGACAACCATTCTACCATTAACTGCTATTATGCTACAGTTTCAAACTCCAACAGCAGAACAGCCCAAGCTCAAATGCTGAATTGTAAAAGTCCAAAATCTTTCTTATACTGAAGGTAATGCAGGAAGCTCTAACTGGAATAATAACAGCCACTTTCACGCATCACTGTTTTAATATAAGCTCTATTTACAAGAGCAATTACTTAAATGTTATAGGATGCCATCATAACATACAAATTGAGCACAACAACCAGCATAGAGTTAATCATTTTTGCACTCATCTTTTCTAATAAAACGCATCACATTTCGTAATAAATCGATATAAAACAAACAGTAGGAAGAAAGAGACACTGGTAGAGACACGTGGTCATCACACGTTAAAGTTAAATGGATGGACGTTTGGTTTTAAACACGGGGTTTATTTGATTGTGTCCTTAGACCAAAACTATGGAAGACAAAAAATGTTTAGAGTACATTTAAACCTTCCTCCTCCTCCTCCCCGAGGTATTATCAGGACTTTCCTGGTTCAACGAAAATGATGCCACAGCAATCCGTGGCCAGGGAGTCCCAGGGACGAAGCCGCTGCTGCTCTCTGGGTTGGAGGGCTGGCATTACCCTGCCCCAGCATTCACTCTGATGCTGGCCCAGTTCGGGCGACGCTCCGAGTGTGAGGGGCTGGACTGTGTTGCGGCATGGACAGCAGTTCAAAAAAGACGCGGTGCTGGGTGTCTGGCGCCACGCTACTCATGCAGCAAGCATGTGCCGACGGTGGGAGGGTAGCTAGCTAGTGGGGGGGGTATGAACAATGAATATGTTCATAAGTGTCTCTCTCTCTCTCTCACTCACTCTCTCTCACTCTCTCTCACTCTCTCTCACTCACTCTCATTCTCTTCCCCAGGATCATGAGGTTAGAGGGTTGGTGCCATGCTGCACCTGATCAACACTCAGAAGACCCAGAGGGAGCTGTGCACAAAGACATTCTTCACTTTTCAACCTCATCATCATCATCATCATCATCATCTTTGGTGGGCAAAAACTGCAAATATAGAAGCCACTATTCTGTCCTCGTGTGTTGAAACAAACCCAGCGGAACATGCTGCAGGTCCTTTATTTTCAAACACACCTGTTAATGGAATATGCATGACGTATTACCAGCAAATGATCACTGTGACATCTACAGCCCTGCCTAACCCGCAGGCATTAACACAGCATAATGGAGAGATGGGTGTGCCTGCTGTGTGACGAGAACCTGCACCAGGCTGCCATTATCTTGAAATGCAAAGCATGATATAAGTTTCCCTAACCAGTTTTTGTTTTTTATAAAGACACGAGGCTCTCAGGTAGTTCTGTGGCATTACTTCATCATAAATGTATACACATCTCCTTAGCTCTCAAAACGGCACAGAAATGTCTTATTAATCAGGAAAAGAGGTGAATTATATGCAAACATTTTATTCTTAAATGCTTGGACACTTATGTAACATACTTAGATTTTCTGAGGTCTGTCAACAAGTTGGAAGAGGCACTGACCTGCACAACAAAGTTTTATGAAACTTTGTCTTCTTTTTTTCTACATTGTTTACTAAATAAACCATATAAAAAATGAACAGCAATAAAACAAACAATCTAACTGAAAATCATCAAACTGTCATCATCTACTCAGAAGCTCCCCAGTGTACCCCACACACACACACACACCCAGGCCCCTCACACACACGCATAGTGTTGAAAGTCCAAACAAAACAAACAACCCCCCCCCTTCACTGAGGGATTAATCTCTCGGGACTGAGCAGGCTCTGCTTTACTGAGGCAGACAAAGAGGACGGACTCTATGCATATTTGTGTGTTTTAGGGGAGGGAGCAAACCGGAGGGATGGGGGTAGGGTGGATGACCAGGGGGGAGGGGGAGTCAAGACATGATGTAGCTAGATAAAGTTCATGTAAAATGGAGAGGGAGGATTTAGGGGTGAATATCAAGGTTTGAGACACAGCAGAGATGGAGACGACTAGCAGGAAGAGTAGAAGAAATGGATGGGAAAAGTGTGAAAGAGAATGAGAGTGATCTCAAGAGTGTGGGGAGACACTCCCACAGAGAGAGTGGGGGATTTTACCCTGATAAAATATGCAGCAGAGTGAATAAACGTAGAGAAAGAGCATGTGAAAGAGAGGGGGAAGAAGATTAGTGAGCAATGGATGAGAGATGAGAGAGAATTACTACTTATACTAGAATCCACAAGGAACCTCTCATCATCATTTAAAGCAAGCAAGAACACCAGAAAGGTAATCCTGTACTTTAAAGCTTGGATGGCAGAAACTATTGGTGTCAGTTTGGTGCTACATGAAAAGAGCAGGAAGTCATAGTTTCTTTTACGAGCCAGAGACTTCACACAGAAAGCCATTCTACAAGCTGAATGATTACATAAAAATTTACTAATACTGTTGATTAAAAAATTTTCAACCTGACTTCAAATTGTCCTAGTAGTAGTGCTACACAATACTGGAAAAAACTAACATACTTTCCTGGCGATACATATTGCGATATTTTAAAAACAAATGTCAATTTTCAACCAATTTCACCAGAATTAAATGATCCAGTGATGGTAATAATGCACGTTTCTTGTCCTAAATAAGGGGTTCATCTGTGAATGAAGAAGGATACAAACTAGAAGGGATACAGGAGATTACAGGGAGCATCATCTTTATACTCATGGTTAAAACAGAACATTTAACCAAGGAAGCTTCAATTTCACATTAGGGAATTGACTTGAGTGACAAAATGGGTCATTTAACATTTTATTTTACTTTATCAAACTGTGGTGAAGTACAAGCAGGGGAGGGACTGCTTGAGCTGTCGCTGATCAAGAATGATTGGACGGTTCGCTGTGCACGCGGAAACCACGTATCACACACAACAGCTAGTAACAAACTCTGCGTAGGCCTTCCCAACGCTGAAGAAAAAGAATTTATATTGTGCAGATTTATCTGCCTCGGATAGATTTGTCATGGAAAATTTCATTTTTGTGTGAAGTAGCAAAAAAAAAAAGTTGTTGCTTGACGTGTCGGATTTAATTTGACAAAAATACTGCATGACCTGAAGAAAACTGTTACGTCCTATGGTGTGACTACTGTTACGTCCTATGATTTGACTACTGTTACGTCCTATGATTTGACTACTGTTACGTCCTATGATTTGACTACTGTTACGTCCTATGATTTGACTACTGCGCATGTGTACACCGCAATGATGATGCTGAAGACATACATCAGGCAGCCTTACTACATGGCAGCAGGTCACAATTTCATAAATTCATCTTAAAAAGAGGGATATGAAATGCAAACCTGAACGGTTTGGCTAGCTGTCTAAACGCAGCCAAACGAGTCAGTATCACAACACAACCATATGGTCCGATAATAATCACGAGTTTACCAAGTGTCTGAATATAATGGGGATTCAAAACCTCATCACTTTTCGTTATGAAATGGTGGCATATCCTATAATTTGAAGCACAGTATAAGTATCTTAAACTTAGAACTGGAAGAGTTATTTCTCAAAAGAAAGACTGTTCTTTTGTGTTTTGAACCCCCTATTTTTGGAATTTAATCAGGAGTAAGTACCATTTGGATCAGCTGAAGCCCATATCATACAACATAAAGGAATAATGGCCTCATTCCAGCACAATAAACAATGCCACCTCTGGCAAACAGTTTCACCCCACATTCATGATGTGCTACAATCCAGTTGAGACTGTTGTGACACAATGCATCTGGATTTCCAATCGAGTTTATGTTTTGTGGCAACATTCCCATGGAGCCACTTACCTCCGAACTTCGGCATTTTTGGAACGGTTATTTCTTGTATTTCTTTGTGATTGAGTGCAGCTATATCATCTACATTAGGTGATACAAAGCAAAACGTTCGTATGGCATGGCTATTTTCACACGTGCGACAGTGGGCCTAACTAGTCATGTCATTTTAATTGTACTGTAACTCGCAAGGCTCATAAACTGCTCCAAGTTACCTACAAATATACCGGTTAATGTAGCCTTAAAAGCGTCATTCTCTTCTGATTGTTTACGCTTTATGTGCCATCTGACGTTCAAAGGTAAATAATAGCTCGTGCTCAATCGTAGTCAGCCGGTTTGCAGTTAATGAAAGATGTTTTGTACACGTAAACCCAAAACACCAAGTTACCAAATGAGCCTAAACCTATATTCGAATGGACAATAAATCCTATCAGCAAATATCTAGCTAGCTACTACCAGACGAGATCTAGAGCTACTACTCTAGCGATTTTCGATGGCTTGCTGGCCAGACGAAAAACATAAATGATCTGACGTTATGTTGTAAAAATTATGAAAGGAATCGCTTGGAAAACCAGTTCTAATCAGTGATCAGAAATGATAACGTAACGACTGAGATAAGGAACAATACACACACACACAAAATCATATACGGAGTGAACAATACAGCCCGCTCACTCTATTCTTTTGAAATAATATTTCAGCACCTTGTTGTGAGTGTTAGCAAGTTAGCCAGTTAACGTTAGCTAGCTATTCAGATTCCTTAGCGCCAGTTGCGTGTTTTCCCCAGATATAATCACAGAAAAGACCACATTCTCATAGGTATTGCATATTTTATGCGGAAATTGTTTGTTATACTTACCGGTGTGAGGTATCTCCTGTCGTCCGTTTGTGTTTATATTTAGCCAGACAGGTCACAAGCGAAACGCTTACAATTTATTCCTTAAAATTTGATAGGCTCATGAATTTGGCAACATTCCATTAAAAATTTAAAATGAAGGATTAAATACCTTGCCTCGGCACCTTGCGTATGTGCGCGTCTTGGATATAAACGATAAACGTGCGTTCCCTTGTTTAAGCGACGTCGTTATATCCTAGTCCCAAAATCCCCATTGAACGCAGACTCATGATACAATCGATCTACGTAAAACGCCATCTAACTGCCTTCAGTTTCGGATCAGGCACTTTTGCGGTACACGTAAAAACACATTATTTATTTTCATTTGCACATATGTCACAAACCAACGCCCGTCGATGTATCGTGGTAGTACTGTAATACACCGTCTCTCCTCTCCTCAATTCTTGGTCGGCAGATGGGAGACGCGGGCTTCAGGCGTGCGCTACCGCCCCTGACTAACCACGCGAGGTCGCGTACTCTCGCTTGCCAGGATAACTCAAGATAAATCATTAGAGAAACTTGTCACATTTCGACACAGTATCGTTAAACACGCGAATCACGTTGTTTCTATTATAGTTATTGGTTAAAGTATTTTTTTTCTTAATTGACTAAGTCAACAATTTAGACAGAAAGAAATGTTCGCATCATATGACAATCTAAGTCACTGTAGGAATTACCATTTTTGTAGCTCGCAGCAGCAATGCATTGGTGAAACGATACCATGCGAGTTTTAACCGATAGACCAAAGTCAGTCATATAGAACTAAAATACTTTATCTAGTTCAAAGTCCATGCATGCCGAATTTTAACAAAGTAATAAGTAAACTTTTACACCTTGCGATTTTACCCATGCATTTCTTTCTCAATATCGCCCTCTGCTGGCAATCTCTGAACACGCCGCTGTCCATGGTGCTTGTAACAATTCTTAAAATACTTTCCTACCGATTTCAAAAGTGCAAGTCACGTTTGTTTTAGCACTCATTAAACTGGAGGCTTTGGGACAATTTAGCCATCACACTTTATTAAAACAATTCTCAGTTAAGCACAGTGCGTTCAGTCCACTCTTTCCACTACAAATTGATTTTAACAGATTTAATCCAAATCATATTGAGTGACATGTTCTTATCAGTGATTTTATATGAACATTTAAGCTATTCTGTTGTTATTCACTATAATTTTCTCCAACACACACATTGTTAAATGTATATTAATGTACATTCCTTGAGCATCATCTAGCTTTTCAGAAAACACATGCAAACTGTACTTTATTGCTTAACTTCAGCACTCCCTTACAGTGGCGACTTGGAAGGTGAGTAATTAGTTAATTAACAGCTGAAAATTGTGATATGGGAGTCACTGGTTAACAGAAGTGCATATCCATAATCCTTTCAACAAAAACAACAACAACAAAAAAACAATAATCAGAATAATCTATAGAATAATCAGAAATATGCATAGTTACTTGAAATCACATCTGGCTGACATGTAACATGATATACTTCATCCTCCATGAGATCATTAAAAAAAAACATACATCAATGACACCTGAGACACAGCTGATTTTCCACTTTGATCTGGACCAAGATATTTTTCTTTTTTGCATTTTCATTTTCTACTCTCTCAGTTTCAGTTTCCCTACACTTTGCATTTGGGTTAAAGTTTTTAACAAGAAAGTTTACTTTCACAAAAATATTTTGTAGAAAACTGAAATCGTTCGCAAAACCTTCACTCTGAGACAACTCAGGCAGCTGTGTGACTTCAGCATGTCTGTAACAGAGCCAGTTTTATATTTGTTAAAACACCTTGATAGGTGCCTGGCATTTTTAGGTAGTTGAAAGTCTTATTAAGAGATCAACTTTCTAGTGGGGCACGTAGGGGAACACAGCCGTCCATCTCCAAAGACTCAGGCCAACCCTCATACTTATTACTACTTTTGCTGTTCTTCATTCGCTGAGAGAGAAAAAAGAAGGGGATTAGAGAGTCGCAGTAATCCTTGAAATTACAGGACGATCATCACTTATCGCCTGAATCATTTAGCACCTAAACAGACAACCTCAATTTTAATTTTGTTTTAAAAAAAGGGGACAGTTTTACCTGCTCAAATGGGCTTTTGTTTTCTATTCCTTTGGCTCCCACAAACACCCAGCTGTCCCTGAAGCCCAGGTCTTTTATTGCTGTGCTGCCCAGCTCCTCAAACAGGTGCCGTGCCTCCTCGTTCAGCCTGTGTGCCAGTGTTTAGACAGCAATCGACACGAGCACATTAACACAGGCAGATTTGTTTGGAGGATTACTGTATAAATCGCACACAGAGTGGCATCGGATTATAGTTAAAACATCTGATAAAAGTATGATCTAAGGCATGTGTGGTGCACGGAATCTTACTTAGTGGCTGGATCATCAAAGGAAGCCACAAACACTAGTGTTCCCTCATGGAGAGGTCGAAGAAACTTCAACAGATCAGACACATCTGTGGAGATGGGGGGAGGAGCTTATGCCAGGCTCTGACAAATACGCAGATGTAAATAAAACAAATGTGCAGTAGCAGTCAAAAGTTTGGACACACCTACTCAATTCAATGTGTCAGAACAATTAAACGACACATATATGAACTGTATTAACTAATCTTAACCGTGTTAGAATGACGCACATATTAACTATATTAACTAATATTAACTGTGTTAGAATAACACATATATTAACTGTGTTAGAATAACACATATATTAACTGTGTTAGAATAACACATATATTAACTGTGTTAGAAATGACCACCCTTTACTTTGCAGCCATCTTCACATGCTCTCAGATCAGCTTTATGGGGCAGCAGCCTATGATGCTTCAGTACTGAAAGAATGTGCACTTGCTGAGCACTTTAATTGATTTAAATGTTAAATAGTATATTTTATATTTGTCTTAGAAACAACTTGAAGAAATGCTTATAACACTACGCCCCCCCCCCCCAACATACACACACAGAATCCGGGGAGTCCAAACTTTTAACTGTTGTGGTTTTAAAACAGACAAACCTCCTGCCCACATGTCAAATGATTTTGCTTCCATAAGTTCTCCAGACACACCTAAAAAAGGTAACATTGTCCAAAGTGTTAACATCATTCAGAAAAGGGTGATGATCATTAGAGTATTACACACTTTAATATACTATAATAACTCTTAAAAAGTAACAGAATGTAAATGATAAAATGTAACAACTCTGTAATATATTTTGCATTAAAAAGTTGCACAATGCACAAGCCACATCAAGAGTATTAAAATAGTTACCGTTTACTAAGGCAATGTTAAGGCCCCTGCCAACATTGTCCTTAACACTGCTGATGAGACTGAAATAACAATACACACACAGCTGAGAGAGCTTGATAGGTTATACTTCTTAAAATAATGACCAGGAATCTTGTTAAAGGGACACAAAGACAACACAATGATGGAATCACATCCAGAGCACAGGGGTGGTGCAGTGAAAAGCACACTTACACCATACTCCCAATACTTACACCATCCTCCCAATACTTACACCATATTCCCAATGACATTATGAAGCTGCTAGTGATGAAAATAAGACATAAAGATGATGGAATAGAAAGATGGAATAACAGACATGTAGACTGATGTTTGATGGCTTACATTTTATCCTCCAGACAGATTTTGGGGCCAATAACGTTGGCTGCTCCAGAAACGATGCGGAAGGCAAGATGTTTCGGAGGGCATGGGGCAGACAGTCCACATGTGAACTTGCGTGGTCTCGGTTCTAAGAGCAAATAAGGCAGAGTGTGACAACCAAACAAAACCAGACCACTCATGCAAGGTTAGAGTGAAGTTCTTCATTAGAAGAAGTAAGGTTAAAAGTAAGTTCTTCCTACCTGGGGTGGCTTCCTCCTGTCCACCTGAAGACGGAACAGCACAAAGGATCAGGAATAGCATACATGATCAAAACTATATCTTAGCTAAAGAAGCATTAAGTACATCTACTGATGAAGTCTGACAAACCTCTGGCAAATAATTAGCCATACATAATGGATCTGTGAAGGAATCCAGCATAATGCTTACATGGTGCAACAGAGAAATTCCAGGTAGTGCATGGTGCTTATAAAGAGTTACTATATACTGTACTCATTAACTGGGGGGGGGAAATAAAATTATAATTATATATATATAAATAAGTTGCATTTATATAGCACCTTTCACAAACCCAACAACAACAACAACACTTTACACCACCACCAACAACAACAACAACAACAACAACAATGTTAGGTGGAATAATAAGAAGAAAAGAGGAAAGTTTTAAGTTTGATTTTAAAAGAAGGCAAAGAAGACCAGTTGAGGAGAGACTGAGGCAGAGAGTTCCAGAGCTTCAGGGGAGCAGCACTGAAAGATCTGCCACCCGTGGTGGTGAGTTTAGTATGTGGGACAGACAGAAGAGTAGAGTGAGAGCATCTAAGAGTGTGAGAGGGCCAGCAGGCCTGGGTGAGATCAGTGAGAGTAAAAATGTCACTTCTGAAAAATATAAACACAAGCAAAACTATTTTTACAACAATTTGAAAGAATACTAAACAGAATGAAATAGAAAAAAAAAAACCCAGTATTTGAATGTATGATGGGTTTGCAGAAGTAAATTTCTTATGTCAAAACCCAAACTGTCCAGGATATGGGGATGTCACCAAGCATCCCATATAGAGTTTATGCACTGGCACAATTTTTCTGTCGGAATAAACTCCCTTAGTTAATGATGCTATGGAATTATTAAGCAAAACCTATAAAAGACTTGATGTTTGATCACTGGCATGTGGGAAGGTGTAGGGTGGACTGGCAGCCAGAGGGGAAGGTGTAGGGTGGACTGGCAGCCAGAGCGGAAGGTGTAGGGTGGACTGGCAGCCAGAGGGGAAGGTGTAGGGTGGACTGGCAGCCAAAGGGGTTGCATTGTCGTCAGTGCACTGAGAAATCCTAGATAGAGCCCAAATCCATCCAACTGTAAATGTAACCCAAACAAAACAAACAAACAAACCAATACACTTCTGAGCAATGGCAAGAAGCAGCTGGACGAGTTTAACGAGTCAGACATTTTATGGTTCTGAGTCAGAAGTTCTGCTGAAACTGTGCAACATGGAAAGGTAACCATGGTAGCCGTTGAAGCTTCGTTTCAGTGACCTGATCAATGCATCCAGTTATTTTGCCCTTGCTCCTGTATTTTTAGCGGTGTTTGAGTTCAAAAGTATATTGAACTCCATCCTACTTACTGGCTAGGATACATTCTGTGAGCTAGCGACAAAGCTCTGGACAAGAGTGTCTGCTACAGAATCTCACAAAAGTGAGGACACCCCTCACATTTTTGTAAATATTTTATCATATCTTTTTATGGGTCAACACTGAAGATATGACACTTTGATACAATTTAAAGTAGTAAGTGTACAGCTTGTATAACTGTGTACATGTGTTGTGCCCTCAAAACAGCTCAACACAAAGCCATGCATGTCTAAATCATTGGCAATGAAAGTGAGTACCGTCCATTCAGTGCCTATACATCAAAGTGGATGATTCCATTCATATCCTGACATATACAACTACCCCACTGAATCACCAGCTAATGGTTTTCTGGCATATGCCTCTTTTGTCATATATCTTGCTGTCTTTCCAATGTGACATTACTGTAAACTAATAACACAAACTGTCTTTTTGGTAATACTATTCATAACATTCCTTTTTTTGGAAACTTTAACGTTACTTGAGAAAAAATCCAATAATCGTGCTGTCAATTGCAGATGATGTCCTGGCAGAGAAGTCTCCTCAACAAGTAGTTACAACAAAAAAATTATTTATGTATTTATTTATTTATTAATTATTACTTGTATAATATATTGCTGTGGTAAAATATATATCGCTGTGGTCCGTATCAAGTGTCACTATTCTCATTTCTCATATTTTATATATATATATATATATGTGTTTTGAATTCTTTGGTGAACTTTTGTAGTTTACAGTTACTGCTGAGTGTGAGATGTTACAGCCTGCAGACTCTAAAACTAAAGCCTCTAGAACTAAACTGAGTGTGAGATGTTACAGCCTGCAGACTCTAAAATTAAAGCCTCTAGAACTAAATTCAAATAAACAAGCAAAATCTAAACAGAAACAAATACATTTCAATTTTATAATAACATTACTAGTAACACCAAGTTCATGGTTTCAATTTCCAAGTAGCATGCATACTATCATAGTGATACATATGTAGGCTGGTCTGGATAAAAGTGTCTGTCAAATGCTGTAACTATGTCCTAATCTAACTCTGTTACAAGCCATGTAGCCACTCAGAAGACTTGATGTGACCCAATGAGGCAAGACTGACAACAAATATTTCCTTAAGCTGTAATGACAAAATGCTCACCAGCAAAGAACATCTTCACTACGGAGGTGCCATCTCCTCCAAGTATGGAACTTGCCAGAAGCCAAGTCAAGCCCACAAGAAACACCACAACGACAGCACGCAGTGGCCCTAAGTGAATATGGAAGGTGCAAGTAAATAGACATGAAACCACTGCGACAGTGCAACAAACATGAAGTCTGTTATAAGTAGTGTCCACTTTGTCCAGAAATCAAATTCATCTTAATTCATTTCCATATCCTAGAGCACCAAGCTTCAGCATGAACAGTAAACTTTAGTAGCCAACTTCAGCTGTATTAAACCACTTCAATATGAACAGTAAACTTTAATAGCCGACTTCAGCTGTGTTAAACCACTTCGTTCAGTTTAGCCAACCACCACAAAAGTATGTATAAGGCATATAGAAAAAATTGCTGCTACTTCACAAAGTAAGATAAGATAAGATAAGATAATCCTTTATTAGTCCCACAATGGGGAAATTTCCAAGTCAAAACACATGGCCTAAATACACCCCTAAATCAGGGGAGATCATTTGTATTTTTCACACGCCGTCTTAAACTTTGATTCAAACAGATGAAGTATGCAGCAGAAACAATGTACTTGTTTGTCACAGTAGCGATACTCAGTTTAACAGCACTTGAATAAGGAGTGTACCAACCTGCCAGCCTCATGACAAGCGACCGCAAACACTGAGAATGAAATACGGAGAGACTGCGAGTCTTCAGCTCTGAACGGGAAATACTGGAATGACACAGCTACGTGGGTTACATATTCACTTCAGTAGTCTTGTTTTTCTTACGTTTGACTTACATTTCTATTGTGTTTACGTTATCTAAGAGGAGTTCGCTAATAAAAAGTATGCGTTAATAAAAAAAAGGAACAAACTTGCATTTTACGTAAAAGATGTAAAGGAAAATATTGGTTGCAATATGTTCTAGGAATGCAAATCCAGATCGGGTATCCCTGAGAATTTATAAATTAGATTAGATTAGAGGAAGGTAAACTTGTTACCATGGAGCTCGAAACCAAACATCCCATCACTAAGGACATAAAAACTCATCGTGCACATGCTGTGCGCATCACAATATGAAAATGACAAACTTCTAATAAACAATTATTTGAAGAGAAAATGCCCACATCCGTACTATTTCATTAGTAAGTTTGCTGGCTAATGCTAAGTAGCTAGGTAGCTAAGTAATGTAAATTCAGTGTTACGTAGCTGGTCAGCTAGCTAGTAAGAATAACTAAACGACAATATCAGCGAATTGCGAAGTATTACAAGAAATATGAATTACCGATGATATCGTTATATCGGATGTACTACTTAATGGCTGATAAGGAGTTTCCAAGACCTTTCAAGAATATTACAGACGAAAAAATGACACGCGGGAGCCGAAGCAGTAACACACTGATCAAGACATCTTGTATCGATTGCTCCATGCATAAAAAAAACACATCCAAGAAACCTCTTTATCCACACAGATCAGCAAGTAATATATACGTATAAGCTTGTTAATATCAAGTGTTAGCTTATAGTGTTGAAGAAGGCTATGGTTATCATGGATATCTTCCGGTGTTATGCCGAATGGTGCACCCCTTCTGGTGACTTGCAACCCACCCTCGGGAGCGCGCACGCTCACATCGTCCGAAAATCGGAAAGCCGCTACAACAACTGTTGGAAAAAGACAGGCTTCAAGAAAAATAGTAGATTTCGAGAATACAAAGTCGTACGTTATAGCATTTCGAAAAAAAGAGTCGTATTATTTGAATAAAAGCAGAATTTATTTCGAGAATAAACGTTACGAAATAAGAATGTATAAAAAATACGACTTGATTATTGACACATTATGATTATGTTCTTGAAATATTCAGTTTTTTTTCAGAATGTGATACCGTAGGCATGTGAACAGTGGGCCTAAAATGCCGTTGTAAAACTGTAAAAATGCCAAGTAAAATGTAACTTGTAGTGTATGTGTGTGTGTGTAATAGTCTACTTATTTCGTGGCAAACATACTGCGTTCAATTAGGCGGCCAATATTATAACTAATGGTTCTAAATAATGTACACATTCATTTTTCAGTATTCCAAAATCACATCTGGAAATATATATATATATACATATATATAATTTTTATTTTTCTGTTTGTATTTTTTGTTTTTGTTTTGTTACTGTTTGAAAAATAACATTGCATGACACGATAACCATTCATAGAGAATGTAGTTAGCTCACCGCTAATGCTAGGTGCTCAAGAAGTTCGAGCAACCTGTGGCGGATTTTAAAGTAACAAAGCTATGGACAAAAACGACGGCACAACCAGCATCCGGGAATCTGTTTCAACAAGTTGATAAATTAATCAGAGGCAGTTCACAACAGAACAAGATGGCCACGTTTAGAGCTGTTCTGTCTCTCTCTAATGTCCTAAACCCACTGAGGAGCGGACGGGTGGGATGTGCGGCTAAGGTAAGGCATTATATACTTTCATTTATATATACAAAAATGTGACATGGCAGCGTTATTATTCTTTATAGATAATGGGCTATGCAACAATTAGCATAACTTTTGTAGCATGACAGTTTGCCAGAAAGGTCTGGCTAGCTAAGATAGGTTAATTTGGCTGGCTAGCTACTTAAATAACACACATATAAACACGTTTCTCACATGAATGATAGTCCTCAACATGTGGGTCTGTAGAGCTACAGTCCAATATTATTTGCCTAAATGGTACTTAGCATAGCCTAGCCAACCCAACCCAACCCAGTTGGTTGGTTACTTCCTGAAACAATCCGTACAAGTCGAAACTACTGCTTATACAACATGATGCGTCTCCGTCAAGCGAGTTTACCAAATGAAACAACTTGCCTGAGAACTGATAACGCGAACTGTTTTATCCTCAGGTTATTGCAGTCCCCAAACAAAGAGAGAAGTCTACGTACACAGTGAGTTTTAATTTTCTGGGCTGATTTCATTGTACCGATATGTTGTAGCGGTAAAGGGATGGTGGGAACTGTCGTGAAATCTGGAAGTAGCAAAATACTTGAAACCTAAATGGACAAACATCTCAAGTTTTTACTGACCTGTACTGTAATGTAACCGTTATTTATTTCGAAAGGTCTCTTGCTGTTATTCAAAATATTTATTTGTTGAAAAGTTAAACAACGTCCATACACAGCGTTGTGGTGTTGATTATCAGTGTCCATTTTAATGAGGTTCTAGGTTATAAGTTGGGGTTTAGCCTCAGTTCTGTTAAAATACATTCTGTGGTCTTTAAATGCTGCTTTTATGAGACATGTATTTCACATATTTTATAGTGAGTAAGGTAAACTTATCTATTCAGAAGTGTAGCCTGTTGCTGTGTTGTTGTTTTTTGTTTGTTTGTTTTGTGCGTCATGCTGCCTACTAAATTTGTGTACCATAATGGAGTGTGTGTTTGGTTTCTACAACCATAGATCAAGGGGAACCTATTCTAATAGCATCCTTTGAGCATCCTTTGTACTGTGTGTAGTAATTCTTACTCTCCTTTACTGCTGCTTTTCTCCTCTCAACAATCCCGACCCCAAAGGGACAAATCATAGTAAGTGTCATTTAAACTAAATTTACCTTTTAAACATATTAACACATTCAGTGTCATAGTCTCATTCGATACACAGTCAGTGCACAGCTGTGCACCCGAGTCTGAAAATTGTTGACGTCCTCAGCCTCCCCCTGCTCGATATGGCGGTAGACACACTGTCACGCTGATTCCGGGGGATGGGATTGGCCCAGAGCTGCTCAACCATGTGCGTGAACTCTTCAGGTCAGTATCAGGACTGGGTGGATGTTGGGACTCTTCAGGTCAGTATCAGGACTGGGTGGATGTTAGAACCATAACATGGTAGTCACTGCTAGAGAATGAAACATAGATGATTGGATAGATTCATAGATGATTGGATTCAATGCCCATTAGTGTATCTCATTGAATTGCAGGTTCAGCTGCGTTCCTTTGGACTTTGAGGTGGTAAATATCAACTCTTCCTTAACTAATGAAGATGACATTAATAATGCCATTACAGCCATACGTCGCAATGGAGTTTCTCTAAAGGGTTAGTTTCTCTAAAGTATTAATGGAACTTGTATAGTTGACTTGTATTGTGAGAGTTAATGTTGCTTATCAGTATCTGCCTGTACTTACTGTAGTTCTGTTTCCTGGTGAATTCGCTTTTTTGTAGGTAACCTGGAGACAAACCACACATTGCCCCCTTCACACAAGTCAAGGAACAACCTTCTACGGTATTGCTTCTCTAGTGTTTATAGTATACTATAGAAACTTTAAAAATGACATCAGCTCTCTTAAATCTCTCTTAATTTCTCCCCAAAGCTCTACAGTAAATTGGGGACTGTCCACTTTAATTTGTTAATTGTTGCAGGAATCAGCACAGTGGCCTAAGTTGATTTGGCATCTCTCCCCATGGCTTTGTTTGTTTGAGTTCATCATTGTTTTACTTATCTCTATCCCTGTTACTCTCCTTCTTTCTCTCTCTTCCTCCCTCTGTTTTGTGGGGTTTTTTTCCTTCTCTCCCTCTGCCCCTCTTTCTTAGCACCGGCCTTGACCTCTATGCCAATGTGATGCACTGCCAGTCTCTGCCAGGGGTACAGACGCGTCACAAGAACATCGACATCATCATTATCAGGGAAAACACGGAGGGCGAGTACAGCAGCCTGGAGCACGAGGTAGATACTGCCTCTCGCCTCGAGCAATTACACATTTTCCTGTAAAACACATTAGCTCAGCTGGTCTTAATTGGTTCCTGAACTACCAGTGCCATCTATTTTAATATATGACTTCACTCTGGTTATGGCAGAGTGTGCCTGGCGTGGTGGAAAGCCTGAAGATCATCACACGTAACAACTCTCTCCGTATCGCCGATTACGCCTTTCAGCTGGCCAGGGAGAAAGGAAGGCGCCGGGTCACAGCAGTGCACAAGGCCAACATCATGTGAGTCAGCACCACTGTTTTACGGGCCACTTGGTCTCCACGACCACAGCCCTTTATGCTCCGTGTGGTCTCCATGACCACGGCCCTTTACGTTCTGCGTGGTCTCCATGACCACGCCCATGCCGCAGTGAACATGGATGGGAATATGACCCACGTCTTAACCCTCATTTTCGATCATCTACACTCATTTTACATATTAGGCACTTGGCAGACACTCTTATCCAGACTCACAAAAGTGCTTTGTCATTCGCTCATGGAATGTATCCTAGCCAGTAAGTCGGATAAGGTTTAATTTACATTTGAGCAAGAACATTGCTAAAATACAGGAACCAATGTTGATCCTAGTAGAAGTGTAAAAGTACAAGATCAGACAACGCTATTACCAGAAGCCAGTGAAGGAAAAGCAGCAATGGAATGGTGTGTGAACTTTAGAAGATTATAGACTAGTCGTGCTGCTCATCACTGTGAAGTATCTTCCACTGCGTTCTCCAGCTGACTCTACTCCATAGGTCTCCCACAAAGCTCCTTTTAAGCTGTGATTGCACCAAGCTGTTTGTTCCATCCTGTTCAGTGTGACTGTTCATATCATTACGTAGCCAGAATATCTTATAAAATACAAGCCCTATGTGAGATGTGGCTCCAGTTTTACTGACTTCCTTCAAAGTGGTTTACTCGTTTATTCACACACTGTTGTCTAAATATAAACATCTCTTCACTGCACTATGTAAGGATTTAGCTAGTAACAAGATGGCAGGTTCGGGATGCTGCTGTTTCAGACTTGAGATGTCTGTAACCTTTAAACTACGTTCTAGAAAGTGCTATTTCTGTGTCGGGGAATCCAGCTTTTCCTCTTTCTGACTGCTGCTTGTTCTTTGTCCTGTTCCCCCCCCCACACACACACACAGGAAGCTGGCTGATGGGCTTTTTCTCCAGTGCTGTAAGGAAGTGGCCTCCGGATACCCTGATATTGCCTTTGACAGCATGATTGTAGATAACACCACGATGCAGGTGAGGGTTTGTGATTTCATAAACAAATCATTATTTTTTTGCTAGACTCGTAAGAGAGTGAGATGAAATGATTCAAACTGTATTGTACTCGGGACTAGCATTTGGCAAATGAGTCTCAATCTAAAAATCCATTCTGAATTTAGGGGGCTTTTGTGAACCACTCACCAATTTCAGCACTGTGAGTCTAATGGTAAATAAGAAAAAAGTGGGGCATCATTTTCCAATTTACAATGTTGTCATTCTTAACCTTCAGAGTGTTGTTTGCTAAACGTATTGTTGTGTAAGATGGGGGTGGGTGCATTGTGAAATGTGTATTGTTTCTATCCATCGTCTTGGTGTAGAAAGGAAGTTTTTACAGCTAAGAGAAAAAGTGACGGTAAGAAACCGAAAGTGACTTGGTGTAGGAGTTGAAATTCTAGCCTACACTATTTCTGGATGCATGCTTTGGGCGGTGGTCCAAGTGCATCAGCATTGTTTGGTGGATCTAAATCGGTGTAGTTCAAAAGTAATGCTGTAATTCTGGATGATCTATCTGCGTACTGTAAAGTTAACTAGTGAATAATATAAATTTAAAGTGGTGAAATCCCTATAAAACTTAAAATCGCCTTAAAATCTGTATTGGGACTGTCCTTTGTTACAGCTGATCTCTAAACCTCACCAGTTTGATGTCATGGTGATGCCGAATCTCTATGGCAACGTGGTCAGCAATGTGTGCGCAGGGCTGGTTGGAGGGCCTGGTTTGGTGCCTGGTGCCAACTACGGCCGTAATTACGCCGTGTTTGAAACGGTGAGTGCTCTTCGGTTGTTCCGACGCGAAAAACAACCGACTGAAAAGCTCAAATCACCTTAATTGTTTTTCTTTGCGTGATCTTGCGCGATGTCTTAATTTTAAATATACAACGCTTCTCTGACTTCCTGTCTAAATGAAGGCTAGAACCATAGGCAGACAAAATGGATGTGTTTTCAGAATTCCTCCATGCAATGCAGGAGACACCAGCCATACATCTTGCTGTCTTTTATTTGCGTTGATATATGGGAGTTGATGGGGAATTTCTTGTTCTGGCAGGCCACTAGGAACACTGGCAAGAGCATCGCTGGACGAAACATTGCCAACCCCACAGCAATGCTGCTGGCCAGCTGTCTCATGCTGGACCATCTCAAGTAAGTTCAACAAGTGCATTGGCCTCGTTTGTAAACTTGAGTTATGCCACTTGTCGCTATGATTTAATAATGCCAGTCTGGCCATTCCTAAGAGCACATACTGTTTACTTCTACTCAGTTCCTATTTGTCATTTCAGTTTGACTGGGGTTAAAATTTGGTTCACGTTCTGATTCAGAATTGTTTGTCTTGTTTTTTTACCTATTATATTACAACATCAAGGGGTAGTTTTACACAAATAGTAAGAGGAACACGCCTTGTGTTAAATTTAATTACACCATCACTGGAAGGACTGACTTTTCTTGGACTCGAATATCAGATTCCCAAAGCCTCTCGAAAAAGTGACGATGCCTGAATAAGCCAGGGATGCCTGGGTTTTTTTTGTTTTTTTTTAAAAACACGCCTGGTAATTAAGCGATTACTTGGCCACAGAAATCCATGTGACAAACCAGTGCTGCATTCCGGCCTTCCAGGTTTGCTGTTCGACCTTCCTAATCTAAGCCATGTTAGTTGTTCACCATTTTTATGATCTAATTATGTCTTTGTGGGTAATTCTAACAAAAGAAAATTTCCCTTTTCTTCTTCCCTAGACTTCATGACTATGCCAGCATGATTCGTAACGCCGTTTTCACCAGTATGAATGAGACTCTGGTAAGAGAGACACCCATTCAGCTGAATTAACGTTGAAGATGTTTAGTGGCACTTTGTAACCATTTATAGGTTTTCCCACCAGTCCAACCTGTAGATCCAGCAGGATGCCATTATCAGTGTGGTGCAAAGTGTACTCTGTATACACTCTTTGACTTGTGAGGAAGTCGTTCTAACTGCCAGATTAACTCATTTAGATTGCTACACAATATTGATTTTTATTGCAAAAATGTTGGACTTTTTCCAGTATTCACATGTCTAATTAAAAATAATACAATAAAGTTTTTAAAAAATTTTTGCAGTATTATAATAACGGTATATTTTAAGTGCATGCATGAAAGTGTACATATAAAATGAGGATAGAAAAAGAAAATGCTTATGAAATACAACTAATAAAATAATTCCTCAGTGTATAATGTTCTAAAATTACGGAATTATAACTGGGATGCTATGCAAATGCTTGCACTGTAATGAAATAAGGTATTCTTAGCCAGATGATTGACTTGTGATGCTTAGGTTCTCTAGAGGTTTATACATGAACCGATGTCTCTAGTAGTGTTTAGCAGCACTACCCACCCTCGCTTTAGAGGTTAAAGAGTAACTTGTAAAGTAGGTGAAGAAGGAATTCTGCCGAGCCTAAAGAATGAATTCTTCCAGAATGAACTTTTATAGGATCTTAATAAGTGAACTGGGATTCAAATCTGTTTGGCCAAAAATGGCTTTTCAAATGTAGGGTTTGCTGAAATTTCACAAATTAATATTAGAATTTTTTTTTTTTTCTTTGTCATGTATTTCTAATGTTTTTCTGTAGTAGTTCTATATTTTTGTGTCACTGTTGCAGTTGCATACCCCAGACATCGGGGGTCAGGGCACCACTTCAGAGATGGTGCAGTCTGTGATGAGGAACATCAAGAGCAGCGGCCCGCTCACCACAGAGCTGTGAGCCACGAGCTCAGCATGGTACAGACATGCCCCCCTGTGGAGGTGCATCATACTGCTGGGGGGGGGGGGGGTCATGTTACCAAAGCAAATATGTAGTGACATGTAATTCGTTTAAAATGTCTGCAGCTCTCTTTGTTTGCTTTCACTCTAACGCCACTTTTCCTTTTTAAGCGAGTTCATTTGGAACAAATGTCCATGGCTCTACAGATGGACACCTTTGCTGAGGGTGTTGCCAATATGAATCAAGCTTCTTCCGTATAATCTCTGGGCCCTTACTACCAAGATAGCCATGAAAAAAATCTGTTTGGTTTGTTTTGTTTTATTTGTTTGTTTAAGGCCCAGAGCCTAGCGCATTTGTATGTGCCAACTGACCTGCATGTTTACAAGCAATGGGATTTTGTTGTTACCTTTTGGTATGCTGTTAATTACATGGACCTCACATGGATGACGTGACCTGATTAACACACTTGTAACTACAGGAATACATTTAATACACTTGCATTAAGCTGGCCTTAACAGTGGATGTGGATCTCCATTTTTATAGTATTGTTTCTAGTTAAGTCTTATAATGCAGTAAACAGTTTCTTTTCTTGCACAAATATACCATGAACATAGTAGTCATGCTGTTAATCATGCTGTGCTTTAACCAACACATTCCTTTAGGTTGTATTTTCAGTGTTGTGCAGTTGTACCGATTGTACCACAATGGTCTGGCGGTTAAAGTGGTTAAAAACTCAGTTGTTTTTACGTACGTATTATGTGGCTTATCAGTAAAGTGGTTTCTTAACTTTCTGTGGGCTTTGCTGTTGAGTTTTTTTTTATTACGCTCGTGTTGTTTTAGTAAACCGAAAATAACAGTTAAGTTACATTAAAGCTGTTATACTTGAACAGGACACATGGGACAAACCTTTATTTAATTAATATATTGGTTCTGCATTCCAAGAAACCCACCCTTGTTTGGCACATTGGGTACATCAAACTCTGGAGTTCTGTGCATGCTCAAATTGCTGTTGAGAAATACCTCTGTAGGAGGCGGTTGGCCAAAAAGACCCAGCAAACATTTTGCCCATTAACAGTCCCCTAAGGGAGAGAGTAGTACCCCATGCCTGCGTGCTGTTATCTAAATAGTTAGACTGCCAACTTGGAGTACATTAGTTGAAAGGTAGACGATTTGCTATAAAAGTAAAGCTTTAAAAATCTTGCAGTTGTCAGCTTAAGACGCGGCAGACCCTTGCAAATACCAGGAAAAATCCACCCATGTTACACTTTACCTGAGTCTAAATCCATCCATTTTACGCTTTACCTGAGTCTAAATCCACCCATTTTACGCTGTACCTGAGTCTAAATGCTAAGGAAGGTCTAATATAAATGAAAAACTGACTCGGTCCTGGATTATTGAGAGGTCTGATAACAAATGTGGCACTCTTCTTAACAGTAATGAATTAGTTTGATTCCATAGCAGACCAGGTCAACCAAAACAATTATATTCTAACACATGCCAACATTAAATCAAATGAATGGATATTTCAGAGCAAAACATTAATTTGTAGACCAGTTACAAACTGTTGACAAGACTTGGAATGTCAACTTTTGGGAGTGAAATTGATATGATGCATTTTGAATTTTATAATCCCTAAAATGTCATCTGAACATTGTCATCACTAGCAAGATTGTGGTGGAAATATAAAAATAAATTGGCTAATTTCTAAAGAAATAGTTTTTAAAATAAAGCAAAAATACATCGAACATTACAGGTAGATTAGATGTTATAAATCTCTAAGTAACATTAGGAAATGGGTTGTGTTGGATGCTGTGTGAAATTCCTCTGCTGAACTATATATCATGAGGACTGCCATTGTAAGCAATAGTAGATGGAAAAGCTGTGAGAAACAATGGAGTGATTATTAGAGTATTGTCGAATGCAGATTAATAAAGACTAGAGGGAACCACTCTGGCACTCCTTGCACTGTTCTCCATCTCTCTTCACCAGCTGAGTCTACAGAGGCAAATCGCTGGCAAATAACACACTGATCTTTTGTCCAATGATTAAATTCCATTTCCAAGTCCAATTGCACTTGTTTATAGATTATTTCACTGTTACTGCTAAATTGAGCTCTAAGTTCATCCATCACACGTTTCACCTCTGATCTCATGTGTGTCCATGAGGTCTGCCTGCAGCTTCTCGAGGTCTGCATGCAGCTTCACTCACGGGTCAAACTCTGGGAGGCTGCATGACTCACATGGTTGGCAGGCGAGAAAAAGTTGATGGGGGGAGAGAGGTGCAAAAGAACAGAAACATATGTCAGAGGACTGCAACCTTGTTCCAAATGCTACCTCTCTAGGTGATGCTACCCACTTCTGAAGCAGTTGCACTGTCGAGGCCGAATGCTTCTTGGCAAAACCGTCAAAGTAACTGGAAATGCATATATAGGTTTTTGTTGTTTGGATCACATTTGGACTCGGTCTCTTTCACTGCTGTAACTCCTCCCCCTGCCATTCTAAGCAAACATAACATACATAATAGCAAGGCATAGACACAGCAGTGAGTACACATCACTGCGGAGCTGCAGTCTGGGCAGACACTCGATCTGTCGTTTCCGTGATGATTAGGAGCTATAATTTGAAAAGCACCTGAAGGAGAAGGTGACTGATTAATTGAGCCAGTGCTGTACTCAACCTTGTGCTCCCATATAAACATGAACAAGCTCAGATGTAGAATTACTGTTCCATGCTTGTGATAAGGCTGGCAACATATTTTCTCCTTCTCTTAACTACACTGTAACACCACCAGCTTGAATCGAGCACTTCCGGTGTAAACTGGAGATCGTTTTCATACTGAAGGTAATCATTTGGTCCATGTGATTTTATTCTGCACGTGTGTTTACAGTCTTACCGTTGATTGTATTCTCCAGAGTTTTGTAAAACCAGCAGCCAGTATTAGAAAATAACTGCTGGAATGTAAAGTCTGTGTGGTGTGGGTTTTATCCCTTTCAAGCAGATGTTTTTATAAGTCCATATGATCCACGAGGAGGGGTCAAGGGGCCCCAGGCAGAGATGTGTTAGATGAGTTAAGTATGTATATGTGTGACTGTGTTTAAGCTGTGAAAGGTCCCACCACTTTCCAACACAGTAAATCGATCCCACCTGCACATACCACCAACATTTGTGGACTCTTTTGACTTATGGAATAGAACAGAGTAGAATCTTTTTCATCATTGCAAAACCTTATTTAATGAGATTCTGTTGGGGCAGTCTTCCAGGTGCCGAAAGTCCTCAATAATACACAATACAAAATACAATATACAATACAATATAATAATATAATACAATAAATGTACAATAGTAAAAGAAGTGTGTGTGTGTGTGTGTGTGGGGGGGCTTCAGTGTGGTAGTGGGGGTAGTGTTCAGCAGTGAAACAGCTCTGTGGTAGAAGCTGCGGTAGAATCTTATCTAGCAGTCTGCAAGAATGGCTCCTAAAATGGATTCTGTGGTACTAATTAAGAGATTTTAGAAAATCCCATAATAAAAAAAAAATAATGCTGTAAAGAACACCAGTTTACTCTCAGTGAGAACACCAGTAAAGAACACCAGTTTACTCTCAGTGAGAACACCAGTAAA
>JAOXYF010000021.1:3067854-3099582 GCA_028565775.1 Sternarchorhynchus goeldii
CGCACACACACGCACGCACGCACACACACACACACACACACACGCACACACACATGCACACACACACACACACACACACACACATACACACACATGCACACATGCACATGCACACACACACACACACACACGCCAGCAGGCACTGTATGTTATGGTGAGCGAACATCAAAGAGAGGAGCCTGCAAATAAGAAACCACCATCCCCTTCCATCACCACACAATACAATACCCTTTATGACGAATTCCTCCTCTGATCTTCGAGCATAAAGCCGGCAGTAAAGCTGTCAGTCAGTACGAATGCATCGCTTGTTAATGGAGCTTTCATTTGTTTCTGTGATGAATGTCCACAGTTGCACACAGCTTATCCCACCATCCCAGGTGGTAGAGAGCTTTCCTGCAAGGGGGGACCTGCACTTTGTAACCTCGGTCAACCTCAGTCAACCTCAGGAAACCTCACACTGTGTAGCCTCTGTCAACCCTGCAGTGTCTCTCCTGTCACCCACTGAACCCCTTGTAATTACGCACCCACCTTAGCATTTAGTCAGATTTCATTTCTAGCCTGAATGTATGAGTGTCTCATGACCATCTCCAAGTCTTCCTGTTCCCTGGCAAGAATATGTGTGTAGCCTTTAAATAGTTTGAGACCATTTTAATGTATAATAGATGTATATATAGGTTGGTCTGTACTGGTTATTTTTTTTCCCTCATTTTCTATAAGTTGTGTTTAATCCATTCACTAACTAACTAAATCTCTCATCGGATGATGCCTCCAGGCGAAGGATAAGGTGCTTTTGAAACGTGCAGGATCTTCTGCACATCAGACACATCTCTGCACAGCTTACAAATGACCTTGTGATTGGTGGAGAATACTGCCATTGTATTGTGTGTCTTTCCTTCAGCAGGAATCCTACCAAAACCAGTGCGGTGGACAGACTGCCAGAGAACTTCTCCCTCCGAGGTAAACAGCTGTCACTTCTCTTTTTCCGGCTGCCGACGAGAAGGAGCTGGAAGCGAAGCCTCCGGCGCGAACAAGCGCGCCTCCACCCAGCGAGCCGTTACTACAGCAACCAGCCCGGGCCGCGTCTACCCTTCTGCTCCTGTGGCACCATGGAGTGGCTGCTAGCAGTAAGACCACTGATGAAGACTACTGATGAAGACTACTGATGAAGGCAAGTGACAGTAGACAGTTGGCCAGTCTGACAGGCGCACAATGGTGAGGGCAAACATGGATTCTGCCTCTGAGCTATTTGTCTGCAGTGGGTGGAAGGGACACCAGAACCTGGTGAAGACGCTCATCATGTTTGCAGCACGACAGCCTGTGGGCAAAGGCACTGCTGTTTGTCCTGTGAGGTAAGACGTCCTCTCAGTCCTGCCCGAGACAAGGACATGACACCTGCGATGCAGGATCCAAAACATATACCCACTGCTCATCGCTGGACACGCCTCCCAAAGCTACATGCACACATATGGCCAGCTGGATTATTGCTGGTTATTATACAAACCAGGTACAAAATACGGTGAATGAAAAAGACATAAACAAGGCATGTGTAAACAGTCAAACGCAACAGTGAGTACAGCTGCATAGGTGAATCCCACATATCAGTCCATACATCAGCCCATTGATTGAACACACCCCCCTGCTCCCCCACCTTGCAGGTTAATGTAAAGGGGAGTGCAAATATTGACATGGATCATCTTCTCTCAACACATAAGTGCAAACAATGCACAGAGTATGTCAGGGTGTGCCAAACACATATTTTACCTTCTGTTTAATCTATCTCTCTGGATGTGTCACACGAGGGAGGTTTGTGGAGGAGCACCGCTCTACGCTGACTCCTCCCAGAGCACAGCAGAGGGGAGAGCGGGAGAGGGGCGAGAGAGAGAGAAAGCAAGAGAGAACAGCCTTGTCTCAAATTCAGCAGTATCAGCACACTAGTACCATTTTAAACTGGGAAGACTTGGACATGCACCTCTAGGGAACATACTGACACCAAGGATATCGCACTTGATTCTGTTTGGGGGATCAAACCAGCTGAGGACACACAGACCCTCTTCCACAGACTTGGGGGAAAATCTCGTGCTGTTGGATAAGTGAATGACCTGAACTTACAAAGGCTGGTGAAATAACACTCTGCATTCATCAGCTCTTTGCAAATGATGTAAACTGTGTAAGCAAGAGTGAGGCGGAGGGACAGAGTAACACAGGTTGGCTGGAACTGGAGTAAAGCACGTGGACAGCACCAACCTTGCACCACAACAGCAAAGAGTAAGTCGTATTTTTTCAGCATTTATTTACTATACATAGAGTGTACAGTACGGTATATAAAGTGATTAAAATTTCATATCTCATCATATGTGCTATGACTTGTGGTAATTCTTGAAAACTGTGGACACATCTATTTATATCTGAAACTTTCCTCGACTGGATGGACGTTTCCAGGTTGCTCTAGACTAGAATCCATTCTAGTGAGGCTACACAGTTGTGAAGCTGCTCTGTACTCGAGAAGATGCCTGAGCATATTGTGGGTTATACAAGGAGTGAAAATGAAACTGCTGTTCCAGGTGATCAGCAACATTGTACTGAGGTCAGAGGATGAACGAAGCGAATGTCTGTGTGTGTGTTTAAAAGGTACAGTGGCTGAAAGCTGCAGGAGCAAAGACCATGCACTGACGTTCAGGTAAGAAACAGTGTGTTTGGCAATGTCAAACATCCAGACACATACCCACACAACATTCACATATGACTATACTCAATCATAGCACTGGGAATGATGTGCTCAGCTTCATCATTCATAGTTATCTGTATCAGTAAGTGCAAAAATGACATATTACTACATACTTGAGTGCATCTGCTTGCTTATGTATTTGCTGGTTTTCATTATTTATATTAATACAAATATACAGTATATTATATATTATAGCTTAATTATTATAAATAATCACTTTTATAGTCATTAAAATTAATACAATTCTTAATTAATCAGTGTGGCATCTCAAACATACACAACACCAAATGTCCAATTTATTGTCTGTAATCTGATAAACACCGATGTACTCTGATGGACACTGATAAATGGCCATCTTGGTTTTTAATGCTAGAGATTGATTATATTTTAAAGGTTGGACTCCTTCTGAATCCAAATCCAGAATCTTTCAGTGATATCATTTAAAGTTCCAGTGAACTTTCATCAGAAGGTTCTTCTCTAAGGAGCACTTCATGATATGAGTTAGTTGTATCTCATGACTCACATGTGGGAGAGAGAGAAGGCAAATCAGCTTATCGACTTTGAAAAGCTAGGCAGCTTCGATCCGGACATTCTGAGAGGCCGCAGTTCTCTCCAGGTGTCCATGAATATGGGGAAATGAATAGCTAATGAAATAAAATGCCAATCTGACTCACTGAGTCATGCTTTCCTTCCATGGCCGCCTTGTTGTCAGAAAAAGATTTAGCGGCGGTTGGGACTCGGTGCAGAGGCCTGTGTTTATGAGCCTGGTCGTGCAGAGGCCTGTGTTTATGAGCCTGGTCTTTAACGTTCCATGAACCGCAAACCCAGGCACCTGTTCCATTGTAATTAAATGTGGAGCTAGACAGCACAACAGCCCATTAATCCCTTAAGACACAACTTGGTTGGCAGACATTTTTATCAGCCTTTGTTTAGGTATCAGTCGTTCTCAGACCAAGGTGTATGACCAGGTGTGAGAACGTATTGATAAGTATATAACAGTAAAGAGCAAATAAATAATGAAGGGCAGATAGAGGCAGTTCTCAGAAAGGCACACACTGAATGAGGACCTGCAGGGCGTGTGAATCTATTGTGCCAGTACATGTTTGAATGCAAAGCCATCAGGCCAAGCATTTCCATGTCATGTGTACCTTCAGTGGCATTACCACCCAGCATGGCTTGGTCTCCATGATGCCAGGGAGAGAGGAGAGAGCACAGAACAGCTGGAGCAAGCTTAGGCAAAGATGATGGAGCAGATGGAATTTCTAAAAAGAACAAAAAAGATTTCCAATATAGTCCTGTGCTACTTTATCAGTTATTTTACCAATAAATGAGCAACAGTGCATGAAATGGGATCTTCTGAGAAGAGTAATTTCTACTGAACAACAGAAGAAAGGTCTCATTAATCAGCCTAAAGTCCAAGGAAAAGACAAATACTCTGCAGAGTAAGTCCTGTAACAGCTAAAAAGCCTTCAGGAGAATAAAAGAATGCAAATGGGAATTGAAACAGCTTGGTGCCAGAGCTCTAATGAAACTGCTCACCTTTGCTATCTTCTGACAGACTTCTGAGCACTGGAGGTAAACAGTGTGTAGGCCTGAATGACAAATAGCCATACAAAGTGGTAAAGCAAGCATAAACGAGACACTCTAATCACTTAAACACATTATAATGCATGCGTCGGAGGGGCCAGGGCTCAACATTTGCTCAAGGCTCACATAGGATGGAAGGAGAACATTTGCTGTCAAAGCTTGTGTGAGAACTTAGGCGCTCCTCAGGGTTTTAACTTAATTAGAGCCTATTTTTGAAAATTAGGTGCACTGGTGGCTTTTCGACATTTTTCAATCTGGGAAACTAGACATTTATAGTTTTTCTACATTGCTTTCTCAAATCACAATAACAATAAGAGCTTACAAAACAATTAATAGAAACAGCACCACACAATGAATTACCTGCAAAAATAAGGAATTTGCTATATGTTTCAAAAATAAAAATCTGTGTCATTGAACATCAGTGCCAATAGAATCAAAGTCAAAGTCAGATTTATTTATACAGAGCTTTTTACAACAAACGGAATGGCTTTGTTTACGAACAACATCAAAATGCTTAGTCATGCTGTCAGTATAGTGTATTCTGTAAGTATTTTCTGATGACTAAGGTATTGATAACAATTACTGAAAATGCACAACACTGCACTTTTTCTGTGTGGCGTATTTCCCCTTCAACAGTTCAGTTACACATAATTGTATGTAAGCGACTGATTGCAAAAGTTTGGACCTTTATTGTTTGTACTGTATTTTGTTGGTATACCATGTCATTGCAATACAGAAATGAAACACATTGCTGTTGTATAGCACCTCCCCCCCCTTCAAACACACAACCCCTTCAAACACACACTCCTCTTCAAACACACACTCCTCTTCAAACACACACTCCTCTTCATAAGAGAAAGTCAAAATACAAAAAGGAGAGCAGTTCATCAATTAAGGAGACATTTATCATAAACATCTAAAGGGAATATATAAACTGCTTGACAGATTAAGACAACTCATTCGACATTTTTGAATGTAATGACTTAGTAAGTAACGCCTGGCTGTTTAGAGGCGTAATATGATGATATATTTTGATTAATGTGGCATAAGCAATTGATAATGTAAGAAACAGTAGACAATACATTATCATTTACAAGAATGCGCCAAAGCATTTGTTATTTGTTCAAAATAATTTGAAATTGTGCTTGCGATGTGCATACGTGTCTAGATGATGTGGATGTTGATAGAATAGTTTTAAAAAATAGTTTTGAAAATTTCAACCCTGATCTAATAAACACACCAGAGCAACTGAAAAAACGAATTCCAACAGAGCGTAACAGAAATATCTGGATGCCTTACACAGCCTTACACATGGTCATTAAACCGAAAACCCTCCTTGTTGACTCTTCTCCTACAGTAGCAGCTGGAAACACTTGACAGCATTTTATCACTGCATATTTGATCGATCTCTTACAACTATCTCTTCTGACTCACTGCCTGTAGCAAAACTCCTCTGACATGGATCAGAAAGAAGCAAAGAAAAGCGATGTGATGGACAGGGATGCACATCATTCACCGATGTCCAGAAAGCTCGCAAAAAAGATATATAGACTCTATATACAGTATAGAAACCAAACATGGTTGTGCTGTATAAAAGGTGATGCAAAAAAAATCTAAAAAAAAGCTTGTGGCTGAATGTGGCCTTTGCTTTTTACGTAAATGAAGGAAACATTAACATTACATAATATTTCCAACGAAACAGGATATTTATGGACAGAGGTCCTCAACACGTATATGTGTTTTTTTAAAGTCACTCTAAATGCTATACTATAATATTATATAAATGAATAAGTGTAGGATTGGTGATTAATCAAGTAGTTTTCAAGTAGGAGAAGAATTCCACATAGAGCAATTACAGAACCAGTATAAAGAACAGAGATCACATTACTCCAGTATTAGCATCCCTTCACTAACTGCTAGTTTCAAAATACAATACAAGGGAGTTTCGTTTTTAAAGCATACATGGTCTTGTTTGTATTGTATTCTCTGTCTATATGCTCCTTCAAGATCTTTATGATCTCCTCAATTTATGTTCTGTTCTGTGGACTTGCAGAACTACGTGTACCCACACTGTGTGTACCTAGAACTGTGTGTACCCACACTGTGTGACACACAAGTTCATTCACACACATGCTCCCCCTTACACACACATGAACACACAATGGGAGACTTGAACCAATTATAGTTTTGGTGGAGAAAAGGAAAAAGATAATTACATATAATTACAAACATAGCACCAAGGGTTAGAGGTTAGTCCTCCCCTAACCCCTTCTGCAGTACCATATTCATTTTGTAGAAAGAAAAGAGTTTTACCTTGAAACAACGGAATAATTCAGTACTGACTACTACATTGCAAATTACCTACACATATAGGGAAATTTATAGTTTAATCGCTAATTGTAATTCATTTAAGATATGAACTTGATATTGTGAGATACAATTTTGTCTGTGTTTACATTTAAATATAACAGTTCAAACAAATTTGCATGCTACTGTGTACAAAAACAAAGACAAACACACACACACAAAAAAAACGAATTAGCCAATTCCTAAACTAAAATTACTAAATTTACTAAAATTACTACTTGAAATATTGTTTAGAAAAATTATGCTAAATAGTGACATTGAAAATAATTCGTATCTCACTACAATTCAGTGTGTTAATGTAGTAAAAATTCATTGTTTTATGCCAAATACATGGAGATAATCTCATCAGAAAGTGATCAGCTACAATACCAGCCTGGTAGACATTCTAAAGAATCAACTGTTTGCTATTAAGCCTTAGGAACATCAAACCTTGCTACTTTGGTCACGTTCAGGGCTCTGTCTCCACACAGGGTGAGTGGACAGAAGATCTCAGCTCCATGTGAAACTCATGCTGATCCCACCGGCATGGAGGCCCTCTCAGACGCACCAGGCTGGAACGGGTCCCACACGATGGCCGCATGGAGCAACTTCACCTCTGTCCTCTCCCCCGACCACGTCGGATTAAACGGCTCGCACGGAGCGGGCTGGCATTCCTGGGTGTCGCGCAATGGCTCGGCCAGCGCCACGCAGATTCCCGCTCGGGCGCGAACGCGGGACATGACCCTGGCCCGCGCCGAGATCAGCGTGTTGAGCCTCATCCTGGCACTCACTGCGCTGGGCAACGGCTTTGTGCTGTGGGTTCTGCTCCGCAGGAGGAAGCACAACGCCCCCATGCACCTGTTCATGGTCAACCTGTGCGTGGCTGACTTGGTGGTGGCCTTCTTCCAGGTGAGCACGGCTGAAGAGCTGAGCATTAACATGTCCCAGAGTACCACTGGAGGAGATATGGAGACAAAGGTATCCCTAGTTTAAGGTGAAGATACATAACCATCAACAGGGAACATCACATGAAAGGGCCCAGATGTTCCTAGTGACTTCGAATTATTAGGTCTTGCTTTTTCAGTGGCCACAGAGCCATCATCTCATGCTACTATGAGATGAACAGCGCATGCACATGTGTAAACCAGCCATGTGAACTGGTCTCACACTTCACAGGTCCTCCCGCAGCTGTTGTGGGACATCACGGAGACGTTCCAGGGCCCAGATGCGCTGTGCCGCTCGGTGAAGTACATGCAGATCGTGGGAATGTTCGCGTCGTCCTACATGATAGTGGCCATGACTGTGGACCGGCACTACGCCATCTGCTGCCCTCTTCGGGCGTATAAAGGAGGGGTTGTCTCATGCTGGAACACGCCCATCATGGTGGCCTGGGGGCTGTCCTTAGTGCTTAGTGTTCCTCAGGTATAAGCATGTCTATGTCACTGGGATTTTTTAGTGACTTAAATAATTGAGAAGCATGTTGTGTCAAATAAATTGGGGGCCTTGTTACTTTGAATTTATTTGCTAGGGTTAGTGTCCAGTTGATCAGTAACCCAGTGAATACAAAGAGAAGCTGAACAAATGCACTTTGGGAGTTATCCTAGAGTCTTAGGTATTCGAGTCTTAGAGTAAATCTCGGCAGCATCTCAGAGAGCGTGGCTTTCCCTGATGTCCACCACCCTCCCCCAGGTGTTTATTTTCTCCAGGTCCGAGGTGGCCCCAGGCGTGTTCGAGTGCTGGGGCCACTTTGCAGAGCACTGGGGCCTGAAGGCCTATGTCACCTGGATGACTCTGGCTGTCTTTGTGTTTCCTGTCCTTATCATCACTGTCTGCCAGGTAATGGAAGCCTTTCCTGGGCCTTGTGTCCTACTGCAGGATCTTTGCCTTAGGTCTTTTTTTCCACTTTGTTATTGAGTGTCTGACACTTAGAGAGAACATGGTTCCTATCCGTTAGGTTTACCTGTCGTAACGGTGTGTGGGTTCACTCCAGGGTTCCCTCTGTTTCCTCCTGGTCTTTAAAGCTCTGTGTTGAGACAACATCCTAAATAAACAGAGAATGGAGACTGAAAGAGGTAACTAAATTGGGCAGTGATTACTATTCTGGAAGGAATCTGCTTGTCTGTCATCAACATAGTGACTGGTCAGTTAGGAACACCTGCTCTAGTAATTATAACAATTTTGGCTTTAGTATTCTGGCTCTTGTGTGCAAGAAGCATGTCCAGTTACAGAAAGGACTTGTCTTGAAGACTGTTATTTTTAGTACTGTCATCATAAACATGTCCTACATGACATTTATCCTTATCTACTGGGAAAACTACTGGGATTTATTTTTAATATTAAGATTTGTTTTGTCACATGTTTGTGCTCTGTGGGACTGTCTACCTTTTAAAAATATATTCACTCATACATTCGCTTTTAAATATTTATTCACTTACGCATTTGAATTCGTATACCGTTAAAAAAGTGTAACATTTGTTCCTGGTGTATAACTTGCATCACAATGCTGGCCTCAAACGTCATGGGATATCAGCCGTCCTGACCTGCTCTGGGCACTGTGGTCAGACCCATTCTATTTCTGGAAGGGTGTTCTAGCATGCAGATGTTTCTCACCACAGCACAATACAATTCCAAATGGGTCTTTTGTTAATATTGTTTGCAAAAGAAATCATGTGTAAACAATGAACTATATAAACAGACTCCACCCGAGTTAGTTTCCCACTGAACCTTGCATATCTTGGAAATGGAAAACTGTAACTGCACATTTATCAACCTGGACATCAAATGTTTGGCAGTTTTTTTCTAAATGGGTTCCTCTAGCTTCAGTTTCCCAGACATTGGTCTGGTGACTTGTCAGTCATTTTGTATGCTGGGTATGTTTTAAAAACGACTACTGTGCAAAGCTGCCCCTCACAGCGAATACTAAAAACAAGATTAGAATAAGATCAGGTTCTGTGATGCTTAAAGGTGAGGCAAGCCTGTGGGAGCCTCATACAAAATCCTTTATTTCTTTATATTTTTAGTTTCAAAGCACCTCATGTATCTGGATTGTCACTCACTCACTCATGTTTAATATCATTCATCACAAAGGGGTGCTGTTAGCACTGAAATAGCTTTGGTACTTCACATCAACAACACTGTGTCCTTGTTCTCCATGTTTATTCCAATTATTCCAATGCCAATTCCCACCCACCAACTAGCTAACCTTCCCTGTCATATGACCCACCTCCCCTGTCATACAACCCACCTCCTCCGTCATATGAACCACCTCCCCTGTCATACGACCCACCTCCCCTGTCATATGACCCACCTCCCCTGTCATATGACCCAACCATGGAGGGTGTGGTACTTCCTCCGAGACACATGACACCAAGCACCTTTTGCCCAACAGCTGTCCATGCTGCAACAGAGGGCAGCCCAGCAAACTTGGAGGGTAGCACTAATTGCCCTTTGTTGGCAAACACAAACACACAGATGTCTATGATGGGCTAATGTTGCAGTGAGTGGTAGATCCCCCCCCCGCCCCCCACCCTGAGAGCAGTGCCAATTTGTTCCTTTTGAACTTTTGGCCACAAATAGCTGTGGAATCACCAAGGCTTGAACCAAGGAATTCTTGTTGTTTTTTTTCAACTATGATATGAATCAAGAATCTCTTTCTGAGTAGTCTGAAAGTAAATATCTTTGTAACTGTCTCACTCTCAGGTTCGAATATTCAGGGAGATCCATAACAACATCTACCTGAAGTCAGAGCGTGTGGTGTCAGCTGACGCGAAAAAGAACCTGGTCCTCTTCCACTTTCCCAGCCTGAGAAAGGAGGAAGGCAGAACAAGAGAGCGAGCGAGAGGAGGTGCTATGCTGAAGGAGGCCAGAGAAGAATTCCATGAAATGGACAGTAACAGCAGCCCTTCTCCCTCGCTTTGTAAGAAATACAACCCCCAGCATGCACCACAGTCAGACTGCTATGGCTTTGCCCCTCAGGACAACCAGTGTGCCTCAGTCGCTCACTCCTGCAGCTGTCAGTCTCTGGATGTGTTGTCTCACACTCCCCCATACGCTAACACACATGCTCACACAGAACAGAGCACCTCGGCACCTCCTCAGAACTTCTCTCTGAGCCCGGTACCTCTTGAACAGACTGGGTTGTGTTACCCTTCTTCGCTGCATCATTCAGAGGCCATCAGTAGCTCATTCACTCCCCAAACGGAGACGTCTGGTGCAGCTCCCCACCCAGGTTCGCCAGGCTCTCTAAGGCCCCTGCCACCACCTCCATCAGGTGTATCCAGGGCGGTGTCCAAGACAGTGAGGATGACTCTGGTCATAGTGCTGGTGTATACCATGTGCTGGTCACCCTTCTTCATAGTCCAGCTCTGGGCTGCTTGGGACCCCAACCCTCCATCCCAAGGTGAGATGCAACATCCAACCTCTAAACCAGCATGACTGCAATGAATAATTCAGTAAATACATTTTAAAGTCTACTGCAAGGGTACTGAATCACTAGGGCAAGCGTCGTGGTGCTTTCTGTCTCTCTCTCCCCCTCCCTCTCTGTCTCTCTCAGCATCATAACTCAGACACATGCTGACAGTGGAGTGTGTCCTATGGCTCTCCTTCTGTCCTCTACTCCCTCTTCAGCACTCGTGTGCATGGAAATCACTGCCAATAACGATCCTGTTTTAAATTATAACTTTGAGTTTGATGCTGCTGTCTCCCCTTAGCCAGATACTAGTCTTTCAAAAGCAAACAACACTGCCAAAAAGGTCTCACACACACACACACACACACACACACACACACACACACACACACACACACACACACACACACACACACACACAGATAGATTCCACATGATTAGTGTCAACCTTTTGTTATATAGCTCTGTTGTTGGTGTCTACTCTAATCTATTGTTCAGTACATATATCTTTGTGATTGGAAATTGGTTTAAAGTCGCACGTTTTTCAAAGCAAATTAAAACATCTGTCCAGATGACTGCCGCTTTTAGTGTTTCGTATTACATGAAAAGTTTGCATAGTGGAAATTGCATCTCATAATTTGTGCAAAACAGAACACATTGAGAGACATTGTTTGTCACACTTGAGCAGGTTTGAGGTCTGTGTCAATTTCAAAGCCAATGTAGTTTTATAGGATTATTACTTGGTAAATGGTCTGTATGCTGAATGAATTGAAGCTATATGGTGATACATTTTGTGATACACAATGTGCTATATATAAAGTGCGTGTATCTATATATAAGTTTTATGATGTAAAATGTGAAATGGGAGTGTGAAAGGTCAAGTGAAAACGTTTGGTAATGTGTAATGTGTAATGTGTTTGTCAGCGGTTTGACCTCAGTTGTACTACATATCTGCCATCCATGTATTGTTCTGGGAGCTGGGAGCTAATACCCTAATAGCAGACTACTAAAGTGCTGATATAACAAAGCAGTTTCCCCCCATTTCGCCCCATGACTCTCCTTCTCTCTCCATCTTTCCCTTTATCTCTCTCTCTCTCCATCTTTCTCAGGAGTGGCTTTCACCATCCTGATGCTCCTGGCCAGTCTGAACTCGTGCACAAACCCCTGGATCTACACGGCCTTCTCCAGCAGCGTGTCCCGTGAGCTGCTCGCCCTGCTGCCCTGCCCGCCCCGGTACTCGCGTAGGGGCTCTGTCCCTGAAGACTCAAGCGCCATCCACACCTCCACCACCACGAAAGACAACCCTTATTGACCTCTGCGGGCACGTGGGCAAACCCGACACAGGCGTAGCGGGGCAGCCGGGCGGGAGGGGGAGGGGTTTAGAGGTTTACGAGGCTGCACGCGCCAGCACTGAGCAGCATGAGCCTGATAAGACTTCCAAGAACCGGACCCGTTCTTGGAAGTGCTCCATCTCCAGCGATATGTATGCACCTCTGCCATGCCTTCAGAAGAGCTGAAACAGCAGGAGCCCGATCAATCCGACAGAGCGCATCTTGCAGCGTGGCTCGTTTATGACCATGTAGAACCAATTCATGACATGAACATGATCTTACAAGAATTTCATGCAAAAGAGAATCGCTGCTCTTCGAACTGGTTCCATCTAAAATGGTGAAGAATACAAGAACAGACTACATAACAATATAGCAAGCTAAATAAGATACAATGGTTAGATACAACTAAATAATATATTACCACATATTTTTACCAAATGGACATTCTTGAACAGACAGAATGGAAATCCCACTGAAGAACATTAATAGAAAAGCAGGAAGCTACCACTGCTTAAGCCAGGGACACAGCCATTCCATCCCACTGTATCAGTCTCTGTCTGCCATAAATCTCTGCTCTTTTTAAGCTCCATGCCTTCATAGCAAAGGCCGAGAAAAATAGCTTACGGTATGCAAGCATGCAAACTCCATTCAATCAAAGGTGCTGGAAATCTTTGTCATAAAGTGATGATGAATGGAGCACCAGGATGAAAAAGGTAAATAAACAAACTCACCACACGGAGCAAAAAATTGTAAGAATACACGGGAAAAAATCTCTACATTACATTCCGTGCTCTAATCACAGAAAGGTGAAAAGGTGAACGAACTAGGTTGATTCTAGAGCTGAATCCTTAAATATTATGCCAGTGTTATATCAGCACCACTACCTCTAAGAATAAGACGATATGTATTCTAGACTTTGAAACATTTTAAACCATGATGCTCAGGTCCAGGCCGAAATCAGATGCCAGTTTTACCAGTTTCACGTGTAGTTCTCTGCTTCTGCTGTTCTGTAGGGTTCTGTAAGGTTCTGAGCCAAAGCGGGACATGTAGGGTTTAAGAGAAGCTAAAAGGACAGAACACCCCTCCCCCGTCGTAAAGGCAGGGCAGACGGGTGCCTTAAATGACACTCACATCAGCATATCCTACCATCTGCTCTGTAACTGCCTCTTTTGCCGTGCTGCCCACAGTCAGTACCACATCATATTGTATTACTGTAGGATTGTGTTACTTTAGGGTTGTTCGGATGCTGTAATAAATCTCCTGGACAAAATGAAATAATGTCCTCAAGTTTTTAATTTAAGAACATTCAATTTCATTTGAATCCTATTCTATTTCAAAGTCAATTCTAGGCAATTATGTTTAATATTGATATTAACCGCATTGTTTAAAAGTGGTAAAGCACATTCCTGAGGGGGTTTTCTTGGGAAATTATTTAAATGCAATAACTACATGTATATGTAAAATGTATATATTAATATGTAGCTTGCATATCTAATTATATATATCTTTCTTTTATTTATTTATAAATTTGTATATATATATATATATATATCGGTTATTCTATTTGTAAGGTTGCTCACACACCATCTATGCAAATAAGGTACTGGATCTAGCTTTGCATCGCTATCCTAGCAAGCTTTAGAGACACTAAATACTTTTCATTTGACACTGTGTTCAGACTACTGCTATAAAACCATAGACACTACCCAGTCCTTCCATTCAAAAGGCCAACAAAACCCTGAACATGAAGCTGTTGAGAAAGCAGCATAATAAACATCTGTCTCATACCCAAAATATATGTAGTGTACTTATAATAGAATATGTAATAGAATCTTTAAGTTACAAAAATATACACCACTGTCATGATGCCAAGAACATAGGAAGCTTATACCCATGTGAGATGGAGCTCTTTAACCAAAAATTATAATAATAAACATGCCTCCAGATCTTGGACTTCAGATCACTGACATGTGGAATAGCAGTGTGGTATTTATGTTCTATGTACAGTCTCTTTGTTTTGGTTCTTCACTGAAGACATTTGGGTTTAAGATCAAAAGATGAGTATGTGACGAGTTCAGAAGTTCAGCTTTTATTTCCTGGTATTTACATCTAGATGTGTCTGATTACTGCTTGTGTTGGACCACAGCAGTTTTAGGTGAGCAAAAGTAAAGGAACAAATAATCTTAAAGTAAATAATATTTAATATTTGGTGGCATAACCCTTGCTTGCAATAACATCACCAACTGTTGCAAACTGTTGCAAACTTTTGGTGGGGGGGGGGGGGGTTCTGCCTTCAGGCTCCACTTCAGGAGGTGAAATGCATGCTCTGTTAGGTTAAGGTCATGGTCAAAACATTCAACTTTTTTCCCCTGATGGAATCCTTGGTTTTGTTGGCACTGTGCTTTGGGTCATTGTCCTGCTGCATATAAATAAATGAATAAACTTCCTTCAGTTTGGATGCATTTCGCAGAAACAAATTGGTTGACAAAATGTTTCTGTACACTTCTGAATTCATTTTGCTGCTACCATCATCAGATACATCATCAGTAAATATTAATCAGCCTGTTCCAGAAGCAGCCATGGGCGCCCAAGACATGACATTCCCTCCACCATTCTTCACAGATGAGCTTGTATGCTTCAGATCATAAGCAGTTCCTTTCTTTCTTCATACTCTGGCCTTTCCATCGCTTTGGTAGAGATTCATCTTGGTCTCATCAATCCTTAAGATTGTGTTCCAGAACTTGTGGCTCATCTCTGTACTTCTTCACAAATTCCAAGCTGGCATTCCCGATTTTTACTGCTGATGAGTGGTTTATATCTTGTGCTATGGCCTCTGTATTTCTGCTCTCCGAGTCTTCTCTGAACAGCGAATTATGATACCTTCACCCCCTGAACTGTGGAGGTCGTTGGTGATGTCATTTACTGATGTTTTTGGGGTTTTCTTCACAGCTCTCACAAAAATTCTGTTGTCATCTACTGTTGTTTTCCTTGGCCGACCTGTTTGACATCTGTTTTTCAGTACACCAGTAGATTCTTTCTTTTTCAGGACTTTCCAAATTGTTGTGCATGCTATGCCCAATGTTTGTCCAATGGCTCTGATCAATTTTCCTTTTCATAGCTTCAAAATTACTTGCTTTTCTCCCATAGACAGATCTCTGGTCTTCGTGTTGCTTTATCCTTTTCAACATGAAACACAGTGTTTATACGATTAATCCCAGGCTAAAAACTTAAGACTAGTCATGCGGAGCCATTTAATGTTTGAAAAAACAACCTAAAAGGTAACACCTGGTCAATAAGAAACACCTGTCAATCACAAGTTCCAGGAGTTTTGCTCACTTGAAAAAAGGGTGGGTTCAAACAAAGGGTGGTATGTGCTAAATTGTTGAACACATTTAGATTATCTAGATGATTATCTAGATGATCTAGATGTAAATGCCAGGAAGCTGAAATATCTTGATCTTAAACCCAAATATCTTCAGTGAACAACAAAAACTTGCTGAATTTGCCTTGCTGTTCCAATAGAGAATAATGTTAACAAAAAAGTATTAAGCATATCAAGCAACTGGACATACGTTCCCTCATTTTGAAGGCTTTGTAGGCCATCTCTTGGTACTGGTTGTGCTTTTTTAATCAGGTACTACCAGTAAGAAGTTTTAATCTCTACTGAAGTTCTCTCTGTAAAAAAAGAGTCATCCATGTGCATCAGGTCTGTTGATTGGCAGTGTAAAGGAAACCTGAGAATGCAGCACCACCTCCCCCCCAAAGCTATTTACAGTAATATATATATATATATTCTAAATGTATTAGGGACAGGATGCCACTGCATTGTGTACCATGAACCACTGTAGCATGTAGCAGATTTTAAATGACTACAGCCTAATGAATGATAATGATCTTATCGGGTCTATCACCATAATTCTGATGAGGTCCATACTGTAGAAATGTGACCTACTTCACATGAAGTAATAAACCACACCGCAGAATATGAGCACGCCTTTGTACTCGACTTTATTTTTTACGACTATGTTTCCTTGCATTATAATGTTCCATTGTTTCCCTTTCCATTCAATTTTTCAAATCCCACACTTCAAATTTTGAACATGGTATATAAATTGTGCCACACCCTGGCCGGTATCCAGCCACCTCTCACAAGATACACCCACCAATCACAAAACACACGGTCCGTATCACGCACTTATTGTCACACACGCACCTGTACCTCGTCTATTCTCACTCCTGTTAAACCTGTTGAAGGTCCCTAACCTGTTTCCTGCGTCTGCTTCTTTAGTTTGCACACGCACGTAAATCATTTTTACTTCGTCTCGCTCCTGCTTCATGGTGTCAAGTTGCAGTAGCAACTATTTTTCATTTACATTTCATATTTTTTACACTAACTCAAAATCCAAAACATACTCTGAAACCTACACCAATTCAAAACCCCTGTTGTTTAAACAAACAATTCTGCTAAAAGTTAACTTTTTCAATAAGGAATATCAGCACAAACTTTAAATTTGTTGATTTATATTTAAGTTATTTTAAGGGAACGCCCTATGCATTTCGGCTATTAATCAATTTAGTATCTAAGTACAGCAGGCAAAGGCCTGGCAATCAGAAGTCTAGTTAAATTAGCATCTGCCAGCCAGTAATGACATCAGCTGAGGATGTTGCTCAGTTGGGTAGAACTACGAAATTCCGGCAGGTTCTCGTTTCATCGTTATGTTAAGATCTTTTTAAAGAAGCGATATTGTGTTCAGTCGTGTTTACATTACCATTTAAAGATATTTGGTTTATGATGTTTTGGGGAAACGGGGCCCATTTTGGAAGAGATTACGTTTGTCGCCAATAATCACCCAAGTTTGCGTTCTTGTTTTTTTTATAGTTGCTTCTGTTGGAGCGTAGTGTTTCTCATCACACGGAAAAGAAGCAGTTTACCGATGATTTGTGGAAATTTTGCAGTTGCACTGCAAAATCGATAGATTGTTGTACAGATTAGGCATTTGATGACTAATGTTAACGGCTAGGTTGGGTTACATACAAAGCCTAAGCCCTGATAACGTAGTAATTAAAGTTGTAGTAGTAAACTATCTTGGTAATCCGTTATCTAACGAACAGGAATCCTGGTCGGTTTGATTAGACAGCGACTTTAGCTAATTAGCTAGGTGACGAGATGGTCGCGGAATTTGCGTTTTTCTTATAACAAATTAGCTGAATGTGTACAAGATTGCTAACCTAGCTGACAATGTTTGTAGCTTATGTGTTTTGATTCTTTAAAAGTTTGTTGTATTAATGTTTCATCAAAAACGGATAAAACCAACAAATGCATGCGCAAATAGATTCGACGTTACCCCTGCCAGAGATGTAGAGGCTCTGACCCCAACTCTGATTTTTTGTACTGTTGTTCAGCTTTTGACAAAGCAGTTACTCTTTCTCGCATTAAAACATTTTAGTCTGAATCACAAAAGTGACTGGGAAAACGTTTTTCCTGTTTGGGAGAAATTACTTCTATATATTACGTTGTTGCATAATCTCTATCTTAATTCCCAGAACATTTGTATACACTCCGAGATAACGTACATTCCGAGATAACGAAGTGCTTGATTGCCGAAGTAAAATCATCATTCATGTTCATGAAACATAACATTTTATTGACGAGATAAGTGGATCCGGTTAATGATAACCATGCGCTGATGAACAGGGACTTTTTGGGGTCCTCTCCAAGGTAGCAGAGGTAGGTAGTTCTACGAAGGATGAAGCATCGCTATCTAACGAGCGTTTAAGACAAAAATTGTGCAATTGCCTCTGCAGTGGTTCACGACATATTGGTGGAATCCTTAATTACAATCAGTTAAGGTCAGACACAAACTACATTAGACGGCAAAAGGCAGAATTATCATAATCATAAATCAGACTAGAGACGCAGCTGCGGCACGGGTCTCCTAAATCAAATCATCAGGTTCTGGAAATGTCTAACTTGCCAAAAAATGTTAAGTGTCAAAGCTGTGCAAGCTAACACAGATGTGATATTTCAGAGGTTTTACTTATTCTTGTGTGTGTTTTGGTCCATTGTGTACCAAATATACCAACGCCTGCCATCTTAATTAATGCAATCGCATTTAAAACAATGTGCAGATAAAAATATATATCTTGATATGTACTGCTTAATACATTAATCTTTTTCCAATAAGGACCAAATTTCACCTTAAACATCTATTTAATGTCATGTGACACGCATATTGAGCACCATGCTTAACAGTATCATACCAGACGTACTGCCAGAAATCCACTGTTTATCATCACCAACTGTACCAACAGTGGCTATTACTGGAAATCTGCAGAAACCACATGTGCAGTTTTAGAATGGAATACAGTAGACATATCTAATAAATAATTCTGCATCACCAACTATTACAAGTAAAATACCAAGTTACCTCACCAACAGTTACAAGTAAAATAGCACTGAATTTAGCAGAGCATGCACCGAGTATCATGAAGTATATACAAAGCTATTGGCTGCCCCCTTGTGTTCGTAATGTTGTAACTACAAGGTTCTATAGTAATAGACATGCACAATCGGAAGAAAAATAATGAATGAAAACATTATTGCAATTGTTTAAGCCAGTGAGTGAAATTGTTCTACTGAAGTTGCTGACATTTCCTCCTGTTTGTATTTACAGCTGAGCTTGCAGTATAAACGATTCAGCTCAAAGGCCAGTAGCACATGATCACCAACACAACCGAAATCAAAACAGACACGGTTTCAGAGCCATTTCAAAAACAACCATTGACAAAGAAAAAAACAAACAAACACCTGCTCAAAGTTAATAAAAATAAATAACAAAGCATGACAATCAGAATGTTATAAATCAAGTAAAAAAATGGTCTTGTTTAGGTGAACAAAGGGCAAAACCTATAGAGGTATTTGTGGAAATAATAATACAACAATGTTAGTTGAGAGTCTTCATCAGGCCTGGATCGTGGTCTTGGCACTAAAGGCAAAATAGTAAACCAAGATGCCAATGGCAGCAGCCAGCACTTCTGTAGACACCCAAGGGCCACTCCATGCTCCCTATAAAACACACACACACACACACACACACACACACAGCAGAGATTAATTACCGCCGACACACCGTAATGTACCAAAAGTTCAGGCATGTGCCTGCTTGCATCAGTGTGTGATCCAGGTCTGTATCAAACAAAGGTAAACCTGTGAAAAAAAAGCACTTACTGAATACACACACATACAGTCACGTATTTAATACAACCGCCCTGAGACAGTACAGGTTTCAGGTTATCGCTCATTGTGCTCATCTTGTGCTTGTTTTGCAGGTTGTCCATGAGATGGCGCTGTGACAGGAGCACGCACACTTGGCTGAGGGTGCCTCATCAAGTTCTGGTTTGGTCGATGGACTAGGCCTTTGAGTAGTAATAATTCCCAATAAGAGTGAGTAATACTGGAATTCAATATATTTTTGTATTTTAGAGAAGGTACAAAGATCACCGACTTGTTCGGTGTTAACTTCTTGTTTGTATGTCATTATGTTTTTGGAGATGTAGGGTTGGGTACCAGTTCTATTTACTCTGTATTTTCTCCTGGGGGGTTTTTTGTTAGGAAGTTAGGTTAGACATTGTTTGTTCTCCATTTTGATTTTGGTCTAGGGAAGGAAGAAACAGGGGATTGTCATTACTATGTTTTGTTTGTTACTTTGGCGTGAGCCCATCCTGATGCCAAAACTTGTTAGTTATTTCCTGTGTTTTTCTTTTTGGTGTGTAACGGTTTTGAGTATTTTTGGTAAAAATATTGTTGGTGAAACTTATGGTGCCTTAAAAAATGTGTCTTAATACAACTGAGAAGTAAACAGGGTTGTAAGAGTATTTATGAGAAACATAGATGAAGTGTAATGCAGCTTTCAGATGCTACTGCTTCACACTTCACTCTCCACAAGCCTGGGTGTAAAACAGTGCTTTGCTTTGGTTTTCTAGCCACTGGGGCTGAAGTTGTTGTGTAATCAGCACATGCTCACTGTTAATTAGTGATAGATCGATAGTCAGATAGATCGATAGACTGATCACTCACTTCATTGATCCCAGAAGGACATGCAAGAAATTCCTCAAATACAAACATGCATTTCAGTTTGACACAAAAAAATGTGTTTGCAGTTGTTCTTTGGAGATGATGGGAAAAGACCAAACAGAAAAGAAACTGGGCTCACCAACCCTTATTGTCTCCCATTCACATTACCAACCTAGACAGGCCTCAAATCCGATAATTCACTAGCACATTTTTCCCCTGTTAATACCATGAGTCATTTCATAAACATGACGTTTCGTTTCTGGTGCATAAAAGCATCAACGTGCACATACGTACTGTTTGAGGATAGATGTGTTCACATTACTAACAGTTAAAGATCACCTGCAATTACGAATGTGAATCATCATCATCATAGACAAGGCTACACGACCCTACTTTCTTTTTCTGGTCACCGTCACGCCCCCCCCCCCCCTTTCCTCCAAATGACCGCAGCCAGACACACACTGCTAGACCTCCATGAGAGCGAGATGGCTGTGGGTTTCAAAGCCAGGTACTGTAGCTTCTCTCTGCGCAAGGTGAGAACTCTGACCACAAAACCTAATCCGCTTTGGCTAGAATAACTGCTGACAAATCTGAAACAGTAAACTGTAGTTTATAAATAACACAGTAGTTGTAAATAACACACAGGCTGTTAAAATATTTAGTGCATGGATAATGCACTCGCGTGCAAAATATAATCTGATACCCTTCAACATCCTATACTTTTGTGAATACCAAAGAGCTGTGGCAGGAAAACGGCAGCATGTCGGCTCTCTGCTCAGCTCCTTCCCCGACTTGCAGCTGGTCAGTTCACTTTGGTTGAACTTTGAGCACCATGTGCCTGTACTCTGTGAAGTCACACCCTTATGGCACGCTTCCACTGCATCGTTTGAAATTTTCACCTGGGAAAATTAAATAAACAAACGCGCAAGGGATTGTGCAGCAGATGGCGTGAACCTGACTCACATCACAGCAAGAAAATCTGAACATTTGATTTTATGCATCTGGCAGCTGCACCGTTACAGACTATAGCCCGTCTACTAACTAATAACTCAGTTTTGGGGGGGAAAACCAGCATTTTGTTGACTGGACCTATTTTTTTTTTTGTTGTTATTTTCCCCCCCCTTCTCAACCCAGAAGCGACAGTAAAATGTGTTAAAACTGCAACACTACTGTGCCTAATACATGTATTCCAGCACATTACATTCACAGCTACTGTGTCTACTAGCGGGGTCAATGCTGTTGAGAAGCACTCGAATACCATCCAGTCAGGGGTGATCCAACGGTTATGAACTGAGCCACAAGGAGGGAGAACTGGGCTGAAAAATATCACATGACCACCATAAAATATTTAGGATATACCTACAAGTGTAAAGTATAACGTAAGGAAGGAGGTTCTAATGCAGCGTTTTGAGTACAAATGTATGATCTTCCTTGAAGCAGCACAATCCTCTCTAAAACAGCACATCCAGATCATGCCATGTTTAAGAATGAATCATTAGAGGAAACTGTTAGCGTTGCACTTACTCTGTGATCCACACTGACCAAGAAGAGGGGCTTGATTTTGTCTACTTCTTCATTGTTTCTCTGAGCCTACACAACATGTATACATATTTTCAAGTGAACATGACACACTCGTGGCAAAAGAACGTTAACCTGTGAGGCATTTCATGTGTCCCTTGCTAACCTTGCGCAGTGCACTGTAGGACTCCTCATCGAAGAATTTGACTTGGTATGTCCCTGAGCTGACCTGCTTGTGTGGAAGACTCCATGACACCTGTTCAAAAGCCAAACCAACACATGTAGTTCAACATGCAGCCACAGGTGTGGCACTCTTTCGACTGGAGAGAAAACTGGGAAAACATGGAAAAGCTTATAAACGCTGTGTGTGACGGATAAAGAACACCAACCTGATACTTCCCAATATCCTGGCCTCTAGTCACGGGAAACTGCCTTCCGTTGACATCAGCATACAATGCCACACTCTAAAGAAAAACGGGAACGTTGTTAGGTTACTCATTCAATTACTCAAATCATCATAAAATACTCCGTAAATAACTGCAAATTACTTGTACTCCATTGGCACAGGACAAGCTGAGCTCCACTATGAAGACAGATTCTGAGGAGATGACGGCATCATTGGTCGTATACGTTGATGGCTTAATGACTGGATCCAAGCAACTCTCACCTACAAAAAAAAAGTGCCATAAGACGTAAGTAACCCACAGTCTGTTAGCTAGCTATCAGTGTTTTTTTTTAAGACAACGTGAAAAATTGAGACTTATCTTGGTTAGCTAGGATTGAAAATTTAACGTTGCTTTAATGTGCCAATAGCTAAGTTAGCTAGTTTTACTTGTTCACGTTATTGTGACAAACGTGATCCAGTTAAACAGTTCAAAATTAAACGGCTCCATTAGATTTTACATTAAAACCCATTTCAACAGCAATCGCTATACTTGTTTTCAGTACTCGAATAAAGAGTTTTATATAGCTAGCTAGTTACTCAGTAAATCAGTTCAAAATCATTACCTTTGCACATACAGACAAAAAACACTAAAATTAGTCCAATCTTAATCATTGTTTGTGGCACTGCTTGAGTATACTGACGTGCTGTTAACTAGCTATGAAAGACCGCGAGCCTTTGTCCAATCGCGGAGCACGTTAATGACAGCGCCACATCATCTCAGGGAACTGGAAGATGACGTCACGCTATGAATTATGGGACGTTGAGGTAGAGGATTGAGCCACACAAAATTTACCATCGGAAACGTATACTAAAAATGGGGAGTTTTATTGTTTACGTTTACCCACTCTCCCAGTTCATAAACAAAGAAACAAAAAATTATAGAAAATATTTATAGGCTGCTGCCATTTAACCCAGAATATAGCTTGTTTTAAAATCTTCACATTCTCATGTCTGTAAATGTTTGTTACTCTTCCTTTTACCCAAATGAATAATGCACTATGATTACAGCCTCAATCATAAAATACTGTTTACCGTTACATGTGCAGCTTAGCATTGTTCACTTAGCTAGCTTGACACAAGTTCAGAATGTGTTTTAAGTGTATGTACCTTTTAGATGTGAAGTACATGATCCAGACTTATAACTCAGTCACTTTGACTTAATCATTAGCAATGTACTTTTAATTATCGACCATGTGTTATATAATACACTACTACTGTACCTGAAAATATACAATTACTTTGAGAGGTTTTACATCTTGGGGGGGGGTCATGACCATCTAATGCTGGTTGACCAGTACATGTTCTCACTTGGTTTGATGCTTTAACTGGTCTATCAGAATGGCCATCTTGACTGAGCTGCTGGTCAATCAAATGAAAACTTGCCATACACTGGTTACCAAGGTCAGCTTGCCTACCATCTTAACCAGTTAACTGAATAGCTTTTCCTTAGTTCAGTGGTGGTAGTACCATCCAAAAAATATATGTATATATTCTTTTGCATCAAAATTATAAAGTGAACTTTGGTGTTTTAGTGCACAAGTAACCACTGCATTTCACATACAGGGGCATTTAACACTTCAAAATGAAAATGCTGACAGGCTCACTTATTATAACAGTTTATTGCAAAAAAACCAAACAAACAAACTAAAAACACCATGATTCTGAAGCCTGTTGTACACAATTAAGCAAATAAATACCTTCTGAAAATAAATTATTACTTAAACTAATTAAGTCACAATGTGTTAGGTCACTGCTGATTTGTTAATCGTAATCATGAATAAGAGAGGGAGACAGGTATACACCAATGTGATCAGGGAATGGTAAGTGGCAACTTCTCCACTCTAATCATCAGTCCTATTGGACATTCAGTTTTATGAGTAACTTCTTCTTCTTTTTTTAATTACAGTTAACAGACCCACGCGTTGGTTCTCACTTTCTCAGTGTGGGTCTGGTCTGATTCTATTCCATTTCTCAGTCCATCTGTTCTGCCAGTTTAAAAATGCTTCTTCCTCTCTGCACTGCCTTGTCTCCCTTGAGAGTTTTGAGGGTGTGACAGAGATGAAGATGAAGGCTCAGTGGGCACTGAAGAAGATGCTGCAGGCTGCTCCACAGGATGCTGGCGTGAGTGAAGCTCCTTGAAGACAGAATTCATCTGTCGACACACGTTCTGTAAGAACAGAAAATTATTCTCACAGTAAGGTTAATGGGTGCAAAGTAGTAATCAGAGGTTATGGAAAGCTTAGATAAAAATTGGGTTTTCCAACCTTGTCCACCTCTATTTTAAAATCCTCTCCAAATTCACTGTCCACTACAGATCTTCTCTTTTCAGGACTGTTAAGGAGACAGTATGTCAGTCTAAAGTCTTGGTAGTTTTCCAGGACGTTTAGTTAGCAATTTAGGGAAGCAACATGCTAGCCCAAAGTAGCAGAAAGACACTACTGCTATTCTTATTTCAGAAGATACAGTTTTCAAAAGTGTGTTTTGTTTGCACACCCTATTGGTTTCCGTAAAGCCCCTGGAGAAGTGGATTGCCACATATGTTGCCCTGAGGGTATATGGAGGGTCATTTTCCCCCCCTGCAGATGGCTGGCACTAATACCAGGCTTATCACTGAAAACCTTGAGCCTGGAAAACAAACATATACAATTCGTAGGCAATATTACCAACTCTTAATTCTCTTCATACAACGTCTTTTCATATCCAAAGTCAACAAAGGTAGCATGATGTACAAAAAAATGTATTAAGCCATTATCTGATTCATCTCCAAGAACGGACACCTCAGTGGTTTAGCTTATACAACAGAGGTCATGTGCATGATGCGGTTGAGATGGTTCGTTTGCACCATTTACTCAGGTTAGTTACCGTGTCTGGGTCAGGCCAGTCACTCCAGGCAGCTGCTCAACTGACTCGCTTCCAGTGCTGCTTCTCTCTGTGTCTTTGTGGTCTTGCCCTCCCTCCGCACTTGTAGAATGGAAATTAAGGCAAAAGAGGGTAAAACAATATTAAAAAGGAATGAAAAGAGTGGTTCCATTGCATCTCTTCTAGTACATTAGCCTTACAATTGCTCTTCTCAGAGATACTGTTCATTGGAGAGTCAGTATAAGGAATCAAAAGAATGGGAACACTGATGAGGGCACTGAGGAGGACCAGATGGGGAATGACGTGTTGAGACTCACCTTGGCACGCTAATGTATTTAGTTGGTATAAGACCCTTTGTTCCGTTTACTTCCCCTCTCCACCAATCGGAGGAGGCTCTGCTGTGAAGTAGGATACGCCCACCCTGTTTGAAGGACAGCTCAGCAGTTGAACGCGCTGTGTAGTCAAACAAGGCTACTGCCTCCAGCTCTGCACCACGCAAAATGCAGATTCAATTTAGCAACACGTTGACACTTTCTTCATGCACAGCTCTGACTAGGCAGCGATCTGTGATGAGGTTTTCTTTGCTCACCCTCTTTGACTTCTTTGTGCGGTGACACGTCTGACTCCACCTCTCCCTCCTCCCCGGCTGCCTCACTTTGGGTACAAACATATATCCATGTCTTTTTGTGCATGTGTTTATACATATTTATGTGTACGTGAATATGTGCGAGAGAGATCCTCACATATCCTCTTGCTCGAGTGTCATGCATATCTCGTAAACTGGCCCTTCCAGTTCGCTCTGGCTGGGAAAGATGCTCTCGTGCTGGGTGATAATGGTTTTGACAAGGGCGTTGATCTGCTGGAGGGTGACAGCATCTGCGTCCTCGGGCCCCCTAATCAGACTGGGTCCAAAACACACGGCCAAGTTGTAGGGCTGCATCATGTTCTCATCACTGTACTGGGAGACACTACACAGACACACAGACAAACACACCGAGTTACAGCTCTGAGTTGAATGTACATTTAAAGAATGTTGGATCAGTCCACTGTTTTATTACTCACTGGTGGAGGAATGCAAAGAGATATCTCATCACAACAATAAGTGGGGGAGGGTAGGAGAGGATGACTGTCTTTAACTGTGCTACTTTCTCCATCTCATCTTCTGTTCCTAGGCAATGGAGAAAAGGAACCTTTTTTATAACATCCATTCCACCTGCAAAGCAAATCCCTCAATATTGAATTAACTTTAACTCTTACAGCACTCATTTTTTCATCATTGTGGGCTTTTGCTATGTAAAGCACTGTATGAAAACAACCCAAGAGTACATTCTCAGCATGGTTTTGCTTAAAAAAGACAGTCCTCACTTCCACAGTCCATCAGTTGCTTGAAGCTGTCCTTAGGGAAGAGAGGGTCTTCCATCCTTCTGAAATACAGCTTCAGCACACCCGCCACTGAGTCCATGTCGCACTTGTCATCAGCTAGGGGGTCGTCCCCTGCTCACGGACACAGCGCAATAACACTGGCTTCTGTTACTGGCCCACGCTGGAGGACGAGATCTGTGACGCACACAGCAGGCGGAAGCGGGGCCCACGTACCTCTCTCAAATGCGTCCCTCAGCCGGTTGACCTCCAGCTGGGAGCCTGGCACTCGGAAGATGCCCTCGTGGTGTAGGCCTTGCCAAGGAAAAGAGCAAAGCAGAGGTGGCATGGAGAAAGGGAATAACCCCAGATCTAGCCGAGAACAGCTTTTCAGTGGACAACATCCACTGGTTGTGAAATGAATTCTAAGAACTAGACTACTGGCATTTTTTGTTTAACCTGAAATGTGATAATTGATATGTCACAATTTAATCTCAAAAAAAGGCTGTAATGATTGATTGTTCTGTCCTAGTCTCCCAAAGTTTCTCACAACAGCAATAAGGGAGATTTATTTTAGAGCATTTATTTGAAAGGTTCTCTCCGTCATCATGGTTTGAACCCCCACATCCCTCTCCCTCAACATCTCCCACCTCTTTTCTCAGCACTCATCTATAACTCTGAAGCCAGTGTTATAGAGTAATTTTATCGATGGACGTAGTGATTTTTATCAATTGACCCTGGAGCACCAGGCTCTCCTGTGTGTTGTAATCAGACATGTTAACAAGGAGGATGGATTACCACCGAGGTTGATGAACCTGATGCAACTCTCCACCACCACCGGAATCTGCTCTCCAGATGCCTGCAGGAGAGGAGTTGGGGCTTAGGTCACATCAGAGCGAACGCGGTACGTTTTGTGTTCGGACAGAGTCGGGGTGTACCTGGATGTAAGACAGCATGTCTCCAGAGAAGGGCTTCTGGCTGATCTGAGCACAGGTCTGACTCTTCCTCTGACGAACAGACTTCCTGGAGCGCTTTCTGATGCAACAAAGTACAGCGATTATTTTGAAATAAGTGCAGTCACACCACACACACTGCTGGTCTACCAGCCTTAATAACTACTGTGTGGGTGACACCAAGGATTTTTAGTGACACATCATTAACATTAACATAAACACTACCATTTTTAATTGTTGTCTTTCACACGATCACACAAAATAAGGGTATATTTATTTTTGTTTTCATTATATTCAAGCAGTAAAAAAAAGCAATTACTTGAATTATTGTGTATGTAATTCATATCCTTCACACTGAGTTCTATGTCATGACAAGGTAGCTGGGTTGCTGCACAGTACTTTGGTCTTAAATCTTAATGTGAAATCTTTCCTCACCTGTGATGATGACTGTCAACAGTTCCAGCTAGTTGCAGACAGGCATAGAAAATAAAAATTAAAAACGCCATAGAAAATGAAAACGGTCTGACAGTTCATTGTTTTTAAAGACAGGTAGGTTGATTTCACCTTTTTGTATTGCAACTTTGAGTAGATCGTGCCTTGCCTGCAGTTTTGATGCTAACGAGCCAGTAAAGAGATAGTCTCTAACTTTCTGTGAGACACAATGCAAAAGGAACACAAATTCACATATTAAAACACGAGAGCCATTTCCTAGTGCCAGCACATTACACACTGTAACACGATTCATTCCGATAATCATTCACCATAAAGTAGGAGGTCTCGGTTTCTTGCAGATTGGTCCTACGCTTTGCTTGACAGGCCTTATTGTTTGAGACCTCGCTGGTAGTCTCAGGGGATTGGCTGCTCGTGTGTTCAGTGGTGGGTCCAAAGACATCCTCATTAATACAGTCAAGCAAGGCAGACTGAACAGTCTGGACCATTTTACTGAGCTGTGAGGGAAAGTAATGATGGTCAACATTGCAGGTATTAATTGCATGGTTTATACCTAAGTGAAACAATTTGTAATTTGATGGATTACAGTGCATCATAAACAATACTATACACTGAATGATCACTGGATTAGGAGCACCTGGTTAATGATGGATTGGTCCATCTGCACAGAGACAGGGAACAGAGTCCACAATGAGGAGAACATCCTCCATATGCAACTCAACTCATGCCCACTCGACCCTATGCTGCAGCAGCTCCGTTAGTTAGTGGACATTTTGCTGGCGAGTGGGAGGGGACTGCACAGCCTGTTCCAGCATTTTCCAAACATGTTGAATGGAAAGTTGCCAAGGCAGTGTGGAGAATTCATTGTTATGTTCCTCCAACCGTTCCTGAGTGTAGCATTCACTGTTCAAGGACTGTGGTATGACGACTAACAAGAGATGCTCCCCAGACCATCACACCACCACCAGCCTGTAGCACTGGTGGTTTTAAAAGTGGTTTAAAGTGGTTTTCTTGCCCCCTGTTGTACTGGTGGGTGCACTGTTCCTCTTTGGCACGTCATTGGTGCGACACCATTTGAGACGGGCAACGCTCGACCCATTTGTTAATGGTTCCTCTTGGTACACCTGTGATACAGTGGTATGAGAACAGCCCACAGGTGCAGCTGTTGCTGAAACACAAGCACCACACCTCGGAACTCCAACTATCTGTCCACAGATAAAGTTGCTCAAATCGCTCCATTTACACATAAATGGTAAATGTTGCCTTCTGGTGTGCAGTGGACAGGTCAGCACCTTATATAAGAACCGACTGTGATGTAAACACTGAGGGTAGTGACCATATGACAGCTGTTCCCAATCCAGTGATCATTCAGTCTAATATGACAATTTATATAGTCAATTGTGCTGTAAGAAGTTATGTTGGATGAAATTTTGTGAAAGTACCTCTTCATTTTCACTAGTGACCAAGGACAGTCTGGTATGCAGCTGCAGGAACCGAGTTTCAAGCTCACTCTTCATATCACAGTCAGCACTCACTTCACACACCTGCTCAATATAGGACATCCATCCATCCATCCATCAATCAATCAACTCATCAATTAACAGGATGTGCAGAACACACACACACACACACACACAGCAGTACCTGGTCTCCTTCGTGAGGCTGGTATTGAAAGCGTAGAGGAAGGCAGAAAGTGGTATCATGCATCTGCATCAGTGCGTCTCTGTCGTGGTTCTGATCCAGACCCACCAGAGCTCCGTCCAGCTGCTGCAGCCCTGTGCCCAGGTTTAGGTGGGCCTGAGAGCGTCTGGACAGGTACAGCTTGAGCACGTGGGACAGAGACTGATGGAAGCCTAAATCACTACACTACAACAGCATGAAGAACATCAGGATAAGAGAGTACATCCTGCGTCCACGTTCATATGTGCAATGGCAAGTTTATCCGCACTGTTTGCGCTTCATGTCAGTATGAGTTTATTGTCATTCCTACATATCCTTAGTATACATTAGTATATGATTTCATTTTCATAGAGCAGCACAGTTCACAGGTCTGCAAAGCCACAACACAATGCAGTGAATGCACGACATAGCAATGCAGTAAATGTGCTCCAGACGAAATCCAGAAGAAGGAAATATAATGCATAAATGACACCAATACACAGAACATTAAGTACATGAAGTGCAGTGACACACATGGAAGCTTCTACTTCAAGATGCCAGTTCTGACTTTTGGTCCACACTGAAGCCCCTACATGCCGTGGATGCTAATGCCATGGCAAAGTAGCTTACTCACATCGAACAGGCTGGAGAGATCATGCAGGAAGTATCTGTTCATGGAAGCGTTGGTGGCTTCCAAGTTGAGCAGATAGTCGTTGCGGGCTTTGTTGCATTTCAGCTGGATCTCCTGAACCTTACACTGCCTCTGCACACCCGAGAGAGCAGCAACACAATGAAACCGCACAAACGATACTGAAACCGCTGCCCACGCAAGTGTGCTTGAGAAAAACCCACACGAGCACACTGTCATTTAGAAAGTGGTCTGTGCACTGCACATGCTCCGTATGACAAGCAAACGCACAAGGTTACTGGCATGCATAGCATGGCAAAGAATCAGAGTTTCATTCAACCATGACGATCATACACATGCTTCCTACACCTGGTCATCACCAGTTCATTATAAACCATGTTCAGATTCAAGTGCCAAATGAGTTTAAATAATGCGTTGATATAAAATATGAAAATAAATTAATCCCACATTGTTATATTTCCTACAGAATCACCACTGGAATGCAACTTTGATGTTTGGTGGTATGCAATATTTCCAACTATAATTGTGTGTACATTTAACAACCTTTAAAAAAAAATGTTTATTGTTTTGGGGGGTATTTTTGGTGAGCAGGACTTTCTTATGTAACTCACCAGTGAATTCCCATTGAGCACACACACTGCCACACTGCTAAAGATATATCAGTGTAATACCGTTTGTTCTGAACGGTTTTCATATGGGAGACATAAACACAGATGCTATCAGGTACTTTGGATGTGTGAAGAGTCTATAAGCTGTAGCTCCCACTGCAGGAATTTGTGCCCCGTCTCAGAGGTCCTGACTGCACTTGCATGGGGTTTTTGGAGGATGTTCTTGAGTAGCAGTGATGCTGAGTTTGTAAAATCTCTTCTGATCTGGTCATATTGCACCATAATGAATAATGCAACAGCATTCTGTCATGAACCAGCATTCTGTGTGTTTTCTGTTTCTGGCCAGTTCACTTCCACATGTGAATGTACTGGAAAATAACGGGGCAAGGGTGGGAGGTGTTGGGGGGGGCACTTTTCACAACACCCAACCTAGCTTTTGATATGAACACTATTGTTAAATAAAACACAAGAATGCTACAATAAATTGCTACTTAAAATGTCTTAAATACTTATATACTACCTTAAATAGTATATTCACAGCTATGGAATTTTCCAGCCATTTCTCTAAACTAGCCATTGTTTCTCACTCCTTCATAATTATAATTTCCCCTGGTTTACTTGGACATGCTGTTGCCCGGAGGGAGGGGGGAGGGGTTATAACAGTGATTATTAAAGGACGGGGTTATAACAGTGATTATTAAAGTAGGGGCATTATAACAGTGCCTATTAAAGGAGGGGGTTATAACAGTGATTATTA
>JAOXYF010000021.1:3099682-3134682 GCA_028565775.1 Sternarchorhynchus goeldii
GGTTATAACAGTGATTATTAAAGTAGGGGCATTATAACAGTGCCTATTAAAGGAGGGGGTTATAACAGTGATTATTAAAGGAGGGGCATTATAACAGTGCCTATTAAAGGAGGGGGTTATAACAGTGCCTATTAAAGGAGGGGGTTATAACAGTGGCTATTAAAGGAGGGGGTTATAACAGTGGCTATTAAAGGAGGGGGTTATAACAGTGATTATTAAAGGAGGGGGTTATAACAGTGGCTATTAAAGGAGGGGGTTATAACAGTGATTATTAAAGGAGGGGTGTTATAACAGTGATTATTCATATTCTCATATGCTAGGTCACTTTACATTTTTTCAGGGTACGTAGAGTAATGCCTGCCGCTTTTCACCCATAGTAACCTTGGTTTGATGTAGGACAAGTGGACTTACTTTCTCGATCAGTCTCTCCATCTTTCTCGCCGCACTCTGTTTCTGTTTCTCTTCCTGTCTGGAGGCTTCTTTCAGTTTGATTTCTGCTGATACGTACTCGGAACGGTACTGGGAATACGTTTTTAGCGTCTGCACACCCAAACATCACAGATTAATGGTTCATAAAACCCGGTCATATTTACAATATGCTGGACTGGCGGGAGGAGATTATTGTAGCTACTTCAGAACCGAGTATTGAAGAGACCCGCTTTCGTTCAGTGACGTTAAAAATGGTGCACTTACACTCTGCAACTCTGCAGTCACCTTCAGCAGGCCATCCTGTAGCTGAGTGCAGATATCTCTACTCTGAAAGAGTGTAAAGAGAGATTTGAGAGCGCCAACAATATACAGGGAGAAATGCAAATGACTTCTCTCAAAAGCAACATAGAGTGAAGTCAGTGTTTGTAAATAAAAATAACCCAGTAACTATAAACTCACCAGGCTAAGATTTCACTGTAAATGTACCTGTATCTGTTGGTGTACAGGACCCTGTATGTGTGTTTGAATGTATTCATTTACAAGGTACATGGGTAATGCCTGTATGTTCACCCCCTTGACTAACTACAGTGTTAGAGAGTGTGTGTGTGTGTGTGTGTGTGTTTGTACTTTTTTTGCCAGGCGCTGAACGTGCTCCAGACAGCGTGAGAGATGATGAGGTAAAGCAGTACAGCAGCTGTCACTCAGCACACTGTGATCTTTGCTTTCCTGCCTTGTGTGAGACAACAGCACCTGCCAGCAGTGGACCACTGACTGACTGCTGGACTCCTTTCTAAGACACAGGATCAGGCAGACAGGAATGGAGTGAGACAGGCAGTGAGACAATGAGTTACTGACAATGCCACGCTGTGGAAATCAAGTTTTCACACCCATAAGCCGACATACTGATGCACACAAGTAGTGGTATCCGTTGTCTACTGCAGCACAACCAACAACAAAGCATTTCGTTCCAATGCTATGCAAGTTACATTACAAGATAGGCATTTGTATTACTAAAATTTCATGTAAAGATGTAGAACCTACTATGAAACCAACCCTACATAAAGGAGAACTCAGAACGACATTGCTTTCCCCTATACTCACTTTTTGCTCTTGGAGGTGAACCTGTCTGCGAGTTTGTCCAGAGAGCGAGCGTACTCGCCCTCGATCTCACCCCGGCGCCGCAGGTACTCGCTCAGATCCTGCAGCACCTGGCTCTTCTGCTCCAAATGGCAATCAAACACTCGTAGCTGGTCTACGAGCTGATTACGAACCTCTGTGAAGGGAGGGGGGAGGGGTTATGGGTGAGAGGCCAAGATGCATTTCTGCAGCTCTGTGTTAAACATTTGATTCTTGTTGATTTGCAAATCACAAAAAGCTGTCAAATGGTTTATGAGTGATTAGCCACTTAGGCACTTGATACGTTCTTTTCTGAATGCAATACTTTGTGCAATATATTTACCTCTGTTGTCTAGTCAACAATATTTTTTAAATATTGTTCACTTTATTAATAAATGAGGGAGGAACAACATCAGTTCCTCCTTGTTAAATCAATGCCTTAATTTAACCGTTCCTTCACTCAGCCTTTTATACAGCATCATATAAAACACACCATGCAGCATCATATGTGGACATTGGAATTGATAAAACATATTGAACAACAATATTTTATAGACTACTTCCTTTTTAAAGACACTGTTTGATTTCCATTGTTACAAAATGCTACAAGTTACAAAAAAAAGCACAGTGATATTACTTATGAGCACAAAATAACCTATTAGATCACAGATCTCAGGAATCTACTGAAATAAGGATGATACTGAAGGTTATTCAAAAGTATAGATATTGTCCACTATCAAGTAGATCACTGTATCTATTCTGAAATACAGTAAATGATCATCCTGAGTGGCTCAGAACAAACAAGGCTCATAGAGTCTGGACTGGAGAGGGCACAAATAGCTGAGATAAGAGTTCACAAAATCACTGATGCAGACTCATCAAAAGATCACCCCTCCCCACATGGATCCAGTTCCACTTTCCAGCCAATCTTTGCACATTAGCTTCATGTAAAGATTTATCTGGTTCCTACTGTTGAAAAATATTCAGTTCAGCAAATATCTGTTTTAACACCAAAGCGTGAGAATCTGAACAATTACCAATTTACCATAGTAGTAAATGCTCAGCCCCTTTCACATATATCTGTACTTTTTTAACATTTCCATATTTATTCAATTCACATCTATTTTTAAAATCTTAAATGTTAGCTTAACTAACATTATACCCTGAGAGTATTAAATATACTTATTTTAGAGGTTTACATAATTTTCCACACAATTGTATGATTGTGTGTGTATTGTTTGTTGCAGTCCAACATTTCTGACACTATTATTACATTCTGAAGTCAGTTGATTCTTTGTAGTGGAATCCTGGATCCTGTGTGTTACTTTTGATCTCTGTTTACATCTTTCATGTCTGTGATGGATGCATGATTATGTTCATTTATAAATGCATTTTCAAACAGTACTCTTGAATACTGTTTTGAATGTGTATATATATAGGAATATGCATTAAAATATCAGCTGGAACATATAAATTGTGAAGGTGCAGAGAATGTAACTTAACATCATTTAATAAAGTGATCAGCTGGAACTGGAAGCCTATTCATACAGCTGTAGAGCACGTCTGCCTCAGACTTAGTGTATACCCAGCACTCGTTCAGTCATCTTTACTACGATCATCCTGGTTTTTGCTCTTGACTGCAAACGTATTTAGTGTGTTGAATTTCTGAAGTTGTTCAAGGTGTTCTATATCTTGGAGCCTGCCTTCTGAGAGAAGTGGCACATGAAAACTGCCTGCTCCTACCTTTAATCTGCCTGCTCCTACCTTTAATCTGCCTGTTTCTACCTTTAATCTGCCTGCTCCTACCTTTAATCTGCCTGTTTCTACCTTTAATCTACCTGCTCCTACCTTTAATCTGTGTGTCGTAGTCTGCAGCGCCGACTCTCCTCAGTTTGACGTTGTACGATGACATCGCTGCGCCGACGGGATGAAACTCTGCACTGAACCCAGTTAAGATGCAAAGCAGTGATCAGTGCAAGACTTACTGGCCATGGACCCAACATGGTTTAGTTAGTCATACCCTTTCGATCATTAGTTCAGGTTAGTACATACTGTAAAATAACAAAGGTCAACCAGATGACCTGTCCAGTACAGCCTGAGATGTGTAGTGATTCACAGAGAAACTCTTCATGTGTAAATTACCTCATGATGTAAATTACCGCACTGCCATTACATAAGAGCAAGCAAACGGTGAATCAAAACCACGTCAGCTCGTCCCCTGCCATTCCCTTCCATTACACAGATTCCTCAGCCCCATCAGGCTCGCATTTCAGAGAATTTAAGAGATTTAAATATGTTGTGTATTGGATATGGAAATTATCTTGTGCAACGACCATGTCTGTATTTGAAACTCTAATGGGGTGATGTTCATGTTGAACATTACATGGGATGGTGAACAACCTTAGTGAAAGAAAAGATCATGGAGAAGTGTTCTGGGAACACAGTGTTAGATAAAATTGATATTATTATACTTGTAAGTGAAAAATGACTAATTATGGTCTGAATTACCTAAAAATGTAATGCTTAATGCTAAACATATTATGACAGAGCTGCTCTGCTGTCCTTTGTGTGTTTGTCTCACCGTTCTGTCAGCCAAAACGCTCACCCAGAGGTTATTGGTAGCTAAATATTCCATGCTAAATCCAGACAACTTTAAGAAACACAACTGTAAATTGTCTGCTTTAATAAACAACAAGAAACCACAGTACCCAAGGTGAACTGTCTGAAAGCGTGCGCTTGAGGCTATCGCCTGCATGCAGTGCTGGGTGCACGCAGTCATGCATTGTTTAACTGTGCAGCTGAGGGTAACCTGGGTAACCTGTACCACACTTTCAAGTATCACACTCTTTTTGTGACAGCTAGTGAGGCTGGTCTCAGAAAAAGGGAAGAAAGTAAGCTTCCTGTGTCAGGACCAGCAGAACCCAGAGCAAGTCCTGCTCACTGTCACCACGAGTCACCCCTCTATCACACAGCAAAAAGAAGCAGCTTCCGCTTTTTCACTCAAATGAAACCGGAGAAAGGGGCACAGAAATAGAACACATTCGTACTTGATTAACTGTGAGCGTGTGTTAATTGGTAGGGGAAATATCCAATCAGCCCTACTCTAGGTGTAGCTTTGCTGATTTAATTTTTGTCAGGAAGTTCTGTGACTGCTAAACAAATAATTTAAAAGCAAATAACTGATTTTAGGACAATAACCTAAACTTGCCGTTTCATAGACCAGTCATCCATCTAAAACTAAACCACGCTTGTGTTTTTCACCACCAACAACACAACTATGGTTTTAAAATACCAATTTCTAAAAAGTCATGAGCAATTATTTAACAAACAGTATAATCACAGGACCTGGCACATTTGAACAGTATAATCACAGGACGTGGCACATTTGAACAGTATAATCACAGGACGTGGCACATTTGAATGCATTTGTATTCCATTAAATATCGGATCATAGGCAAATATAAAGTGAAGCTGCAGGAACTTACCCAGGAAGGATCCTCACTGCCTCTCACATTGACCTCCACTGACTTACACCCTGACCTCCACTGCAGAAACCTTCAAATATTTCACAATACCAACTCTCTCTCTATGAATTAAAAAGTCCCCTTGCTGTAGACCAAACACTCCCTCCGTCACCCTCTCTGAGACTCACATGCTGTTAGATGAAGCAAGCCTCTCTCCATTTGCCCTAGCATGTACTCTCCCACAGAGCGAGAGAATGCAAAACACTTCACTTTGAGTCCCTCCTCCTCCTCCTCCTCCTCGCGGTGCTGCCCACTCGCTCTGACGCAGAGCACACTCTCAGCACCAGAGACGTTCTTCACAGCTAGTCCCTCCACGTTTGCCCCCCCCCCCCCACACCCAGCCCTTGATACAAGCCTTCACACAGCTCGACTACACCTGGGGTAACATCAGCCGCTAACAACGTCAATGTGGAAATAGTGCACACAATCATAGAATGTCACTGGCTTCACAGTAACTGCAGCCTCCACTTTCCAACAGCCAACAATAATAAAGAGTGAAAGCAAACGGCGAAAGTGTGAAATGCAACAACGTAACTATTTTATGACATCATGAAAGGCAGCAAATGGGTCTTTCATCTTTTTTTTTTTGGATCTCACTTATCTGCTCTTATGTTCTTTTCCCTCTTCTATGTGTTGTGTGTACATATTAAGTTCACTCATGTCATAAAAGTGCCTGTCTGAATGAAGCATTGTCTAACTGTTGTTATGTGTGTACAAAGAACAGGAAACAACAGTACTCAGGCAGAACAAAAAAAATGCTGAAGCATCGTCACTCTCGTTTTATTCTTTAGAGCACATGAACTGTACGAGAAGTACACAAGGGAACTGTACTGTACTGCTGACAAAAACGGACAGATCAAATGGGAAAATGTTTTATTTTAATGAGTGACTGCAGGCCATTTCATTATTGTACACTTCATCTTCTAGTCCCAGCCACTGCCCACTTCTATGTTAAAGCTCACCATGTTCTTTCAATTATGTTCCTCTGAATTTATACATACAGTACAAAATGCCTCACAACAAAAAACCATAGACAATATAGACACTGGAGCCATCAGTGCAATGTAAAGTTCTTCGGAATCAACCACGTAAATCACCAGTACTTTGTCCTCAACTGATGAGGACTTCATCTCACACTGCTATGAAGCACATTCGCAAAGTGGCTTCTCACACTTACACTCGTACAATTTTAGCAGCGTCTGGACAAAGTACAAAGCACTAGACATGCCAGGTTCTCTGCTGGTAAGGAGCAAAACAGTGTGAATAATCAACCACCCCCTCAACACCCAAGAAAGAAACACAATAACAAGTCATACATCTAAACCCAAGACTAGATTGAGTTTGTTAATATGTCATGTAAGCCCAAGGAACTAGCTCTGGGTTTACAGACAGTATGACAGGAACGATGCTAATCTTACAGTTATGTTTTTTGTTGCCCAAAGTCCTCCATAGTTCCAGAACCATGTGACTGTTGCTTTAAGGCACGGTTTCAACATCATTTAGCCATTAAAAAACAGTCCTTGCATGTTGGTTCTGATCTCCTGGGGCAATTAGCTCATGAAGTGAGAATCATAGCAATTCTGTTTACTGTGAATCGAGCCCGTCTGATGTCAGTTTTCATAAGTCATTGATGTCTTTGAGGTTTGAAAGTAGAAGAGCTTCCGCAGAAAGTTGAAAGACCCAGGCATCTGCTTGTATAGGCCTTTGGCGGATATTTGAGAGACTTCATTGTTGACCTGCAGAAAGCAAGACATGCGTAGGCGTGTGTAAAATGGGGACTGTTTGTGTGCTTGTGTATGGACAAGGAATGACTAAGGATAAACCTTTTGAATAATCACTGAACAACAACATGAACAACTGATGATAAAGCAATTAGAAACGAATGAATCAAAAGAACATGGCATACCATCATTAGCATGGTGACAAGATCATCACTCACGGCATTCTGCTCCATTACCCGATCGAGCGTCTCCACATACCAGGAGCCCGTATTGCAGTCCCTCCAGGACACGTATCCTGGGGTCAGAACCAGATCAGTGCGGCTGCCAAACACTAGCTGTTCCCAAAATGGTTTTGCAGTCTTAATAATGATTTATGTGATCTCTCAGGGCAGGACTTGATATAAGAAGGAATATAAATTGTATGGAAAATGTCAGAAACTGTACACTCACAAGCTACTTTTGGTTTTACAAACTAATACTTTGTACAGGAACTCAATTACACATAATTATGTATTATCAGCACCCAAGATATTATTCTGGTGACCAACTGTTCTTGAAACAACATCAGCACTGCCATAGTAGTGGTGTGGTTTTGTTTATCAGTCACATCAATGTCACTGGGGCTTTTATGCATCAGTGTAACTGCTGAGCTGAGAATGTTCTGCCTCCCAGAAATGTTCAGCCAACACAGGTCCTGTGATCAGAAACCCACCACTGCTTCATAAAGAACGGCCAACGCAAACCGCATGCGCAACAGATTCTAATCATACACCTAGAAGGTATTTCATAAAGTGACATTTGAGAGGATATTTGAGTGTCACGTCTTGAATGAAAACTGATTGTACAGTAGTCTGTAGCACCCACTCTAGCATGCACATCCTGGTACCTGGAAAGGTGGAGTACGACACCAGGATGTCGCTAGGGGTGGGGAGGGTGACCTTAGCATCGAGTTCATCAGACATGCTGAGAGAGTCACTGCTGGAGGATGTGGGGATGGCATCTGTCTCGTCATCAAGCCCAGTGGCCCTGGGCTGCACTTCATCCGGGGACACCTCGAAGCCAGTGTCCTTCTCCCCTGGCAACATGCGCAGCACGAGCGCACACACACACACACACACACACACACAGAGTGATTGTATTTGAATACGAGATCACTAAAACACGGTCAAATGAATAAATCAGATTGAACTTTTGCTCTTTGGTACTATGTTTTATTTACAGGTCTGAAAAAAGAGATAAACACCATAGAGTAGAAAAAGAAACTTTTGTCACTCTTTTAAAGAATGAAACATTATGAATGAAGCATTATAGTTCTATGATGTAAAGGCCATTAAATAACATGACAGTACAGATAAGCTAACAGCAGGCTCCGTTTTCACTGAGGAACTAAGGAGAGGCGAATGCTGATTGGTTAAATGCACTTTGCAAAGAAAGGAAGGAAGACTGCAGATCCTGCCTAATCATGATTATGTGGTCGATTACCTAACTGAAAGAAAATGCCATGTATTTGAATCCTCCTTCCTCTCCAAATGAGAGGCCTGACTTGAAACACCAAGACCCGGAAGGCAAGTCTACTGGCAAAGAACGAAAAAAACTAAAAGCAGTACAGGACTGCAGGGGTCCTGAGCTCACCTCCTCCACAGGCCTGGATGAAGAAGAGTTTGGGCTTGCCCTGCAGAGAGGGGCAGTTCTTGCCATTAAGGTAGTTAGTCGTGATCTGAACAGGGACTGAGCGGCCATCCACTCCATGCACAGCTCCAGGGAAGCGATTGTTGTTTGACTGAACAGTACAAGAGACGCAACAGACATTATAGAAACAATTTTTTTCCAACCAAACTAAAATAGGTAAAATAGTATAAATAATACGTTTTATGCTGAATTTGTGTGTTTATGTTTTGAGTGACAGAACAATTCAATTATTCAATAATTATATATTACTTATTCATAAATAAGGTTATTACACTTACAATATGTACAGATGTACTTCTAAAACATACAGTGCACAAGATTTGCTTATGTTTGGCTTCATAACCCTGTTCTGTGTCCAGCAGTGGTCTGCCAATACAGAGTGGATCGACTTTCCTTGGTACTAATTATCCCTACTGTACATAATGACATATGAGCAAACTGGAACTAAAAACTATGAGTAACAGAACAATTCTGAAAACTCAAATATTTGGATCCAGCATGCAAAAATACATAATAAACTGGTATTTTTTTTTGCAAGAACTAAAATCATTGTTGACCTGTATTATAGCACACTATAATACATGGAAGAATATGATATTTCTATCAGACAATTTATTAAACACTAATGAATGATGTATTACATAGGGTTATGTAAAGGGAATTAATAGCTTTTTCAAAAAAATAATCAGTTGAGCAATTTCAGCATAAAATGATTTTATTATAAATTCTACTGCTCAAGTACAGTATTAGGGACGATGCTATTTTTAAAAGACCAGTTCTTACACACAAAGACGTTTCCTTTGAAGTTAAGTGGTTATTATAACGGAGTTCCACTGTGTTGCAACAAAGTGCATCTCTGATTAAGGTACATTTCGCCTTACCTCAGTGCCATGTGACAGGATAACCACCACACAGCAGTCATACCCGGAGTGATCCGTATTGGCTAGCACAGACAACTGATGTTTTATTTCCTGCGAATGAGGCGAAAAGACATCAATTCCAAAGAGTAAAGATCAGTCCATCACAAAAACATATGTATCTGTCCTAAATACCGAACGCACAAGTGCTTACTTTACACTTTAGGTTCCTCTTAACAGTAACACAAAAGTTGAAAGATTCAAATCGCTTCTTCAGCTTGTCGCAGTCAATGTCAGACCCAGTACGATTATTCAGGTCGGAGGCAGGGTCAAAATCCACATTGTTGATGATCAAACAGATCCCACATGGGTTGGAATCCATCTTATAGCACTGAATATACATATGGAAATGAAAATCAACATATATTTATAGCACTAAATTAAGACCATGACTTGTAAGTTTGTGGACCTGAGGGTCATGCATTATTAGTTTGTTTACCTGGATGCTCTCCCTCCTCTTTCTAGGTGATCTAGATGTTAAACTTTCACCCTCACGAGCTGCAGTAATAGGAATATTCTACTTAGTCATATAACTGCTGTTTGCAATGGTGTGCACTTGGTGAGAGTTCCTTAAGAGATGGAACCGTGTACATACATGGGCTAGGACGTATGCACACAGGCAACGTTGTGGGTTTTATTGGCACAATCCTCGGAGGACCATCACTTCTGTCAGGCTTTTCACCAACTACAGGATGTTCTGTTGAATCATGATAGAGCAATAATGAGGAACACAGGTTTCTGTAGTTTGGAAAAGGGCAGTTGTGCAGTACTTCTCACTGTGAGGTATGCTGTTCCATAAAACACTCACGGGCTGGGAAAGGAACGATAGAAGGGAGGGGTGTTGGGGTGATAACAGGACCTCCACTTTCTAGTAGATCAGCCAAAGTGTGATGCCCAGTTTCGTGAAGACACTCAATAAAGGCTGGAAAAGCGCTTCTCCCTCTGGTCTGCAGGTCCTTTAACAGCTTTCTGGCTTGGTCACGTCTGGTTCTTTGAGACTGGTAATGGAAAACTAACTTTTATTCAAGACAATCCCGAGAATGTGCAAGAATGTCCAGGTGTAGTATGAAAACAAAAACTACAGTTAACTACAGAAAATATATCGTAAAAAATCCTTTTTTTACGATAGGTCTTAGATTAGACCTTCATTTGCTAAAATCAGGGAATCCCACTCTAAATCAAATATCCCTTAGCTGAATCCCACCCCCCCCCCCCCTTTTGATAAATGGCAACTAATGTTTAAATATGCTAGCTAGATAGCTACAAACAAGATTGCCTAATATTCCATTACTTGACCCAAAAAATTCCATGATATTCTAGAAAATCCATAACCAGTGGGAACCGTGTCAAATTTTCTAGCTATGATCAATTAGATTATAGACACACCTTTATTTCGTCTATCATGTCTTCAGTGAATATACCCCTGGACAAAAGTCCATCGCATACATTTGAAGGATCTAAATCCGTCACAATATTAGTCCTGTTCCGCTGAAGAATATATTTATGCTCATCATCCATCCTGTGTAAAAAGAAAACAGTAAGCAGTACTTACAAAACAGTAAGTTTGAGTTCTAGTTAGCCGTAAATGCCATAGGAAATTAGAAATCAATGAAAAAAGAGGAAATTAGAATTAGCTAGCCGTTAGCTACCTATCGTCCTAGTTAACCAACGTTATCTTTAGCTAGCTTTGGTTAGCTAACTAAGGTTAGGTTTAGCAGCTGCTACAAAATATACAATTAAGTAGAGAACAAAACTCAATAAATAAAGCTAGCCAATATTCAGGCATTTCTATTTGCCATTACTTACTTACTCTTCCGTGTTTACATTACACGACACCATACGTCACTCCCTGAACGCGTAGTGACATATGAGTCAATTCCTTAAAGAAAAAGTTATCCCCTTAAAGCAAACACAGGAAATGCATGAAGAATAAAAAGAAAAGAAACGAAAGAAAATGAAGCCAGGCAGACAGGAAGCAAGGCGCTCTGGTATTTAAATAAATGTACAATTAATATTCTACAATGTTTCATAATATTTCTGCCTGTTCTTGAAAATATTTATTTATTTATTGTCAATGCTAATCTCGCGAGAAATCAGGCCACTAGATGGCGCTCTCGGGTAACACAAAGGTATTGATGCTCAAAACAAGCTTTTTTTCTTAGACATTCTTTTGTTTGTGGTGTTCTGCTTTATGTACTATATGTACTTCTATACATCTAAAATGTATTATTGTTTTGTTTTATGTTACAAATCACGATAATGTGAAGATGTTAGACTTAAAAGAGTCTTCAAAACATTTTCGGCAAGGCTAAATGACAAATTCACAAAACGTGGATGTTTATGATCTAGATATATATATGGTTAAAATACCTATTGTGCTTTAATGCTTTAAAATTATCCGCCAAAAGAAAATCAATTGTTTATAGAGTATAGCCTGTAAATCTTCCTCTGAGAGAGTATAATGTCAACAAGAAAAGCTAGGCAACGAATAATGACTCATGTTCTCCACAGAATACATTAGGTTACATTAAACGCCCAGCCCATACACCAGAGTTACTGTCCATTTCTTATTTCTTCCAATGACTGTTAAATGGACAATTTTACCAGGTGTAGCCTATGTGCGGTATTAATCTCGCTATATAACACAGGTATTTCTCAATTTATTTCTTTATTCTGTATGCTATACCCATAACATTAAATCTGATATTTAATCTATTTTAAAGAGTTAGTCATAAAAAGCATAGAACTTAATGGCACGTTTCCACTACCTCGATGTCATCCCAGATAAGTCATAAATTAAAAGCTTTACTTTGACCCATTTGCGCTCTATTGCGCCTCGCTTGACGAAATGTAGACACGAGAGCTCTCGACTTAAACTGGAACTGAATGAATGGGGCAGGACATATACTTCATGGCTGAAAGTAAGCAGAAGGAGACTACTAGAAAGGGGGCAGGGAACCCGACGTTTAGCCCTAGAGAAAGAAAACCAAAACAATACAATACCAAATCAACCGAAGGCAGTGTTGGAATACTGAGTGACGACGATTCAAATGAAAGAAAACAAGCAATAAGCGGCTGAGTGAGTTGCAGACGGATCTGCGGGTCGGTAAGAATAGGTTACTTGCAGCCAACTCTGTGCAACAGGTTAGTGGGAGTTTGGCTCGTTGCAGTAGCTAGCTAGTTAGTGTCGGAAAGCTCATTTAAAAAATGTTCTATGCACCAAATGCATTTTAAAAACGACATAACTAGTTAGATAATTAGCTTGGTAGCAACTGTAGGAAAGGTAGCGATAACAAACCTAAGGAAAAGTAGAGAACCATATAAGAAAGTAGACATCATAGCTGCAAAAAACCTAGTTGTTTTATGTCACTCAAAAAAGGGTGAAATCGCCAAGCAATAATTGTATAACGGACGTAGCTATGCATGTTTGCCCACTGTCCATCTTATCCACCATCGTTTTTTGTATAACCTTAGCTACATTGTTCAAGACGATTAAATTGTTCCGATAACTTGCGGACAATTGCATCAAGACTGCTTTAGCATAGCTAGCTAATATAACTAGCTAATTTACAGCAGAACTAAGTAAACTACAATTTCAGTCGCTTCAAATTTAATTTATAGTAGTGATGTTTTGATATAAACTGTTGTATAGTCAATTGCAAGAAACGGAATACTATCCTTTTTTTGCCAGTGGGTTGTTACAGCGCGAACAAAGAAAATAATGATCCAGAAAGCGTATCCCACTTTGCCATGGTAGGATCTGCGTCCGACCGCTGGTAACCTTTCAGCCAGCTGTTTCTACCTCAGCGTGAACGACTTGGAATAAATGCAGTTCTAGATATATTCTGGATGGTTCCGAACAAGACTATGAATCCAGTTCTTCACAAATGTCCTCCTAGAAGCTGGCTTGGGATCCGACTACGTCTCAGTAAGATGTTCTTTTCACAGTTACCTAAATTGATTTTAAAGCATTTAATTTCGATTTTCTTCGCTTCGTTATTTACTCCTCACGTTTGTGTAAACGTATAATTAGTTTCTTAAATGCCTAAACCAAAATCAACTGCTTACAGTACTGAAGTACTTATGGTTTACCAGCTTGGTTTTAAATAACCCTCACTTTTTTGGTTCATTTACAAACAAAACTACATACTCAAGGCTCAGTACAGTACGACGCCCTATCCAATTTGTGGCAATATGGTCAATGCATCGCAAAGGCATCACGGTGGAATAGTTAACTATACCTTATAACAGGTGGGATGCTGCTGCTCGTAGGTAAAATGCATACTCTAACTCTAAGGTTAGCCATAATCATTTTTTAAATTGAGAATTGAGCATGGATGATGAAGTTGTCAAATCTTTCTAAATCTTTCTTGTCTTTAATTAAACTTTATCTATACTAACTCTTTCAAGTGTTCCTTCTCATAACATGGTTGAGTATATTCCAGCTGTACATGTGTTCCAGCACTTGTAAATTTGAGAAGAAGCGCTGTGTAATTTTTATAGATTATTGTATACCAATTTACAATGGAGAGAAAGTGCATGTTTTTTCCAGAATCAGTGTGGTCCCAGACTAAATTACTTCATGTTGAATCTCCTTTACCAAGTAAATCCTGCATTGTCCAGATTTGACTTTAATTTGTCCACCTCTTTCCTTTTTGGTTTCAGTTTGCTTTTTACAGAAACAAAAGTGGTATTTGGTGAGAGAATTTTTGTAGCATTGAAAGACAGAATAATAAACATAGTACATATGCTCGTCCATCGTAAAATGTGTAACATTTAGGCAAATGTCCCAGGTACACAATGCTAACTTGCCACAACTGTGATTAGCCTGTAGAACTGTCTGTCAAGCCTGCAGGCACGGTTTATAATTAGCCACCCGCTAACTTGAGTACTACCATGGGATTGTAAGCCATGGATGGCTAAACTGTGGCCTTACTGATATACATGTTCTGCAAGGCTAAATCTTTGAACATTTGGTGCCTCTTCTAATAACCCCTAACCCATAAATTTTTTTTTTTCTGTCAAGAGTAACACAACCCAGTTAGTCATGAATAAAACGTACATAAGAACAGTGGTAAGGGTGCATGCTGTTTATTACATTATCCACACTTTTAAAAAGCTAATGGTATATTTGTAATATACTAAAGGCAGTCAGTGATTAAAGAAGCTTGTTTTGTAGATGTGCCTGCCTGATTAGAATACTGTCCAATATTACAGAGCTATATGGTTTCTATACTGTGGTTAGGAAACCATTTGTTATAATTCAAAATGTACACAACTTGAATGTAACTGTCTAAAGGTTATTTCTGGCAGATTGCATGATTACACTATGTTGGTGCTTCTGAATCCTAAAGCACACATGCACAGACTCTCACCGAGGCCAGAAAGGATGAAGTCATGGCCGTGAACATACATCTACAGCTGTAGGCCTTTCCTCTCTTCATCTTTCATTACTTTCCCATGGTCTTTTCCGCTATTAGTCTTTCCACTTAGAAGACTAGACCGATTCTTAAACGCACTACCCTTTCTCTGCATCCTGCCCCCCCAGTTAAAGTGGCGGTCAGGCAGCTATTAGTCTTTTGAATGGTGGGGATTAGCAGTTTTTTCAAAAGCAGTGAACTTGTATCCAGAGTCTTGCTGTGATGGATGGTATGCAGCCGTGGTAGTCTGAGGGGGCTATCTGAGCTCCTTCAGCTAGGTCCCAGCTGTAACGTGTAATGATATGTAGTTATTTAGCCGAAGCCTATGAAAAAGCTATGCCGGGAAAAACTGGATCTTTTGGCAGGCACTGTTGTGATCTATATCCATGTGATCCATATGTAATATAACTTTACGGACTGTGCAGGTTTGCTCGCTTATGCTCTTCCACTGTTTTCATTTGTAGTCATGTCACATGTCACTGCCTTGCAATTAATGCAGTTTTATGTTTCCTGTGAAAGTCTGCTTCCGTTGCAGTTCAGTTGTGAGCCTGCTCACATGCTTGCTTGGTCTGGTTCTGCATCTGTAGGAAAACGAGAGGTAAGGGAACATATTCTCCTTGCAGGCCCCTATCCAGAGGAAACGATTTGATCTTCAATGCTCCTCACTTCAGGAACCATCACCATGTGTCGTTTCTCCGTTGGACGGGCCCACACCCTTGAGGTTGTGCGCTTGTGTCCTGCCTGTCTGCCGTTTCATGCTGAAGCGATGCTGAAAAGAGGCGTTATTCAGAGGTGGTGCTGCAACACCTTCTAACCTCTCCCAGACTGCCATTATAGTCCTTCTTTAGCCCAGGCTGGGGCCCACACCCATCTTATGACTGTTTAGGAACATGGCAAGCTTCCATTAATGAGCAGGTCTTTGCAGGATGAGCAGTTTAATATCGGCTCACGCAGGGAGAGATAGAAGAGCTGTCTGCTCCTCAATTTTCATGGTGTGAACACCCTTAGTAACTTCAGCCACAGAGTCACCAATTAAAGGATTTTTGAAACTGCAGTAGGTAAAGCCGCAGTAGTTGTGGTTGTTTTCCAGTTTGAATGAGCATTATGTGGTAGTAATGCATTTCTTTTGTCGTTGGTGTTTAATGGGACTTTTGCAACTTTTAATGTAGGTCTTTTGTGAAGATGGGCAGTTATTTTGAAGTACTGTTGGTGATTTAAATGTTCAGTTAGACAAATTAAATAGATGAATTAAGTGTATGACCAGTTTCCATCAAAATGAGCAGGCAACTCTCCTGAATTGGCTTAAAGAGATTCTAGTGGATCCCAGCCCAGGATGTGATCTGAAATATCAAAGGACTAAAACAATGTGATTTGGAGTTCAAGGAATGGACGACAGCGCTGGGAAAATAGTTTAAATCATCATTATTCAATTTGGAGAAGAAAAATTAACTATAAATGAATTCATAATTTGCTTAAAAGAAATTAATAAAGAGAGATTTCAGGGAGTCAACATGTGGTGACTGATGCACCTGTGTGGTTCTGAGGCGAACATCAGTTCATGGTTAAGAGAAAAGCCAGAACTTTTTGCTTTGTCTCGGATGTTAATGGAAGTCTACTGCTCGTTTGGGTCTACTTCTGCAGCTGCATGACTAGCTTGTGTGCTTCATTCTGGTTCAGATCGCTACCATATGTCTGCAAGGCCAACCTCTAAGCAACAAACCGGCTCCTGTCATACCCTCTAATTTCTTATCCCAAAATTGGACATCTGAGTCGCTGTGTGACACTGTTCCTCTCTTCCCAGACTAGCACAGCGTGTTCTCACCATGACTATTCACCCCTCTCCAGCGCCACGGTAAGGACCAGTCATCGTTGCTGCACTCCTTACCAACAGCTCCATGAAGGGTTAACACAAAGCACATGACGGCTTTGCTCCCAGCTCTCCACAGTGCTGGAAAGTTCTAGTCCTTCACTGAGACTCTCAACAGTTAGAGTCTAACTCAACCAAAGTGAGAGACCGTTTCCGAAAAGAAAAAAAAAAAAGTCTTTGCATTTGGTCCTTTTACCTCAGCAGTGCAACGTGCTGGACCTTCGCCTGCGTGGTCCCACCGCAGAAATAGCTGAACACATTAGCACAGTCACATTGCATTCACAAGGCATAAATCCATCACCAAGCTGAGCTGTGCCAGACTGTGATGAATGCAGAAAAATGTCAGGCTTTTACAGTCAGTGCAAGTCGTGAAAAAAAAAAAAAACGTTCATCGCCGACGTAGGAGGCGGGTACAAGAGACCTTTGTGCCACCTATACTGAAAGGCATTGGCTTGGACTGATGCATTTCATTTTGGGGTGAATGCAACATTTGTCTGGAAGTGTGGGCCGAATGCCTTTTACTGGCCAGCCCACTCTTCCGTGGGACACTACACGGGCTGTGTCACCAATCAGACCTCACTGCATCCAGTGTTGACTTGAGATTCAGTAAACAGGCCACATGGTCAAGATGTTATAGAAGAATTTATTGACAGTAAACGGATGAAATGAAGAACTATTTCAAACTAGTGCTTCTTTTTTTCTGTCTTTTTTTTGTGTTTGTTTGTTTTCTGGCATTTTTTTTTGCCTGTTTTGTGTTTGGCAACTTTGCTCAGTGTATGTGTGTTTTGTTTGGGAATTAAATGACTTGGCTTCAGATAGAATTAACAACAGATGATGGAACCAGTTACACGTGCTCTCCTGAAAGTTATTGTCAAGTATTCCCGTGAAAGAGATGCCAAGCTTGTTTTGGACATGGAGTGCGGCTTGGATCTTCCCATTTTCTGAACAGTGGATCTTGTTCAAAGGAAAAGTTTAATTGACACACAAAAAAGATGAAGTAAGTTTGCAGGTGCCTGATTTATAAGGAAGCGTTAACATTTGACTTTTTCCAGTGTCTTGGAGGTAGGGTTTGCTTGGATGGGATATGCCCTCTGCTTTATTAGACGCTGAAGGCTCAGCTCCAGTAGCCTGAAGCGAACCTGCATGTCGCGTCAGGACAGGATGGTTTAGCAGTTGATGTCATGATCAGCTGAGGTGCAAGAAAGTGAAGCGATCCTTTTATTTTGCTTCACAACGCTTCGTCGATTGCGATGTTCCTCTACTGGAAGAAGCGAGGGGCATATGAGCTCGAAACTCTCCCCTCGTCTCAAGTGGAGCTGGTTCCAGAGCGCTACTGCTGGTCCTCCTCTCTTGAGGTCATCCCTGATCTTTATGGTAAGAACAGGTTCAGTTCCTCTCAAAAGTTCTCTAATGTGGCAATCACATACTTTCCCCTGTGAGTCAGTTGGCTTTAATTTGATTCGTGTTATTCAAATTAGCCTATTATAGTAGGAAAACTTTGGAAATTATGTATATTGTCTAGAACATAGCCTATCCATGTAAATTCAAAATTCCTTGGCTTTTGAATGTTTCCATTACTCTCTCTTTCGCTAATAGCACTCGATGCGGTTTTTGTATCTAAAAGCCTAACTTATGAATGACACATGAAAGTAAAGCACTACAGCTGAACATTTCTATGACCTATTTAACATTGCATTCTGTCATATTAAACCCTGCAACATGACCCATGTGCATGTTGACGATCGGCAATGTGATCAGAGTTTTACCTTTATACACACAGGAAAGTGTGTGCATATAAACACTTTGTCCCACATATCAATCATTGCTTCATCTAAGATCGTTGGCAACAACCAATTTAGCTTTGTTAAAAGCTAGCCAGTACTCTGAGCTATTTGGCCTTTACAATTTCTGTAGTGCCAAAGAAAACACTTGGGGGTTGTTTGTTTGTTTTGTTTTTTGGTCTGCAACTTTTGCTGGGCCAGACTCAGACAAAACATCAGATTTGTCTATACAGAAATTCCAGGACTGCACTTTTGGTTAATGGAAATTAGCCATCTTGTTGTCAGCATGACCACGTGTGCAGCCTCGAATGACATCCAGAGTGGAACGAAGTGATCATTGTGGATTGCAGCCTCAGAGCGAATCACCTGGCTGCCTCTCGCTGTCGATTCACTCCACGGAGAATGGAAGGCTGGAATCAGCCGCTCTATCTGCGCTCCACTTGTCGGAGCCTCACGTAATACTGCAGGTCACTTGGCTCGTTTGCCGTGCTAAAAATTCCTGCATGTACCTTTGGGATGCTTGAGGCAAGGAGGAATGCTACTCTAGCGCTGAGGCTGCTCCTCGAAGTCCCCTTTGCTCCATCAGTGATTAAGGCCAAGCTGCTACTGAAAAACACCCTTGGCCAGGGCATGCTAAGCTGGTCATGCTAAACCAGGCCCTGTGTCCACCTCAAAAAAAGTACATACTATTATTGTCAAGTGCACACTTGTCTTCTCAAAGACCCAAATTAGTGCTGATTGCATTAATGGAAGAGCATGCATTGCCCTGGATTGTTCTGCCCTTATAGCTGGTAGAGGTGAAAGGGGAAGAGACCATTGCTTGAGGCCAGATTATGCAATCTTCTTATAAGGGCCACTCTCTTTAGGAGGAGCTAAAGAGATTTTCCTGTAAATGTTCCTGTACCCAAACAAAGGTTTGGGTAGGAGCTTCATTACACCAAGCAGATGGTGTTGATGGTTTGCTATGGCTGGCTTCTCCTGTACAGCTCTGCCCAAGGCTTTAATTTCATTTCAATATCTTCACAACATTCCACCCTTAATGCTGTATCGTAATATATTTTGTTCCAGCATTTCATAATTCCAGTAGGTTTCAGTTCTTCTATAATATGTGCTCCCTTCAGTATATTTGCAGTAGATGTGCATTAAGTTCTGGCATTACTCCAGAGTTCCTTTTAGAAACTCTACACACATCAGATTCCTTCCCAGACCACCGAGATCTGTCGGGTCTGGCAGGCCCAGAAGCTTGTGATCTTCCTTTCTGGTCACCCGAGTCTGGACACATTGCCTTTGTTTCAAGTTTTCAGTTGCGTCTGCCTCAAACATGCCTCTTTAGACAGATCGTGGCGGTTTGTGCGTGGCTGCAGGTTGAGGTGACATGAGCAAAATGGCTTCACCCATGCTACCACAACAGGTGGTGAGAGCTGAGAGGTATTCTAATGGAACAAAGACGAGAGTTGATGGGTGTTCTAATGGAACAAAGACGGTCTGTGCCACGCAATGCTTTTGGCTGAGAGCGCAAGAGCAGGTTTTCATTCCTTTTTCCTTCATTTGCCCGGGGTGTTTCTTTACTTTCACATTTAATGATTTTTGGCACCTCCTACCCATTTCTGAGCTTAATAAGCTTTTAAAAAGCATGAGGCATGGATGCCGGGCTACTCGGACAGCAGTATGCCTTTTTCCCCATGTGAAAATGATCGTTTCCTGTTTCATCGTTATAGTCGTCTGCGTGTCCTGCTTGCCAAGTCATCGAGCCTCTTTTTTTTTTTTTCCTTTCTTTCCACGTTACGGTTTCCATTAATATGGAAAATGGGCGCTTTCATAGCATCTAGTTTCACTTATTTCTTCCTTGGTAACTGGCATGGAAATATTACTAAAGTCATCAGACCATATTGATTTCTCGATCCACTGTAAATTTGATGGATGAATGGAAAGGTGGCTCCTTACTTGCTTTTTGAATGTTCCTAACTTGTCTCTTTAATCAGATACATATAACTTCTTATTAAAACTAGCCTTTTGTTTCAGTTTTTCACATTCCAGGCTCCGGTGAGTTCTGGTCTCTGCTTCTGTTCTGGAAAGCTCTTTGTAGCCGTCAGCATCCAATTGCTGTATCTCTTGTATGATGGTGTTTCTGAAGCAAAAGCTTTGAGGAACTGCGGAAAATTCACATTTTGGCTCTGCTCCAGCTCTTGGCACACCTGAACCAAAAAGACAAGAACAGAATTGTTGGTACAACTGTTCTAGAAAAAACTAAAATGGTGGACTGTGTCCACATGGACTAGATTGTGAAACATGGCTTTAAGGCAGTGTTTCTCAACTCAGTCTTCATAAGCCACCTGGTGATGTTTTTGCTCTAACCCCACAGAAACACTGTTTTAGGCGATGCCTGATGCTAAATACAGGATCCAGTCTTGTTCGTAATGGGCAGACAGACATTAAGGTCGAGGAGTGACAGTTATTATGCCATAAATGCAATGCCATAAATGTAGATGTAGATAATGGAAGCAGGTAAAATGTGAGCCCCTTTGGCCGTTCACTCATTCTTTAGCTGACAAAAGCTGTTTCAAAGTTGCCCATAACCGCTCATTTCCCTCTGTTCCCCTCATCTTGCCTAAGGGAAGAGTTCTGGCGCGTCATGACTGCGTACACGTAGAGGAGATGATGTGTATGACTGCACGGTTACGGAGTGGAAGCGCACAAGGTGTTTTACGCTAAAAGTGTAGGGTTGTTTTGTTCAGTTCTCAGACATGACAGGCTCACTAACGCGCAGCACCGGTTGTGCTGGGACTCATTAAGCTCAGAGAGGCTGTTTTGTGGAAATGTTGATTGCATGCAACTCGGCAACAGTGAGGATTGGTCGTTTTGAAAGGACCTTTCTTTTGTGGGTCATTTGGACCCCAAAAAGCAACAAAGTGTTTTGGACTGTAGATTCCTACAGATGCAGTCAGAAGTTGTTTTTGATTTCTGGGAAACTTTTAGTGAACTTTGTGTTTGGGGCATGTCCGTTTAAATATCCTGCCACAGTAAAAAGGAATGACTATATCAGAATAGCTAGCTTACAAGCACAAGAGTTACAAGTAGCATCAGCATTTTTTCTGCAGTGAAAGTTTGAAGAAGCAGGTGCTGATCACGGAACAGATGTTGAATCAATTTGTGGTTCAACCCTTAAAATGTCTGAGTTAAGGAAACATCAGTACTGAAATGGCCAATTGAACTTTTTTAACGAAACAGAAAACCCAACAAAGCTGCAAGGTTTGAAAGTCCTTTTGTTCCTTCTGCATGGGAGATGTCTTAACCAATCCCTGAGCAGTTTCACATGGTATGACCTGGCATGGGGGGGGGGGTGTCCACAGGAGCTTTCAGAAACAGAAAACCCATAACATTGGCCTCCAGCTAGCCTCTGTAGCCCCAGGTCCCTGCCGTCACGCCTGTGCCCCTGTGTGTACAGCCAGCATGCCTTCAGTTTGTTTGTTTTGGGCTTTACTAAGCAGTGCTGAGGTCAGAAATTCCTGTCTGAGAGAGGGAGAGCAGGATGGAGCTGGAAGAGAGGAGCCACACCCAGAAGTGGAAATCGCTGAGTCAGCCTGCATTGTGCTTCACATGTAGTCATTACCATCCACTGACCCACGCTAAAGCAGGTCATTACTGCTCATCTCCTGTCCAGACCTGTTTTTACTGCTACGCTGCAGATATACCTGGATTGACCCCACCCCCCCTTCCCTCATTTGCACACACTTAACACTAATTTTCATTCACTGTTGTTCTACAGAATGAGCCATACTGGAGTAAAAGCTCATGTTCATGCTAGATTTCAGGCTGTGTACGTCAGTTTGCCAGAGCTGTTTACTGACACATTGTGCCACATCACCCCCTTCTGTCTGATTGGCCAGCACTACCAACACTACCAGCAATACCAAAGGCAGATAATACCAGGGAAAAATCTGACCACACACACCAACCCAGTATCTTTCCAAACCACGCTCCTTTAAGGTTAAAAAAAAATGAATAAAGTCACAGCTGTCCAGATGGAAAAGCCGTTTTCCTCTTTTCGTCTTTTTTAACCTTAACCTGAGAGAGAGTTATTTAGCATAACATGGAGTTTGAAATCATCGTTTGATATAAGCCAGGCATTGTGAAGACAGACCAAACCAGGGATGGCGGCACCATGTGCTTCTTTAAGCACCATGGGCTTTAATCATGTCACTGTTGTCTTTTGTCCAAACAGTGGTGAAAGTCTTTATCCACATTGTTCCTTCCTTGTACATTTCCTGTTATATCCTCTTTCTCGGCCCTCTGTAATCTTCCTCTGTCTGGTCCGTCCTCGGTCTGTCGGCCAGTTCTCTCTTCCCCCTTCAGTCTGTTGACGTTGGTGATCTCCATTTCGGCTGTGCTGGCCAGTTTCATTTTGATCAGCTTATTAAAAGGCATCATCTTTGAGTACGTGTGGTTTTTGCATGTGTTCACATGGGTGTGTGTGCATGCATGCCAGGATGTGTGTGTGTGCGCATGGGTGTCCGTGTGTGTGTCTGCGTGTGCGCGCGCGCTTGCACATGTCAGAGTTAATACTGGCTCTTAATCCATGAGATTTTTCTAGAGCTTTTCGTGAACCCAGACTCTTGATCTTCTCTTCCAGATGAAAAGACCCCTCAGGATGACGAGTGTGTGGTGTGTCAGCATCCAGGCTGCACAGAGCACCGCCGGGCCTCTAAGGTAAAGGCCGGATGTTAGGCGCACACACACACACACACACACACACACAGACAAAGCCTGCCTGTCTGTCTCACTCTTTGTGTGTGTGAATGTGGGTGTATGGAGGATCCTGTTGTTCTATGGCCTTTTCAGATTGCTGGCGACAGTATGTGGGCTTCTCTGACAGGGCTACGTAGTGTCTGGGGCCGCTGCTCACCCCAGGTTCCCTGGGGCGGAGGCGGAGTGGAGAGGGAGTGCCCCACCTCAGCCCCTCCCCCTTTGCCCCCCACCCTCCCTATTGAGACTGAACAGACTGCTCCCTAATAACTCATATTTCTGACACTGTCTTCCTCTCTCTCTTTCTCTCCCTCCATTTTCATCTTTCCTGGTCTCTCTCTCTCTCTCTCTCTCTCTTTCCGTAAACTAAGCTCTAAGCTCTTTATCTAAGCTATTAGCCCACATGCATTCGGAATATAAAGGTTTATTTTTTTATGCAAGCTTCCCAAACTCTTTGACTACTGTGGGAAGGACCATCCAGCACGTTCAGGGAAATCACCACAGCAAGTGTATAATGTGCTCTCAACTGCTGTGTGTGGCAGTGAATGTGAAGGATCTGGGGTTTGTGATGAAATGCTTCTAGAGGCTCTGGGACGTGGCAGTGTGGGCGTGAGATCCTTGAGACTCGGGGGATAGCGGGAGCAGAGCAGCAGCTGTTTTAGCAAGTACAGACTCACTCCTTTACTCAGACGCGGTTTAATGTAGCATTTGAAATAGATTAGATTAGTTTCAACTTTATCGTCATTACACATGTATGAGTACAAGAGTGTACTTGGGTAATCTTTGTATTATTTATATTATATAGCAATATATTTAATTTAGAATTCTGTAATGAATGTACAGAATAAAAAAAATATTCACATCATAATTTGGAGACTTTTGCTGCAAGTTCCCACTCTACTGTGACACAATGTGACCACCAGGGGGAAACAGAGAGGCAAGTTAGTGGCTGCATTGTTGTCCATGTGTGCTAGCAGTTGCTCCACCTGCCTCAATGGTGTAAATATGCTACACCTCCTCTCTGTAGAGAACTTTCAAATGGCAGTTCCTTTGCTGAACAGTGTACACAGTTCTAAACTAAGAATTAATAACTTGAACATTGGAAATGCACTAAAACTGAATTCTCCGACACACTTTGTCCCCTGATTATCTGTTCATACGTCTCAGTTGACCACTTCAGCATGGAAGCAGTCACTGGTTTTGCACAATGTCTGCAAATGTTGTGTTAAATTGTCGTCTGCTGCATTGAGGGTAGGTTTAAATTTAACTAGACAAAATCTGCTGACGAGACAGGACTGAGGACGTCTGCGTGTCTGAACGATGTTGTGAAAGTCTGTTTCCTCAAGCAGCCTTCATTTCTGATGTCTTTTTAAAGTTTTTTTGGGGTTTTTTTTTTTTACATCCCTGTACTGCGGGAAGCCAGGGACTGGGCCAGTGAAGCGAGTCGGGACACGCACGCGATGCCAGAGCCTGCCTCCTGCACTCACCCTTCAGCAGGACCAGACAGCACCAGGAGGGTGGGGATCACCACGACAACCTGCCCGGCCCAATACAAATTGCACTCCTACAAGCACAGGGAAAGTGACGTAGAGAGAGTGTGTGTGGAGAGGTGCGCGCGTGTAAACGTTGAAGTGAGGGGAGTGTTCTTCTTCTGCTCATGTAAACTTAAGATTTCTCATCTAGTTTTTTCTTTACCCATTTTTCACTCTTTTTATTGTCTGTGCTCTCAGTTTCTGCCTGTTTTTTTTTCTTGTCTTTCACTCACTCTCTTCTCATTTTCTCCTTTCTCTCGCTCTCTTTTCTCTCTGACTCCCTTGCTTGTGCTCTCTCTCTCTCGCTCTCTCTCGCTCCACTCTTTCGCACCCACCCTTCACCTGTCAGTCTAGCTGGTCACATGACTCATGCCACTCAACCATTGTTTTTCTGAGGGTGACCCATCTTTACCAGTTAACATTACGTAACGCAGAAATTCTTCTAAACTGACCTTCCTTGACACCTGATAATCTTGACACCAGAAACCTAAGACTTCCCCACCAACGCAGATTGGTGGGCAAGTAACTTTCCGCATTAATTCACATTTGTCAATTCATTGTGACTTGAATATGTAAAACAAGTCTGATATGAAAGCTGGTATTCGAGCGTCACTAGCTGTATCTGAGTTTTCTGGAGGTCCTGATGTTTGTGTGTGTAGCAGCAGCTCTGAGGTCTGTATCGCCACTACTGTTGTGAAGGATTGTAAAGAACACAGTTCTGAGGACCTCGGTAAAGGCCCAGACTCTGCTGAGGTCACGGTATAAATGTTTGCCATGTTCCTGGAAAGGCCCCACCCACCTCACCAGTGTTAGCGTGGGTGGGTGTCTGCCAGCGTGGGGGGCAGATAAGCACCACTGGCACATCCGTGCATGCCTCGGGCTGCCCGGCGTTCCTCATCTCCATGTGAAATCAGGGCGTCACTGGACATGGTGGTGCCCTTGTGTACCTAACGCATCCACTGAGCGCCCCACAAACCCTGTAGCTCATGGGCTAAAATCACTAAAACGAGACGAGAGGCTTCAAAAGACAAGGAGGGTGGGGGCACTTCACTACGTGATGATGCTTTGAGCATGCACTGTCTGAGGAAGGTGGAGGTGATGAGGGAGGTGAGGAACGTACCTTGCGTTCTGCCCGCAGTTTGTTTGTGTGTTTGTTTGTTTGTTTGTTTGTTCCCCCCCTTTCACCGAGATCTTGAGGAACATGGACAAAGCCTATGAGTGTCTTTATTCCACTGCTGGAAGAAAGACGCCTGTGATTTGGCTGTAAGAATGATGGTCCATCAATCATCTTTCCACTGGCAGAGGGCTTTGCAGTAGTGGGATGGGTATTCAACGGGAGAGGGAGAGTTCAACCCGAGGACACCAGCTGGTATTTGCCTCTTCTGATGAAATAAGTTTGCTCTTGGTGAAGATAATTGAAAGAATGGATAATAAATAGTGTTTTTCTGGTGTGTAGGTTTAAAACACATTTTGAAGGGTTTAAAACAACTTTTTGGCATGGCGAATGCTGATGTTTTGACAATTAGAAAAAGCAAAACACACAAACAGACACACACACACCAATCACTGTCGCATTCTAAGCATTTGACCTGGATAGGATTTCAAACAGAGCCACAAACTGAGGTGGGGCAGTGTGTCATGTATGTGGGGAAGAATACAGAATCTAAGATTTAATCTAGGCTTTCCATCAAATGATAAACCCCTTATCAAATTTACTGTCTCCTGGAGAAGTTGCTTTGTAGAAACCCTGTTATGGCTTTAAGTTTCTTGCGCGCTCTCTCTCTCTCTCTCTCTCTCTCTCAAGCATGCACACTCTTTCCATGCTGCTTCTACTATTATAATCTCATCCCATTTGCTTAATTTTGTATCTAATTAGGAACATATTTGAAGGAGGGCAGAGGGGCACCAGAAATGACCCAAAACCCTTGCAACAGCATGTCTGTTTACCATAGGAAGCTCAGGGTTAGGGTTAGGGTTAACCTGCGCTCTCCATACCCCAGTGAAGTACTGTTGAGATTTTGTTGTTTTCAGCATCGGCTGTGAGTGTTGCAAAACGCTTTATAAACAGTTTCTGCAATAACTGGAACCTAAATGGTTTAATTGCCTGTGCTCATATGGCTTAGCTAAGCCATCACTGGTCTTGTTGTGAATCCCTTCACAGCCGAGCCCTGCTGCCTCCTCCACCGACGTGCTCCACCGGCGTGCTCCACCGGCCTCCTCCACCGCTCGGCTCCACAGAACTGCGTTTTGAGTCGGGTTTTATTCCAGCAGGGAAACAACGAATGCATAATGCAAAGATGACTGATGGCGTTTAGAAGTGCAGAGCACTACAGTGCTTGGACACTACAGAGACTCTGCGCACCCCACTCTGAACGTACTCACACAGAGACTCTGCGCACCCCACTCTGAACGTACTCTGACACTGTACAAGTGTTTAAGTTGCTTCTTTTACTTCTATACCAAAGTTTAGAAGAATGTAAGTTCTAATACCCAGAGTTTACACTTTGTTTTGCACCCAGAACAACAGGTTGGTGAGTAAAGCACCTAAGACTCAGCTGAGTAACCCTGAGGAAAAAGTAGTTACATGAGAAGTTGTGAACTGTAAGAATATCCATTTTGTTGTCAAGTAGACATTGTTAACGTACTTTCTCAAAACCACAGTTTAATAATTATTTTTTAAATATTAAGTTTAATATTAAACGCCCCACCCCTCCCTCCATTTTCCAGTGAAGTTGGCTAGTTTACTGGAACACAGGCCCTGCCTGTTACAATCTTCATGGTATATGCATAAATCATACAGGAATGAAGGAGTGGAGTCTCATCCTCATCTAGATCCAAGGGAAAAGACAGGGGAATTCCTGTCGATTCCTGAGAGGACAGAGAGATGTCCTTATCCACATTACAGTTCGAATCAGCACCTGCGTACCAGGAAATGGGCATGCACATACATGATTTTAGAGTGGGAGGACCGGACAAGTAAATGCTGTTTACTCAGGTTCAACAGAGTTTAAGGAATGATTCGATGATATCATTGGCACAAGCTCGCAGTTGCAGTAAAGTTGCATCAAGTAAATCAATGTTTTAAACTTTACTGAACAATAACAGTGCAAGGGAGCGTTTCTGTGCTGCACAAGAACATTCAGATGTTCAGACTTTAATATATTTAAAACGTTTTTCGTGTGCCTGTCCCTGTAATACACATTCTAACTCTAACTTCAGAACCTAACTCTGAACTGCAGGTTCCCTGGCTGATGCAATATATTTTGGCCTGTTTCATTGAGAACAGTATGGATTCCTTGGTCACTCGGTGTACCAGCGCTCCTCTTCCCTGGCTTATGCTACAAATTCCTGAGAAGGTTGTGTACACTAAGTAGCATTGCTGGTCCAGGATCAGTTTTTGCTTTTAATATTCTAATGGATCAATCGATCGTGGACATGGGGCAGCTGGTCCAACTGGTCCTATTGACAGGGTGGCCGGAGGGTTTGAGAAGGCTGACTTTTGACATTAATAAGTTCTGCAGCTGTGTGGGCTGTCGAGGAGTTTCTAGACCTGTTTTGGAAGCCGGCCATCCAAAGTTTGCTCCAAGCTAACACATTAGGTGATGAATCCAGTTTAACAGGGTCTTCAGGAACATCTCCGTCCCGCTGTGTGAATTACGGTAAACACATCGGTACTCATTCACAGTTGCAGTCAGCACCACCAACGGTACAGTGTGCATTCAAGCAGCGTTTTCACCTTACTGTGTTTACTTGAATCATTGTCACTTAATAATCCAGTCTAGAGTCAACATCCAAGAGCTGTTTGAGGTTTCTAACCATTCTATGGAGCAATGATTCAATTGACTGATTCAATGATTCAAACATGATTGTGATTTTTATCCTTTCTAAGGAAGTTCTCATTAATGGTGTTGGACAGTGTTGATTGGAGTTGAGGACACTGTGGTCTCCGAGGGGACCAGGTGTTTAGCTGATGTGTTCTGCAGGCTGTTCTGCAAACCGTGTGCCCTGTTTCGTTTTTTTGTTTTGCCTTTGTTAGCCTTTAGCGTACCCGCTCGGGTGCGCTAACCTGCAGAGTTTTTACCCTCTCTTGTATCTTTCTGAGGCTTGATTCTCTTCTTTCTACTCTGACCTCTCTCTCTCTCTCTCTCTCTCTCTCTCTCTCTCTCTCTCTCGGGCCCAGCAGCTTTTCTCTTGGGTTAGGCAAGACTCCAAGTCTCTCATGAACTTGTGTGATGCTTTGATTTGAAGACCACAATGAACAAGGAAATACATTTCCAGAGTGCGTTTGTGACTAAATAAGCTAAACATGAGTGTTTTATCTCCTCTCATGCATGACAGGTAATCAAGGGGGTGTGCCCTTTTGACACAGGTTTTTTTCTCCCGCTTACCTTAGCCTCGCCCCTCACCAGTGAGATAAATTTCCATATCTCTATACACAGACTTCAGATCATTAAATGCTCTCACTCCACACGCACACAGACTACCCAGCTAAAGCAGTGGATGCTCACAGGGACTCACACAGACTGCACTTATGCATACATATAACCTGACGTGTCGTCCTCAGAGCTTGCCCGGACCACGCATGCACCTCTTTGTCTGTCTGCCACAGGTGAGCATCCATGAAGTGAGAACCAGAAGCCCACTTTCTTTCACTTGGTATCTCTCTCTTCCTCTCATGCTTTCTCTCTCTCTCTCTCTCTCTCTCTCTCTCTCTGTGTCTGTTTGTCAATCTCCATACTTCCTCTTTGTTTTCTTGCATATAAAAGCGGTTGTTATTCATCTCTATGGGAAGATGCATTTGTTGTTTAGCATGTGAAGTTGTTGTTTTATTGCATGTTCATGCTGCTGTAGGTTGTCTGGGGGTGTGTGAAGGGGTGTGTGGGTGGGTGTGTGTGGGTGTGTGAAGGGGTGTGTGGGTGGGGGGTGTGTGTGTGTGTTCATAATTATAACATCTAATAAGCAGTGCCTGCTGACACTCTTGGGAATAGTGTGGATCATGATGCATACATGGAGCAGTCTGAACACGTCAAACAGAACAGTGCAAGCAAACAGGTCTGGACTGGAGGTGCTTTTGGAACAGACTTAGTAGTTTGAATTTTCCTCATCTCTCGCTCGCTCACACTCTCTCTCTCTCTCTCTCTCTCTCTCTCCTTCCTTTATTCCTCATCAGAAAACTGAAGGCTTCTCCTGTCACTTTTATGAATGAGAACTACCACATGGCTTTAATATGAGTTTTGGGGCGATGGCGCTCGGATCTCTTGCCTGTTGGACTCCTTTCTCGTCTGTGTTTTTCTCCTGCATCGATATAGTTCACATCTGCTTCTTATACAGCCCAAGGTCCTCCGCACCCGCTAATACCCCCCCTCCCCACACCTCCCCTTAAAAAATCAAAAATAAAATATTGACCTTGAGTCCCAGTGACTTTCTTTCTTTCTTTTTCTCCATTTTCTCTTTTTCTTTTTCTCACACTCACTCTCTCTTTTCTTCTCTTTGTCTTTCACACCCCCCCCCCTCTAAATGTCACTGACTCTTTTCCTCCCCTCAAGCTATGGATAGCAGTATTGCGTCACAGCGGGGCTGTTGGAGCCTGAGACAAACCGCTCGGCTCTCAGTGCATCTGTCTGCCTTAGAGCTGATGCAGCAGGAGCGAGAGAGCAGGAACAGCTGCTGGTGAGTCCGCTGGCTCCGATCATAAGCTTATACCGACTGTTCCTCCATCGAACTCAGCTGTTTCTCTGTGGGACTAGTATTGTGTAATAGAGGCTCTGAGGTGCTTCCAAGTGGATGAAGGTCAGTGTTGTTGAATGTCTTACTTTGAAGATGTTCTTTACTTCTTAAACTGGACATAACATAGTGATTACAGATAATGTCGCTGGGAAAAGTCATTACTTACTTAAATTCTACTTCTTTACTTAAATTCTACTGGTGTTGGTCTTTTCTGGTACATGGTTGTACTTCTTTGAAAGGACCGTCAGTGATCCCAATCAAGTGCTGTGATGGAATGTGATTTGTTTATGAAGAAAAATAAATCTTGAACAGATTTGTTCAGGCTTTTTCAAACTTCAGTTTTTGACAGTGTTTCTGTGTATCAGTTACACTTGAGATGTTCTGACAGGCTGGCGGTTTCAGGTGGGTGTGTAATGCACATGTTTGGCTTTCCGGAGAAGCACTTGTACTGCAAGTTCCGACACACACCGGCGGAATGTACCGGAAGCCGAGTAAAGCAATGGTCATGTGCCACTGGGAAAGGTGAGGAGCTTCTGCCTGAGTGCGCCCTCACTTTACCTGCTTCTCAAGTTGTTAGAATAGGACCTGACAGACAGCAGAGGCTAACAAATAAGTAAATCTAATTATTGAATTATCTGTCTTTAAAAGCAGTCCTTGCTTGGTTTATGGAAGGGCTGTAGCTGTACAGGATGAACGCCTGCTACTTTGTGTGAGCTGACATAGCATGAGTCGTGTTCGGTTTTCAACACATCATTCGAAAAGGCAGATGTTAAACATTAAGGAGGTCCTGATTGGCTTTGTGGAAGTGCAGGTATTTATCTTAAACATTTTTTCATAGCTATATTTTGAAAATAAAATCTCAGAAATTGACTGGAATAACTTTAATTCAAATAAAATAAGTTGTATACCAAAGTTAAAAGTTACTTTTGAAAATTGGTAATGCTATATTGTACTAATGATGAGTCAAGTAACATGAAGCTTGATGGTTGAGCAGTTTAGTGATGAACCATCGCCAATAACATTTAGCTTCAAGTCATTACTCTCGCCTCAACAGAAATGAAAAGCTGACATAAATAAATTGAACCGAATGTGAGCAGAGCTTGAGCAATTTCTGTTTATTTAAATTTCAAATAGATATCTACCATGACTAACTTCATTTTTTTTATATATCTGAGTCAGCTTTGATTGCCAAACTGAGGTTTCTGTTATGTTAGTGTGTGTAAGTGTGGAAACCCTGCTGCCTGCTCCAGGGGCGTGTCACCAGCTCCTGCTCCAGGGGCGTGTCACCAGCTCCTACAGTTGGTCGCTCAGTCAGACCCCTCTGGCTTTTATGCTTCCTCTGAGCGAGATGGTTCCCCAGCAGAATTTGCCTCATTATCTAGAGAAGTTTACTCTCTCCTGTTCCTTTTGCTGCGTCATAGCCAGATGTAGCCCTGGTAACGGTGCCAGGTGTAGCCCTGGTAACGGTGCCAGTGCTAGCCATTTACTAGGCGGGCCACGACTTGTCCCCTCTCAACTCTTTGAGGTTAATTATAGATGCGTATAAAGACAGAAAGTTAATTGTCTTTTTAAAACTTAATGAAAGCTTTAATGTGTTGGCATGGAAGCAATGGTGAGATTAGACATTGCATGCAAATCCCAAGCAGTTGTATCCTGGTGGCTATTTTGGATTATGTTTTCCTCCAGAGATGCTGAACTTGTTCTTACCTGTCCAGGATGGTCTTAGCTGTTGGACATGACCCTAGACACCTTCATTCATGAGAACAGGCTTGACTGAAGATGACCATAGACCCTTGTAGTGTTCTTTTAGTGGCGAATTTACCTGCAAATGGTTGTTTGTGGTGTCCTCAGTCTACTCTGCCTAAGGTCCTTCTTTTCCACAGAGCCCCTGCCCGACTGTGACCCCTCGATGCTGCTTCTAGAGTTTAAAGAGGTTTTTTTTTTTTTTTTTTTGAGTTTTTTTTGAGTTTTTTGCGTGCTTATGCAGGCAATGTCATTAGCACGTTTAGAGATTTTTATGCTTCCGACCCAAAATCTCGAAACCATGTGTGCACACGGCCTGTTTCAAAAGGGTAGCTATAACGGGCCGTTCTGTTTTTAGGCTAAGTTAATGGGAGTCGAAACAAAACAAAGCGTGGAGAGCAGTCTAATAGAAAGCAGTTGTGCCTTGCGTAAGAGAGGAGTTTTTACAGGCCAGACATGAGTCTGCAAACTGAAACGCTCCACCGCACTGCCATCCAGCTCATATGTAGATGAAAGTAAATTGGGCCCTTCTTAAGTTTACTTGAAGATGTGGCCACTGCAATGAATTCTGTGAGCTGTATAGATCTACATGCAAGCTCATGCCAAACATCGAAATCCAGATGCAGAAAATCTCTTTTCTAACGTTCATTGTACTTCGTCTTTTCAGTGCGTGTGAACGAAACGTTTTCACACATATTAAAGTCGGTTCTTTTGCGTACTTTGAAACGATTCTGTCCTCTCGGGGAGAAACCGAGTCGCCTGCTCTTCCCTAACCGGTTGAACGTCTGACCTGGCTCAGGTTATCCATGTGCACCATGTGTTTCTTTGTTTACGTTATTGGTGGTGATACACGGTTTTTAACGCAAGAAAGGCTTGGATGGGTTTTTGGTGAGCGCTTGCTTAAACCCGTAGGTCTGTGTGTATGTTTTGGTCTGTGTTTGGGCTCAAGGGTATGGGTGTGTTTGTGTTTGGGAGAGTAGCATGTGTGTCACTCTCATCAGACACCTCAGTCATGGTGGCTGACGTGTGATTCAGTGAATCATGTACGGCCATTCTCTGTTCTCTCTCCTCCCTGCCTCTCTTCTCTCTTTCTCTTAATCCCACACACTCTCATAACAGTCACACATGCTCTCGTTCTCATTTTGAAGTCAGACTATTAGCTGAAGGCTCTGTTGTGGATATTTTTAAAGAGCTTTAAATCGCTGTTTGGCTCACAGTGAAATTTCTGTCTATACAAAGCTTTGGAATAGAAGAAAAGAGAAGAAAATGGGGTAAGAACAAGCTTAATATCTTTGCGGTTGGGGGTTGTACCACTTGCTGTTTTTTAGGGCTTGCTTTTGTGGTGTTGTTGTTGTTGTTGTTGTTGTTTGCCTGTTTTTGTATACTTGTTGATGCATCAGTTGTCTTCTTATATCAGTTATCCTCCAGTGCTAGTTTCCAACAGAAAAGGTTGAGTTTGAAGATCAAACCCACTCGTTTGGGAGTCCCTCCGTCTCGTTCACTAGTGTAAAACACCATACATGACACGTTCTGATCAGCTCAGCTCCCACTGGCAGCCGGACCGGGAGTAGACGCACCATCACCCTGACCTGTGGCTAAGGGCCGCCTTCCTCACTCCACCTCGCTACAACCTTCTCATATTTTGGGCTTTCTGTCTGATGGACAGCATCAAAAAAATGGAGCTCTCAGCTCCAGAGTGTCACTCAGCTGTGCGTCCGTCGTACGCAGAGTAGTGGCTTCGGGTGGAGCTTCAGGTGGAGCTCCTGCAGGGAACCTTCCCAGCACAAGTTACTACATGTTGTCTTCTTTCTTCTTCACCATAATCCAGTGGATGTGCAGGTGCAGCCTTTTCTACTTGAAGTGCATCCATTGCTCTTGCTCAGAGGAACCGAGCCATTCCATACCTCGAGTACTTCGAACCTCAAGTACAGCTTGGCTTGAAGCACTGTGCTTCAAGTCTCATGGAAGAGAAGCTTCTAAGCTATTTTCTGTGCTGGCTCCAAGATGGTGGAATGAACTTCCACTGGCTGTCTGGACAGTCGAGTCGCTTGTAGAGTGGAATTTCAATGAGCATTGATCCTACACTTTTGTACTCTGCTGAGTAGCTTTAATTCTAGAACTTGTTTGTTATTGTTTGTTACTGCACTCATCGCTGTCTTAACAAAGCTTATACTAGCATCAGCATCAACTCCTGTATTTTAGCATGATTGTTGTTTAAAGGTATATTGAATTCTGTCCTATTTGCTGGCTGGGATGCGTTTGTTGAGCCCGTGACACAGCAGACGTTTGTAAGGAATTCTGGATAAGCGCCTGCTGAATGCCTTAAACGTAAATGTTGAATGTAAATCTGCATAGCTGCCCTCTGTGGATGCAGACGTGGTCAGAGTCCCTCGCCACACCTGTGCTGTGCTCCCACTTCACCCTCACCTTCATCTTCAGGTTCACAGAGGAGCTTTTTATGCCGCTGCTTCTTGGTTTTGCCCTCCTCCCGTCTCCTCCGATGTATCTTCCCCTCCCTTGTGTGGACTAGACGAGAGGCAGCCACGCGGTCGCTGGAGGTGGAGCTTACCTGTGTTGTGTTCACGTTGAGCAGGTCTCCTGGACACCAGCTGCGCTTCGCTCTCGCGCCCCGCCTTGCTCTCGCACCCCCCCGCCTCGCTCTGGAACGTTGCCACTGCCTTGCATGGGGATGCTCACTTGCCTTGAACCATGTCAAAGGGCTTGTGGAAGCAGTTGTTTTTTTGAGTCGTGTGTGTGTGTGTGCGCGTGTGTTTTAGCAAGTGCCTCGTGG
>JAOXYF010000021.1:3139682-3148139 GCA_028565775.1 Sternarchorhynchus goeldii
GTAAAAAGCACTTCTCTTACACAGCTGATCAAAACATCTTTCTTTGGAAACCTTGTGTACTAATTTGTACCACTTCTACACACACAAGTACATAATTAGAAGAGAATATTTCAATATACGTGTGTTTTTATGAGTCCTGGGCAGCTCCATCCGCACAGACCCTTTATGACTAATAACTGCATGCCTGTCTTAACACATCCTCCTCTTCTATCCGTCTTCCACTCCAGCGAGTGTCTGTGCTCGTAAGCACACACTCACCACAGACATCACACTTGCCCTAATCTTGACACAGCTTACGTAATTTGCAGTCATTGACGTGAGCCAAGAGAATTAAACAGAGGTTGAAACGATTCCGATCACTCACTCAGACAGCTGACCAACCGTCTTAACGTAGCGCATGGAGTACAGCGGTGCTGCTCAGGGGTGTTCTCCACACCACTAACACGGGCTTGGGGAGGATATAATCATGTGTAAATGTTAATGGTGAAAAGATGCCAGCAACAATGAAATGTGGTGAGTATTTTGAGATTTGCTTTGTATGTATTGCTGTGTTTTTGGGGTGGCAGTGTGTTTCTATTACAGTGAGGCTGTTTCTTTGTATTTCTGACATCTAATGAGGCCGTTATCTGATCAGGTTACTAACATGATCTTATGTCAAGTCTACTCTGCTTTTAAATATGTTTGCCACTGTGGTCTGCTGGTTGAATTTTGAGAGGATGCTTATTAACTTGAATTGCTTACGTATGTAAAAATATTACTTATTGATTTTATGTTTGGTTTGGCAGTACCTATTTACTGATTTCTCAGGCTGTGCACTTTTGTTGATTGAACTGAATGTACTGTATTAATTTTGTGTGTGTGTGTGTGTGTGTGTGTGTGTGTGTGTGTGTGTGTGCGTGCGTGCGTGTGCTTGCCTGCATGCTCTCTAGCTCGTCCTGGTGATGAGTTGAAGGTGGATCAGGGCGTGAAGGACATGCGCTCCCTCAGTCTGCCCAGCATGAAGAGCTCGTCTGTGGTCAGTTCCTACATCCTCAACCCCACCAACGACAAAATCGAGCATGGCTCCATCTCCCGCCAAGATAACGTGGACATCCTGGTCAGTGCGCACTCTCTCTCTCTCTCTCTCTCTCTCTCTCTCTCTCTCTCATATGCATACACACACATTTCCTTTAGTCACATTGTTCAAACATTGCAGTCCTCTGAGCACTATGATGATTGATCACTTGTCCCTGTCTTGAGACAGCAGGTCTTCTCTTGAGCTTTATTCAGTGCTGCCTTCCTCTTGAAGTCTCGGGCACTTTTCAGGAAATCTTTCTTCCTCTTAGGCATAGGACCTTATTGCCTAAAACAGGAACACACAGAGCCCCCCTGAGAGGAAGTGGTTACACTGAGTGGACAGATCACAAACATGATGGCCTAAGAGTTCTGTTTGTTATAAATGCACACGTGTGCATGCATACACACATACAAACAAATATTATTTGTAAACAGTTGGGGCAAAAAATTTGCTTTCCATTTCAGATTATTTGTAGTTGTTTTACTCTGTTTCTATTTGATCACTGGATTTTTTTTCGACCTGGTTATTTTGTGGTATGATGATGTTCCTTGTTGATTTTAAAGCAATGCTTTGTGGTCTGTGCCCGTGGTCTGTGCCCGTGGTCTGTTAGTGGCATGTCTGTTGCCGTAGGGTTTGCCCATGTGAACACTGGTTCATGGGCATTGGCTTCCCGGGCAAATTGCTGCCATCTCCACATTTCATGCCCTTTCCCATAATGCAGCAGCTTCGATTCATTTGGGGTTTAGTTGCGAGGATTAAGGTGGCATCGATCTAGTTCCACCATGGCTTTCAGGGCTGCGTTAGTCTCTGTGGAGTTACATAACACGTGGACAAGCCCGTACTCGTTGGAGCTTAAACTCGCTCTTCTTACAGATTCTATTCTTCGCTCGGCACTCCGGTGAAGAGCAGGTTTGGCCTCCCAACCCAACGGAAGGCCAGTTTTTGTGGAGAGAGCATCGCTGAGAGATTTAGCCCCACACTGAGCCAAAACTACCTTTTTTTCTCTCTCTCAAAAGTAATAATTTATAAGGAGTGCTTGGATCGCTGTAAAAGGAAAAGTACTATAATCCAAAGTGAGAACATTTTGTTTGTGAAGTCAGCCCCTCTCTGTCCAAAAAAAAAAAAAAAATCCTCTAGTTATTATGAGTAGGCTTTGATGATGAACGAAAAAGAAACCCAACAACTTCAGGGTGAGTTCAACGTTTGTGCCTGAGGGAAGTGCAGTTGCCCGTTTGTGTGGAAACGGGACAGACTTGGCACACGGAGTTGGACTTCGGAAACGTCCCGTGACCTGGTTTGAACTCTGCAGCGCACCTCCTAAAGGTGACCACGGCCCGTTTAAACCGTGGAGGTGTTTTGAGCAGCAGCTATCTGTTGCGGTGGTGTGTCCAGCAGAAACGTTCCCACAATCGCCTGATGGTGAAACCCACGGCATCTGCATCACAGTACTCCAGGTCAGATCCCCGTGATCCAAATACTTCCTCTTTCTGACTGAAAGATGTTCCGTTATGTTTGATGCCGTTCTGAATATAATTGTACCACTGAATGCAAATAGCTTTCTATCACGGGTTTCCCTCTAAGTGGATCTACAGTGTAATTACAACCTTGAAGCTAAATTTCCAGCTTTTAACTATAAAAGCTATAATATGATCCAGATTTTCATGACTTTTTTTCACGACTTTGGCCATTGTAGTTTTGCCCGTCGCCACAGTAACGCTCAGCCCCGTGAACCCGCAGCAGCGCGTTGACGACATGTGGTACTGGAGGGTGCTCGGGCCCCACTGCACGTATACCACCTCTCAATCCACCCACACGCCCACCGCTCCGACCTCAATTGACCCAACATGCTGCATCCTCCCCTGCTGGGCCGCCCTCACCGCTGCCTGACCTTTACAACAAACCCATCCATCCCGTGGTGCCTTCCAGGGGCGGCTCCTGCCAATCATACCTGCCTCACTCTTGTGATGACCTTTTGAGCTTTACAGTTTGATGCCCCCCCCCCCCCTTCCAGTACCAATAGGACCAGTCTCTCTGATGAAAGCCACGTCCTCGTTCCGATGCCTCTTCCCTCTTTGAGTCTAGTCAGGCTCTCCTCTCTCCTGTACTCCAAGGCCTGCCGTGTAGACACTACCACCACCCATGTTGAAGCAATATCTGTGTACATGTAAGGCCCCTCCTGGGATTGCCGTGATGTCTTTTGCAAGAGTCCAGATGCGGTTGTGTCATCTCTGAATGCTTTCTTCTCATAGACGTTCCCATACGGGTGTGTGTGCGCGGGCCGGTGGGCCGTTCTCGCCCGGGGCCTGAACTGTATACCTGTCTGACGTAGACGTGAGTTTGTTGCGTAACAGCAGGAAGAATCTCATCCCTGGCATTAGCAGGCCCGGGGACAGCAGGCCGTATGACTCGGTATAAAGGGGGAATGTTGGCGTGATCTAACATGTCCTCTATAAGAACATGAGAGGGCAAGGTCACGACCCCGGTAATAACCCTGATCTCAGGAATCTTCTTCCCCATGTCCTTGTACTGGGGTACCACTAATGAAGGCTTTTAAAAAGAGGTATTTTTCCTAAGATTGTTCTAGGGTAAAAAAAAAAACCCAAAAACATTCCCTCTTCTGGAGAAGTAGGTTGTAGACAGGCGAGAGTGGTTGTTTGGGGGAGTTATCTCGGAAGGCAGAGGGATTTCGGGGGTTATCTTGGATAAGTGAGGGATTGGGGGGGGATCTCGGACAAGAGTGGGATGTTGGGGGTTATTTTGGTGTGAAGCACCTTCACAGCACCTCAGACTCAGGATCCAGTTTTGAAGAGCTGATGTTATTTCAGCAAATCATTTGTTCAACCTTACAAAAACATAATGTAATATGTTTCTACATTTCCCTTTCTGTGGGCCCTTTGTGCATGTATGGACCCAACTAGCTCGTTTTATGTAGTTGTTGTTTCTTTTAGAACTGAAGTTTTCTTTTCTAAATGCTCCCTCTATTTGGCGGAAGCCGTAGTCTGTGTTTATATTGATTCTAACCAGCCCTGTGCTGCCTGATGACAGCCTTAGGAAGAAAGGAAGGCAGCACGTGGTAGTTATCACTTATTTACACTGGTGTAGTTCCCCCACAGAGTGCACTCGCTCCTTTCATGTGCCCCTCCCCCGGGGGCGTGGGCCTGATTGATGTTTTGATTTGCACTGAGGCTAACCCGATTATTATGCTGTTAGTTTCGGGCTATCAGCCCACTGTGTTAAAGAGACAATGGAGATGAGCAAGAATACACAACTTGCAAAACACAGACTCCTATCTACCATCTCCTATTTCCTATCTCCTTACTTGGTTACTCTGCTGATGAAGCTCATTACTGTCGGTTAAAACACTTTGATTGTGATAAAATGACTGAAAAATCTTGAACGTTTTAATTTTACAACATTTGGATGGTTTATGATGCCAAATGAGGTTTGAATGCTCATGTGTTTAATCAGCTGACTAACTATAGTTGGCGATCCTGTAGGTTGTAATCCTACTTTTAGGTAAATGACACCTGAAGCAATAAGCCTGCACTACTGAGTCCTGTTCTTTATGATTCAGTACTCATGGAACATGTTAGTTTTCTGAAAGTTCTAGTTGTTGAGCAGTTCCATTTCACTACTGGGAGGTTTCCCCAGCTGTGTGTGCTGTGGGTCTAATGGTTTTGATGTGCAGATGGTGAGTTCCCAGAGGGTCTTTGTAACTTTGTGTGTAAATATGTGCGTGTGTGCGTGTGTGTGCGTGTGTGTGCGTGTGTGTTCACGCTGAGCTGGGAGGAGTACCTAGCAGTACTGGAGTTCTATAGCACTAACCCCGTCGGGCTCATAATCTTAGTGACCACGGTAGCTTGCAGAAGTGGCTCTGTATCGAGGCCCCTGCTCCTCTCTGTCCCTTCGGCTCGGTCAGCGCGGCGTCAGAGTCGGTTCGTCCGCTTCGTCCGTCCCTCCTTCCTCCGCACTTTGCTTTGAGCACATCGGGTGGAGCTGGGAGCGACGGCTGGGGGGGCCACAGGCTGATGGTGCGTTTCGGACGCCTCACCTCCTGGCACAGTTGGGACTTGCTGAACATGGTACCCGAGAACCCATCCGAGCCGGGGCCCCAGCGGGGGCCTCCGCCGCGTCAGGTAAGGCTGGGCTGGAGGAGCCCGGGGAACGGTGCCGTTAGCTCACTGACCGGATTGCTCTTGTTTTGCTAACGCGTGCTTTTTACGCGGAAGCTGCCGCAGCTTCCATAGCGCTGAATCATTTTGGTTTCAAGCTTATTTGTAAAAATCAAGGTAGAACCTTTTGTCATGGGTCCTATCGATCGTCCGTTGTGTGACTCATTTTCCCAGCGGCTGCGTCACCCTTTTGTGGAAATTCAGGTTGCTCGGTTAATTGTTCCGTATGGAAATGTGTGTGTACTCATGGGTTCACTTAATGCCAGACAGTGTGTAATGGAACTAGAATGTATATGCAGTGGTAAAGCTGCAGTGGTGCATCACTGATGATCCTGCCTGTCTGAGCAACACGGAGGCTTATCAGAGCCTGAGATAACACTCCTCCAGGTCATCACTGTGTTTGATCACTCATTAATCTGCTGTGCTGGACTCTCAGTACCTCTTTGTTCCACCTGTGTGTGTGTGTGTGTGTGTGGGAGCTGCCTGCTTTTTTTGACAGTCAAGGCTAGACAGACAAGGGCCAGCAAGTGAAACGTGAACTGTGCAAACTTGTTTGCCTTTCATTCGCTGCATGTGTTTTTGTTTCTAGGTATTTTGCTCTTCCTTCCTCTCTCTCTCTCTCTCTGTCTCCGCTTCCTCATTTGCTCACCCCTTTAAGTCATGGTGTGTGTTGTGTGCGTGTGTGAGCGTGTCACATGTATGACCTCACATCCAGACAGGTACAGGTACAGGCGGTGCGTTTCCACAGCCGTTGGGTTCCTGCTGTTTCTCATCATTATTCAAAATCTGATCAAGGAACCCTCCCTTTAAGAGCTGACTAGGCCAACACATTTGATTCTTATAGTGCATTAAGCAATATTAAAAGCTTTGGAATTGCTCATTACACAAACGCTATATAAAAAGTGCTATATAAATAAATTTGCCGTTGACTTTGACATTCCAGCATCTTGGTCAGTATCTCCATCTTGGTTTAATGTTAAATAAGGTGCTTGAAAAGATAGATGAGTAAGGCTGGAGATGGTAGGTCAGGAGTAGGACGACCCAACACTGAGGCTGTGGTAAAGCTGGGATTGGGGGTCACAGATGGGCCATGCAGCACATTGCTGTATTTTGGTAAACTATTCATGAGGAACTGGATGATTAACAGCATGATTTAGGTCCTGCGACTTGCCATTAGGGCCTTGCAGAACTGATGAACATTCCAGGTCAATGAGCCATGATGTTAGAAGGAAGTAAAACGTACGTTGTTGGTTCCATGTTCCCGAAAAGCTTTAGTGTCATTATTTATGTCCAGATCTCAAGTATGGGAAAGAAAAGGTCCTGTAGGTTGGAAGTTCCCTCACCTCCAGCAGAGCCCTCCCACTGAGAACGGACGAGGGGTTGTTCATTGACCCGTTTGTTCACATGCGCGGATGGACAGATACTCACACACACGCACAGCCTCTCAACTTGCTCAGTTTAACAGAGTGAACGTTTAGATAACTCCACATTTGACATGTATTGTCGAACAGTTATACAGGACCTGGATGTACAATGAAGTGCACGTTATTCCAAGTACACATGTAAAATGGGTGCGCGTTACGTTTCATCTTTAGCACTAGGTGCAAGTTTAAACCCCCGTAGTTTGTTTATGACGAGAGACGGTGTCCTGCGTGCCTTGGTGAAGACGGCACTGTGACAGATGGGTGTCGGGACACATCAGCAGGTGTCGTGTCCATTGTTGACTACAAGAGGCCATTGGTGCTTTTCATTTAGAAATGAATCCCACTCTTCTTTAGAAGAACGCCATTGTCAAAGGAGTTACATCAAAACAAACGCCTCTAACAAACAAACGATTGATATCTCTGAGGTAAAGGAATGTTTTACTGAGACACTGTGAGCTGCCCGTTGGCTTTCCCTGCATATGCAGATTAGCCTCCTGCCTTCCTTTAGCCACTCCTATTTCTTCCTGCCCCCCACACAATGGGACAGGGTTCTTTTTGTTGCCATGACGTCAAGGCGGTCCCTCGTAGTAATGTAGGCAGCCTCTACCCTTGCAGCTGCTGTGGTATAGCACCATAACCCATGTGAAAGCGGGACAGCTTAGGAGAGAAACCAAGAGGATATGAAGTGTTGAGAGACAGAGAGCACAACAGCTGGCCCTGTGAACCAGGATTACAATGGTCTTCCTCCGCTTTGACATGTCTCTTGCTTCCACGGTGAGTGGAAATCTTCTTGTTCTACTCCAGTTTACTTCTCATCATTCTCCTCTTCTGGGGTCTTGTGGAGCTGGCAGGTCTGAGGCAGGTTTGTAGAGGCTTGTTCGCAGTCATGCTGGTCGGTAGCTGGTAGCAATACTGAGGTAACCGAATGCTTTTTTTTTTTTTCCCTCTCAGACTTTATCTTCTGTCTCCTCCTTGATTGCAAAAGTCTTGCTTGCCTGTGTAAGAAGTAGTGTAAGGTGGACACCTTTTGAATACGGCACCATTTGTGTGAACCGAGTCTGTGAGTGTTTTGTTTGTTGATTGTGCGTTAGCAGTAGGCCGTTACTTCAGACCGTATCAGCAGTCCTTACTTCCCCATTGGGTCTCTTCCTGCCATCGTCCTCTTGCTCCATGTTACATGGAAATCTTCTCATCAGCCACCACCCATCGCCCTCCCAGTATCACTTTCTTTTTTCCTTTTTCACATGAATGTTTTTTTACGTGGATTGGATTGGGTCAACTGCGAATTTCACATAATGACTAGTGTGGTTTGCTGTAAACAGACTCGCATGAAGAAATAATCCTTTTGCTCCCGCTACTGAAGGTCCACAGTAATGCTTTGGCAGACAACAGCTTCCTCCTGGTGCCTTTGAGAAGGTAGATTCAGCAGCACAGATTGCATATGGAGGTTGATGATGATGATGTTGTTGTTGATTTCCACACACCCCCTGTCAGTTTCCTGTTTTGTATCCTGACCCCTGTAATGCTTCAGAGTCCTTGGAATGTTCCGGAGTCTTTAACAGGGAACATGATTTAGGGGAGAGGAATTCCTGTGCTGTGGAGAGAGCAGTTTGCTGCTTGGCTCAGCGTGGAAACTTCTGATGTGAATAACCAGGGTTTTGCTTCATACCGAGGCACTGTGCATCCAGCACAACAGCTGTCAGAAAGCACATCAACATTAAACGCGCGGGCGTGTGTGTGTGTGTGTGTGTGTGTGTGTGTGTGTGTGTGTGTGTGTGTGTGTGTGTGTGTGTGTGTGTGTGTG
>JAOXYF010000021.1:3151983-3192154 GCA_028565775.1 Sternarchorhynchus goeldii
GTTTTTGTTTTGTTTTGTTATATATATACATACCTGTTGTAGTCATAAATGTTGTGTTCACTGAGCCAAAATCTGTTCTGATGGTACAAAGTTGTCATTCATTCTGTTCTTGTGTGCTGTTCTCCCCACAGGCTCCTTTGTCCTCATTTACCTCAACGAGTTCAAAAGTGCCGTGGCTGCCTACACGTTCCAGGCCAACAGCGCCTCCCAGGGGCGAAGCTGGGTAGATGCGATCTCCAGTGCACAGGTTTGTGCTCTCAACCACAAAGGCTTTAGGGCGTTCTCTCTGTGGGATCCGCGGGTCGGAGGACGGACCTCTTGACCGTTTGCACGACTGTTGTTTTTTTTTTTTCCAGAGCCAGCTGCAGCGCCTGCGCTCTGAGGAGAGCCGCCGTCGGAGAGCCAGACTGAGGCAGAGGCTGGAGGCCGGAGAGGAGGACGAAAGAGGCGAGGAGAGCGGCACCTCCGCCACCAGCTCCCCACGGCTCCAGAACAAGGAGCAGCACAACACGGGGTTGGTTTAAGTCCTCGCCAAAAACTGACCTAGGATCAGCTTTGGCCAGTCATACCCTGATGGAAACGGTTTTACAGAGTTAAAGACTCGAGCAGTGTGATGTACAAGGTCTTGTGGTTGATTCTCAGATTGGATTCCTCTTTATATTCCACTTTCAGGAGCTCAGACGGCTCCACCGAGACGCTGTCGGTGATGGAAGCAGGTGAATCGGAATCGTGTTCGGATTCATCCGCTCTCCAGGCTGACCCCGCCGTGACCTCCACGGGACCAGACGAGGCTGACGGTCCAGACAGCTCCGAGTGCCTCTCTCTGTCTGTGGACAGCGCCTACGGGACACTCTCGCCCGAGTCCCTGCTGGAGCTGCAGGCACAGGAGGCGGCCAGTGTGGAGGGCAAGGGAGGAGGAGTCGAGGAGGAGGAGGAGGAGGAAGAGGAGGAGGAGGAGAGCGGAGGAGGAGAGGACGAGGAGGTGGAGGGAGAAAGAGGAGAGGAGGAGGAGGAGAGCGGAGGAGGAGAGGACGAGGAGGTGGAGGGAGAAAGAGGAGAGGAGGAGGAGGACGAGGAGGCCAGCTCTCTGCTCTTGCCCGCGCGGCACCCGAAGCTCCGGCGGCAGGCGCCCGTGCAGCTCCGTCTGCCCTGCCTGCAGAGACTGGCGCTCAAGTGCCGTTCGGAGGACAACCTGCTGCAGCGCGTCCACGGCGACGCTCCCACCGGCCGCCCCGTGGCCCGTGCTGCCACCGAACCCCCCCGGACGGGCACCCAGCGGCCGGACGCCAGCCTGGCGCACAGCAGGAGCCTGTGTGAGCTGAACCCAGACGCGGACGCACACCGGCCAGATGCAGAGTTGGCGGAGGGATGCCAGCTGTCTCGCAGCCTCCCCACCGCTCTGCTGGTCGACACGCTGCGCCGGGCCAAGGGCGACTACAAGAAGGCCCGAGGGAGGTACAGCTGCTCGGATGGGGAGGTGGGGACCCCTGGCTTTCAGAAGGGGAACTGCAGCGCGTCGGACGATGACAGGTGCAGCGGGAGGAGGTCGCCGCACCAGAAGAAGCTCACCATGGCACAGCTGTACAGAATCCGTACCACACTGGTGCTGAACTCCACCCTCACAGCCTCGTGAGTACCACACCTCCTTTTTAAGGGCTGTCCAGGGCTATTGCAACTGTAGCAAACTGTCCATCACAGAAACGTATTGGCACATTTACCTTGTGCTTTAATCCAGAACATAAACAACTTTTTTTGTTGTTTTTTAGTGGTAGTGTGTTTGAAAATGAACTAAACAAAGAAAAATAATCAGTATTGTAAATAAACTTTCAAGATTATTAAAATTTAAGATTAATTAAAATTTTTTTTTTGGAATAACCATTACAACTAAATACTACAGTTGTAAGAGTAAGACCTTTATTACAGATAATGTTTTATTAAAGTTGTTTGTACAAAGTTTTATCCACTTTTTCCAAATCCACAGCAAAATGTTCGTTACTGATATTAAATCCTTTCTCCACAGTATAAAACATCACAAGCATGTCTTTTTTTTCTCTTCCGTAGGGAGGTGTAGTCCATGTCCGTAGGGAGGTGTAGTCCTGAGCACCCCACTTGACGCCCCGTAGAACTGAACTCCTCCCCACACGAATGCACTCTGTCCAACGTGCTTTTCTGCCCTCATCTCCCCTCTGTCTTCAGCGCAGAGCTGCCCGCCCCCACAGGACGTGCACTCGAGGACTCTTTGCACTTTGTAACACAAGTAATGTTGGTGGGTGGGGTTTGGGTGGGGGGGGTTAACTAACCTTTCAAGCAAAGCAGATACTGACTGAGAGGTGAAACTTTCAGAAAGTGGCTTGGGAACACTTTCATGCCAAGGTCTGTTCCACTTGGAGCTGATCTGCCATTTTGGAATCCGGAGGGATGGTTGAAGATGTAGAATTGGAATGAATTAGAAAGTGGTGGAGGATGCAGTTGGAGCGCGACACCTTGCGTCTCCCTGAACTTTCCCTTTGAGAAGAGCTGCAGTCTCCTTTGTCAGGACCCCACCTGTTGGGATCAGAGTTTTGTTCCCTGTCTGTGGGTAACGGAGCTGAGGCGTACATGTCTGTGCCCACTCCGGGAGTCGGCTCGGGGCAGGCTCCAGCTGACTCTTCTACGTGAACCAACAGTTCTCACAAGGCAATGAGGGTTATGGAGAGTGCTGACCCCACAGTTCTCACGAGGCAATGAAAGTCACTCTATTACAGAGGATGCAAAGGCCAGAAAGCCTTGTGGAATCTGCCTGTTTGAGTCAGGTTTGCAGAACAGAGCAAAAACTCCACACCTGAGTCTGGGCCTACAGCTGCACAGTTCATGTAATTGTGTGCGAGAAATCTGTTAATCAGTTTATGTGATGACTGTATTACTCCGTACACGCATGGCATGTGCTCGTGCTCGTGCTCGTGCTCGTGCACGTGCTTGTGTGTGCACGTGCGCCTGCACGTGTGAACATTAAATGTTGACTTAACCTATAGACTAAACCAAAGTAAAAACGATTTGAATATTTCAGCTGGCAAGGTAGATGACACCACAAAATAAAAGCACCAACAAACAGGACCAGTATTAATTCTGTAGCTGTGTAATTAAAAGAGCGTGTGTGTGGTGGGGGGGGGTTACAGCTCATCCTCACTGACCTTGCTGCAGTGTTGCTATTCACCCAGACCTCTGCTGTTAAAAAAATTAATCACATTAACAGGTGATCTGAAATAACTTCTGGATATGAGGTGATGAACCAGAGTTTGATCATGCAGTTCCTCTCGACTTTCATCTCTATACAAGTGGAGCAACAAGAAGCTACTTTGGTAGCCTTCCAACCTCTTAAACCTTCCTAGCTTTAAACTAAAGAAGGTTTGACAGCTTTTTTGCGTCTTTGAGAGTAATGTAGACTGGAGCTGTGTAACACTGCAGTGTTGACTACAGATGTTTACCAGTTAAGGCTCTGTGCCTCACCATTTAGTGGTTTAGTTTTAGGGTTTAAGGACAATAGCCTGATGCAAAAGCAGCACTTATTAGTAACCACTCTTTTAGATCTCATACTAAACACTGACAATGTTACATGACTTTGGTTGAGACTACAATTTGCCTGGTTTCTCCAAACCCTCAGGTTAACATTCAAGGGGTTAGTTAGTTTGTTTTTGTTTTTTATGAAAACCATTAATGACATTTACTAATACTGTTCTAAAGGTGTTAAAATTCAATTCTGCCTGATTTGCTAAATCTTACATGTACTTTTTGTAAATCTGCCTGAAATTAATACTGTGCATTATTTGTTTAAAGTTTTTTGTTTGTCATATTTATTAAGCTTGTTCTGTTTTATATATGAAACATGGTTTGTAAATGTTGAAATGTATTGTTTTTCATAACTAATGTTTTGTAGTCTTATTTTGTTGTCAATTTAATTGCTAAGAGGTTAATCTGCTAAGAACCAAAATAACTTTGTTCCCAATTTCAGGGAAGGTCTTTAAGTGTCTTGCAAAATAAAAAGACATCTTACAATAATTTATTAATTTGATGTTGATCCATTTTGCAACATTCAACTGCACATTTCACAAGAAATCCAGTCAGCATCCACCAAATCAATAGCGCATTCGTTATTCTCCAGCTTGTATCCACTAGAGGGTGCCCTACATACTAGTGTGAGGTGATCAAACACTGGAGATCAAAATTAAAGAACAATGTATGATGTAATCTACATCGATCAACATTTGAATGATTTTTTGTAAGGGGTACACCATGCCACTAGAACAGTTTTACAAAATAACCAAAGTATATCAACATATAACCTTTATTTTGCAAAAAACTTGATCATAATTGGAGAACAGCAATGACTGTAGCACAGAGAAAGATTAGAACTACATTCTGAAGGTTACAACAGTCAGTAATCAGTAAGAAGTGTACAGGCCTTTGCTTTGAATGACTTCAGCACATCTGCTGCCACAGGACATCACTAGTCTCTTGCACCACTCTGGTGTGATTTTTGTCCACTCTTTTTCCAATCTCTTCTACAGTTCTGTGACTGTTGTGGGTTTTTTTGCCATAACTTTATCACCAAGGATTTCCCAGAGGTTTTCTATTGGGTTTAGATCAGGATTCTGGGCTGGCCATTTCATTGTTTCAATGTTTTCAGTTTCAAGGAACTGCTTTACCTGTTTTGCTGTGTGACAGGGGGCATTGTCCTGCATGAAAATTGCTGGCTGATTGAGTGATGAATGCAAGGAAGGAACCATGTGTTGTTGAAGGTTTTGATATACACTTGCATTCTCTGTTCCATGTAGCTGTATGAGTGGAAAGAATCATTTCACATAGGACTACACAATGACCTTGACATTTAGGAAATTGTGTGTTGTTCTCTAATTTTGATCTCGAGTCTAGTTAAGCATGAAGATGCTAGACTGTCCAGCTTGATAGTTTAATGCTGGTCTGCTCACATATTTGGAATGAGTTCCAAATATTCAAATTCAAGCATATTACAAAAGGAGGCATGCTTTAGAATTTGGAATGAGTCAAATTCAAGCATATTACTAAAGGAGGCATGCTTTAGAATTTGGAATGAGTCAAATTCAAGCATGTTACTAAAGGAGGCAGGTTTTAATGTGCCAAATCTTAAAACTATAACTGAAATACATAACCCATTTCTCCTTGTTCTGCATATACTGGACAGTTTCTTATGTTGTGCCATTTTACTACTAATGATTTAAAAAAGCACCTTTGGATTTTTAAGCGGATTGAACAAAACATCACGTCAGCCACCAGCAGAAGAGCTTCGCTTGGTGCGAAGCTCTTCTGCTGGGGGCTGACGGTCTGTACTATGAGTGGGTCAAGATGTATTTACAAATGATAATATCAACTAATCGGTGGATTACAGCATGTTGACTCCACACAAGGCTCTAATCCTCAGGCAGCATTCGGGCCTGTGGGATTGTCCCATCTCCCAACTCCACTCCCCTGTTCCCACATCTGGCCCATTGGGATTAACTGATGTAATCCTACATTCTGAAACTATTTGATTATGCTTTATTGCTGATACGCTGGACTTTAATTATAAAAATGCAGCCTGCTTTAATTACACAGTCTGAGTCAATTAACTGCTTGTGTGTGTGTGTGTGTGTGTGTCTGTGTGTGTGTGTGTCTGTGTGTGTGTGAGAGAGAGAATGAGAATAAGATGTATGTACAAACAGAGTAGATATAGTAGGAATAACAAAGAATGTTTGTCTCTATGCCTACCAATCTTATCAGCCTAGGAGATTAAATTAACCTACAAATGTAATAATGTTTCTCAGTAAGTCAGTAGCTGAAACGATTACAAATGTATTTATAGACCTGGTGTAGTTTTAAAACAATCACAATACTTGTTATTCAGAACTATGGTAATGTTAATTAAAGCTGCTTAGTTGCATTCTGTGCATTTGAAAATCAAATGACAATTTTATTAATTGTTCTAAATCCCATCTGAGTGTGTGACAGCTGTTAGGTAAGGCAGGCTGTCATTATCATGCTAGATGTTATTTAATAATTGCATTTTCCTCCACTAAAATACTGTTAACTGCTTCTCTCTATAATTACTTTTTTAATTTTCTTTTATTTGGTGGACTAAATGTTACATTTTTGATGCAACTTTCTTAAACCTAAAACATTAATTGATTTTATAACAAGATCTCAAATTAGAAAGGCCATAATTTTAAAATAGAAAAAGCTGCAATTACATATTATTGGTCTTGTCAAAATTCTGAACAATATTCACTTCTTATTTTCTCTGCTGTTTTGTTTAGTTATTCTATCATATTCTGCATTTTTTTTAACATAGGAAGTTGTGTATGCACTATAATTTGCATATAAAATTGCATCTTGTATTACAATAACATTGTTGGTCAGGAAAAACTCCAGATTTATATTCTTCCCAAATGGTACGGCATACCTTTGACCTTTAGAAGACAAAGGAGAAAATCTTGCTATAATTACATTGTCAGTAAGTGTACATAATTACTCACTCATTACCCATTTTATTGGACACGTTTATTTATTAGAGGAACATATGTTTGAACTATCTTCAGACAGTTTCACCACAGGATTGCTGTTGGCGGAGAGACGTATTTTGGCGTGCTTGACTGCTCTCAGCTCCGCAGTGACAGTAAAACCTTTACAGATGCTGCTGTGTCTGATACACTCATACCAAGCAGCCGTTTCCAATAAACGTAGATGTGCTTCGTAGATATTTTAATAAAGTGGATGGTAAGTGTAAACAAGGCAGCTTGAGAAATTGAGTAAATGCCCATAACTTAGAATGCAGCTGTGTCTCCAGCATCACTGGACTAAATGTAGACCAAATCTAATTTTGTGTCTTGATCAGAGGACCTAGACATGTTTTAAACTCTTTAAGGCCACAGTTAATAAAAGCAGATTTCAGGCCAGACAGTAGATTCCTCCATACAGAATCCTCTATGGGCTGTACAGGGTTAACACAACTCTTTGTGACAGATGTCAAAATCATGCTGTAAAAATGTCTGATTAACACAAAAGGGTACTTTAGCAAATCCAGATTATGGGCGCACTTTCACTTATTAAATGTCGCCAATCCAGGACTCTGAGCCACCAGAGGATTAAGAGCAGGTAGACATGACTGCCTAATCGGCCCTTGTTCTGAGCCCCTGATCTAACTGGCCCTTGTTCTGAGCCCCTGATCTAACCGGCCCTTGTTCTGAGCCCCTGATCTAACTAGCCCTTGTTCTGAGCCCCTGATCTAACTGGCCCTTGTTCTGAGCCCCTGATCTAACTGGCCCTTGTTCTGAGCCCCTGATCTAACCGGCCCTTGTTCTGAGCCCTTGATCTCTGTGTTCTTTTGCTGTAACTGCTTGCATTAGAGAGCTTAAACCACTGCTACTTTCCCCCTGGCCACTTCATTCATAGTCTCTTTTTAAATGCCTGGGTGATTAGAATTAGGTGGAATTGGGCTTGCTGGGACTCAGGAACAGTACTGCAATGTTTACAATGCTCTGTTCCATGAAAAGATCCCAATGATGAGCAGCGGCCATATGGACTGGATCACCACGGGAACAGATGCCCGTCAACATGCCACCTGATCTTGGTGCTGCCAAGCAACAGCTGGCTTTGTTAGCCAACTGAGCTGCAGGATTTGGGATCTAACCTGGAAAGGTCCATGAAACAGACTATTTCCCATTTGTTTAGTAACTTGCCTGTTCACAGAGAGAACGGCCCCGCATGAGTCACCAACACAGATACTCTACTGGTGACTTAAAAAAAACATTTTTGGGGGGGCCATGTTGTTACAGGGATGATAACGGTCTAGGGTGTATCCTAATAGCATTGTTAGATGACTCAATATTGATCATTTGATGGAAACTGTCATGTAATGAATTAGATCGTGTCATGTGATATTAAAACATGAGTCCTTGACTCATAATCAGTGTGTAGGCATGGAGCAGGCTGTTTATTTGAAATATGCAGCATATGTGGGTTGTTTTCAATCCCTTAATACTTATGCCCTACTGTTGATCACGCATGCTACCTAGTTTAAGAAAATACAGTTCATGAACACGCCGCAAGAGTATTGTAATTGTACCAGCACATAAGAGGGTTACTGTTATTTCAGTATTGTTTTCATTGGATCATCACATATTTCTTAATTAAAATGGGAAATATATTTTAAAACAAATAAATAAATAATGGAAGTTTTGTAAAGCAAACGGAATGCATTTACATTTATATCTACAATGCTGTGACGATTTATATGGTGTAGCCTACTGTGATAACACACTTTCCTGGATCAAGGGAGCGGATTCCACTGCTTATGCTCTAATAAGCGCCACCCAATAAAAGGTGTCCTACTTTTTCGAATTTTTCAACATTATAACTGTTAATAAATCTATATTTATAACTCAAGTGCATTTTAAACTTGATAAGAGTTTAAAATGATTGGTAAGACAGAGCGGAAAATGAGCAAAGGGCGCGTGATTCCTGACCACGAGCCCCAGTTGCTTGACCAACAAAGGAAGCACCTTCACAAAAGCGCCTCTGTTTTCCGCTGTATTCATTCTGTTTTTCTGTTGTATTCATTTTTTCCCACGAGGGTGTAACGTCAACGGTAGTAACTACGCCATTTTATCATATTTTTTCTTTTAAACATTTATTTACGAAATAGTTTGGATTTTTATCAATTATGGGCCTATCAATTGTATCCAACATTCTAGATAAAAATGGGCTTTCTAAAATGGGGGTGATATGGAGTTGTTACCACACGCAAGATATAGAGACCAATGGATACGAGTTTTACAAATGTGTTTGATATTGTATGTCTGATCTTTTTGTTGTTGTTTTAAATAAAAAAAAATCCAGTACAGGCTTTAAAGAGTTAACTGTAGGAGGCGCGCTGGCCGGATTTGGGTGGAGTGAACTTGGACAACCAGTGTACTTCTTTCTATTTTAATTAGCTAGCTCCATAGCTAAACAAAGACCCGCTACTTTATCACAGACGAAAATCTTTCATATGCGTTTACTGACAGAGTATTTTAATTCCGAGCAACTTTTCCGCATGAAGCTGTCTGTCAAACATGGGGGATGTCAGTGAGAAATGTTTGCTGGATTACATTTATTCATCAGGAGGAAAAGTAAAAAATGCAGACTTGTTAAAAACGTATAAGCCTTTTATTAGCCATAGCGATTTGCAACTACGTGGTGAGTAGTCTTCGTAATAGATTATTCTTTGTTGTACGTTGTCATTCGCGATTTTTTTCTTGGATGCAGATGGGTACATCACGCGTTGATGCGGTTTTCCTTCGCCTCTCCGGCTGCCTCGTGCGCCTGGCATGCGGTCATTATAATTATAAATAATTCGAGTCAAATCATTCCAGTTAAAATGTGTGAGTGCATTCGGCGTTCACTCTTATAACTTGACATTCGTTCTCTTCGCTCTTGTCCAATTCATTTGTACATTTTCAAGAGCTTTAAGGGTGAGCCCTCACAGTAAAGCCTCAAACTAAATACAACAGCCTAGTAAACATCTGTTTTACATTAATGTCTGGGTAAACAGGGTCAGTTACATCAGGAATTTTGTCATTTCCGTTTCTGCCGACCACTGTGTTGCTCTATTCTTCTACGACTGCATACGCTACTCATAGCTCACAAAATAACCATTCTGTTCGTTGGCATGAGATTGAAAACGTCAAAGCACCTCTCAGTCGACTGCGCACATCTCAACACAGATTTCTCATTTATTTGAATTTTGTCTTAATCTTACTTTTTTGCGATTACTTATACTGTTTATAACGCATCATGATCTGTTGGTGATTGCTTAAAAAGATTCCTCCCACGTATATAATAATCTATTGGTGAGATTCATACTAACCATTTAAAATGTTTATATTTAATTAAGGACTCTGTCATAATGTGTATAGTGAATTATGCCAAGTAATGCAATACATTTATTCACAATAGATGAATATGCATTAGCCTGATGCACTGATGGAATCAGGACACTTTTGTCGCAAGACAATGTTAAGTTCTACCATTATCCTTAATGGATTTGCAATTTGGAGTCTTGTGTTATGTCCACATGCTCGGGTGCAGTTGTGCACAGAGGTTCTGAAAGTTTCTTACATCTGGCACAGTCTTGACACAGTTGTCCGTTTGTCATAATTATTTCCAAACGTTCCCGAATTGGCAACGATAGTTTGTGTTTCATAGTCTCACGACTTTATAATGTGCTTGTGAGAACACTTTGGGCCATTTCTATTTTTTCCATGGGAATCTTGTGACATTAAAGTCTCATGGTTCCATTAGTACATCAGGCTAATGAATAACCCTTAAAAAAACCAAACTCTGCTCCTCTCACCACCAGCCCAGGAATTCAACTACCCAGACTGGTCAAATGCTGGCTTCCATTCCAGCTTCCTGTTATTGTGGATGCAAAGTGCACAACTGTCCTCCTCTGAGTGTCTCTTTCCTCTGGCAGGAAGACGGAAAGGTTTCAGGAAGGCGGAAAGGTTTCAGTTGTCCTGGGCATGCTGGGTGTACTAAGTAAACAAAAGCCACCAGTCTCTAAAGCACTAAAAACTACTAAAGTGCGTGAGCATTATCATGTCCCACAAGGACATGGGGCACTTTTAGAGCCTAACATCTTACCTAAACATCGTTGTAGTGAATGAAAAAGCCTCCAACCTGTTTGATATGGATAGGTATTTTGTTTCTTCCTCTCATGTTTAGTCATGCAAGTGGCTCTATTGATTAAAGGGTCTGCTCTGAGTTCCCACTGATCAATAAAGCCTCAAACAGATCTTGCCCAATCTTCAGTCAGAGGTTAAAGGTCACTCACCTTATTGACATAAACTACCTTGAGGCACATTCAACAGAGGTCAAAGATGTTACTTGTTATGAAACAAAGTTCCACTAGTGCAGAGTCCAAGAGGTTAAGGCTGTCAAAGCAGTTCTCAGCTGCAAGCTCCGGTTTTCACTCAGTCACATATTTAACTTGTGGATGTTTATGTACGTTTATGTTTGAAACCTGCTATGTTGGCATTTATAATCTACATGCAAGCAGTTGCTGAAATCAGATCCACCTGCAGCAATGTATCCATCTTTATTATGATATATCTTTATTATGATGATTTGTCTTTATTATGATTTGTCGCACCTGCAGGCATTCAGGAAATCCACTCAAAATTTTTCGCGTATTGATTGTTATTTTATTTATCGTGAGCTTTCTTTTTCTTTTGTGTTTCTTCGCAGCCAAATACAGAGGGGAGTTCAAACGCATAATCGACACTATTGCTGTGTGTAAATCTGAGAATGTAAGTGAGGCATTTCTCTTCTGCACTCCATTATTTCATCATTTTAAATGCGTCATTTCCATCAACGCCATTAGGAGAGTGTTGTTCTGAGATGATTAATGCTCTGTTTCTCACAGTGGTATTAGGTTGAGCACATTGTGTTTGTCTGTACTTGGGACTTAGATGTAGATCACATCACATTTTATTATCAATTAATGCAGGAAACCAGGTCATTTAAAGGGGTTCACATACTTTTTCTTGCCACTGGAAGTAAATTTCCTTTTAAATGGATATTCCAGACTTATTTTAACGTATTCTCTGTCTACCTCAACATTAGTGAACTGTCTGTTACCACAAATAAATACTTTGACAAGTTTTTAAACATGTAAAATTATATAAAATAAATGTTTACAGACATATTTAACATTTCTCTGAGCCATGATGTTTAAAGAATCAGTTACTGGCCCTCTGCCTAAAGCTGTTCTTCACTGAATGACTTCAGACCTGCAGCATTTACTTCAGTTCCTATGAAGGCAACTGTATTATCTGTATTTATCTTAAGCCACATTCAACTTCAGTATTGGATTCATATCAGTTTGCTTATCAAGCCAATCGATTACTTGATGTAATTAGACTTGCACACAATTTGAGACATTGCTAACAATTATGACGAGCTGTCCAGTGGCTTGTCGTGATTGTATAGTGGTTAGTTCTCTGTGTTGTGGCTGCAGCAGCCCCAGTTTGGTTCGAATCTGGTTCATGGTAAAGCAAAGGATAACTGTTTTAAAACAGTGGAAGCTCAGTGTTTAAGGCATTTGATTTGACACAATAAAAAAAGAAAACAAGAAATCCTCTCTCCATTATTGAGTGTTGACATGTCATGTGTTACAGTCTGGCACAGAGATACAGATATACACAATCATACAGATATACAGACTCCTAATAAATTGCAAGGTATCGTTAGGAAATCTTCAAAGATAATTGGAATATTGCTGCACCTTCAAGCAAGCAAAGACAATTAGCACACATTTGTTATCACACATTCTCTCATCCATACCTTCTTTTCCAACCACTTCCTTCTGGGATCCAAGAACTTCAAGAACAGTATTTTACTACTGTTCTTATTAGTATTACCAAGGCTGTACATTGAAAGTTGTATTATTATCAAATCCACAGCAAAAATAGTAGAAAGTTCCATATCTAATGCAAAAATCTGGTTTCTCTGGTTTATGTTTTAATGTTTGTGATAAAAGACAGTTAACTACATTTTTGGTAGACAAATAGCATAGTAACAAACTACCCACAAATACTCTTTGACACTGATGTAAGAAAAAACTCAGAGAACTTTAGCATTGTTTCAGAAAGGCACAGCTCTTGACTGTAAAATGATGCATCATCTTGTTAGACTCAAAGTCTGCTGATGGCTAGATTTCAAAAGCCGTAATTGTTTATGCAGCATTTTTTTTAAGTTTCATTGTATCAGTGACAGTTGAGGAAAATGTGACTAAGTCCATTTTGGGTGGGACTCTGGAGTTGTCTGCTTATAGAGGCCATTAGCTTCTTCTCTGCCTCCCTTTGGTTTACTCCTCAGGGAGAGAAATACCTTGTCCTCAAGAAGAAGTATAAACAGCTCATGCAGGAGCGTGAGTCTCAGGGTGGAGCTGAAACAGGGAGGAAGTGTGACCACACAGAGCTCTGCAGCTCAGTTCAAGGACAGCAGCCAGGTTCTTCTCCAATGGACATCAAGAACAGCAGGAAGCCAGCACTGGTGGCCTGGTGTGGAGCCCCCACCATTACCGTCTCTGAAACCCAAGAGCAAGAGCCTATACAAGATGTGAGTATCCCATGTCTTCAGGCATGGGTAGTTAAGGAATTGTTAGTTATGTGGTTTCTAGAGTAAATATGCTTATCCATTGCACTCAAATTACAATTAGTAGGCAAACCAATTTAGTTTGTGGTGGTGGTATAAGGTAAACGTTCTGTATGTAGGGTGGCACGTATTTACTGAGAACTGCTGCTGAGTGAGTGCACAGGCAGGATGCACGTTAAAACAGAGTACTTGTATGTCAACAGATGATTTCTGACTTCGCATGTGTCTTCAGTTGAGTAAATATGAATTATTTCCTCTCAATTCAGCACTTGAGATGTACATCATGAGAAACGCCTCATTCTCTAACGCCTCGTTCTTTTTCTAGAGCTCTTGTGTACATTCATCATCTTTTTCTAGAGCTCCCGTGTACATTCATCATCTTTTTCTAGAGCTCTCGTGTACATTCATCATCTTTTTCTAGAGCTCTTGTGTACATTCATCATCTTTTTTCTAGAGCTCTCGTGTACATTCGTCATTCTGGCAGAATTGCTACCGTTTGCTACTACTAACTTTGTTGAACTATACAACTAACGAGATACAGCTCCGAGTGCTCTGCTGACCGCGTGCTGTCTCGGACAGTGCCTAGCAGTTCGGCACATCCTGTTCCAAGCGTTCACTGAAGCGTACCATCTGGAGGGGAGGAGTGGCCAGTGATAAGACGGCCTCTGCCGGGCCGATTGGCCGTTTTGTGGCTCTTTTATCTTTTGTGTGGAAGAGCAGCTGGGCAGATCTCGGCTCCAGGGAGCACTTGTACTTCCTCGTGGTTGTTCGCGGTAAGAAATAGTGCCCCCTAGGGCATACTGTTAGAGGGTGCAGCTTGGAGCCTTATGCTTCTGTGGCCCACTTGATTCAGCTTTCATTACTAAGAGCCTCATGTACATAGCTGGGGTCACCCTGGAGAGAAGTAACAAAGCCTTACACCATGCTTTGGTTTGTTGGCAATTAATTCAAAAAGTACTGCCTTCTCTCCATTACAGTTATGCACATGTCTACAAATACAGATATCTTGGTTAGGTCACATGACTGAGTGTCACTTCAGTTTCACAACAGACAGTCTCACCGCTGTTCTTAACTGCCTGGGTGTGAGTTTGAGCTACTAAAGAGTACTGTACAAGCAAGATTTCATATGTAACATCAGTAAAATGGCTTACAGCAAAACAGTGTTTCTCCCTGTTTCTCCCAGACCAATAAAATGTGAATTTAGAACAGAATTAACTGAAATTGTCCTTGGCAGGAATAGTTTGTACCACTGAGCTGGTGACAAGAGAGAAGGTCATACATAGCGAATAGGAATTTTCTGATACTGTAGTTTAGTGTCTGGTAACTAAGCAGAAGTAGTTCTCTGGCTCATTTCTGGTTCCTCTGCATCTTTAGGAGCAAACGGACAGCTGCCCCTCACGGTTGGTGTCTGTGAACTCTGAACCCCTTCAGAACCCCGAACCCTCTCCAGAGGAACATCTCGAAACCACAGACAGAGAAGAGGAGCTGGACAAAGACTCAGGATCAAAGGTTAGAGAAGCACTGTTACTGTAATGGTTGATTTAGTTTAAGCCATTTTAGACTACAGAGCTTTAGTCAATCCTTGTTTGATTAGTATTCTGCTGCTGCTCTGTTTTAAACAGGGTTATGTTTGGATTTTTTAGCCAGCTTTCCTGCTTATGTAACTTAAACTGAATGCAGTCTCTGTATGATGGTTGAAGTCAATAAATCCACCTCTCTTGCTGTGATACTGTTTGTAACCACCAGATGGCGATGTATTTAATGAATCGGATTTGATACAGGCAAGCTTGAGGCTGAGTAGCAACACAAAAGGGCTTGTATTTCCATGTGAAAGATGCTCTCCTTTCTTGTGTAAAACAGCAGCATTCTCCACCTCATTAGAGAGGCAATATTCACCTGTGCCCTCAGCCTCTTTAAACGTGCAGTTTCTGGGGTTTATAGTCTAAATCCAAGGCTAAATCCAAGTGGAAGTTGGTCTTATCCTTCTACAGTGTTTCAGTAAGTTTATTTTTTCCATCATAAGTTTTGTTAGGTAAGGATAGATGAAAAGGTGAAAATCTAAAAATATAATAATTTATAAAGTCCTGTATTTCTGATAGTCTTTAGTATGCATAATATTTTATGATTTTTTTTAAATTAATGACTTCTGATCCAGCTCACATGGGTAATGTGAGAGATTATTGCCCTGAATATGATTTTTTTTGTCTGATGGTAAACAGTCGTAGGTAATAGTCAAGAGTCAGACTACTGACATTGGCAAGAATAGTTTCTAATGATGTGTTGTTGTTAGTCTGTAAACTGTTCATTAATTCGGGATTATGCTAAAAACTATATGCGTGTTTCTGAAACTACTCCAGCGTCTTTGAAGAAGCTTGTTTTTTGTCGATCATTAGTCACAAAAGTGGAGTGTTACTTTCTGCACTTCTTCCATTTTCACACAATAGAATCTGTGAAAATGAGACCATGTGTACCAGTAATTTTCAGAATTCTACACATGAAACATTTATTACATAAATTCTACATATGAAACATTTATTACATAAGTATAATGTTCTTGTTTTTTTTTAAGTGCCCCCCCCCATTGTGATTTTGTGCTGAGTCTCCAGGGCAACACTTGCAACACTTCTGTTTGAACACAAAAAAATCTGGTTCAGAGGGTTCAGAGTTTGACAGTTATAATTGATGCAATTACCTTAGTTTTTCCTTTTTCCTTTCCCATTCTTGTTTCCAGTGGAAAGGATATCTGGCTGTGCGCCTGTTTCAGAGTGGTTAAATGCCGCACCTCTCTCAGTGTGAAAGGGAGCCGTTTTAGAGTTATCAGAGTCTACATGAAAGAAATTGTGTGTTTGCCCACTGTCAGACTGGCCACAGCTCCCCTGCCCTGAGAACAATTAGCAAAAGAGCGCTTGTCTAAAATCAGCAAACTGCTGTTTTCCTCTCCCACTTATCCAAGTGACTGACACCTTGGTAGGCCCACATACAATGAGACTGTCCCTCAGTGCTGGCCTCCTATAAAACCGGGTTCAAGAAAACAAGAAAATCCACAGCTCGAGCTATTTGGCTTTCAGCGAAGCCATTTGTTAGTTTCTGATGGGGTTCTGATGGTACAGCTCGTTCTAGGAGGACCTGTGTGAAGATGGCAGGGACTGTCTGGGCCTGGCTGCCTCCACTCACAGGGCTTTGTGTCAAACATCTTCCCTCAGTTCAGCCCTGTATGTTTGGGGTCTGTTGCTTTTACTGCGTATTGCCGTGTGTTGACAAACAGAAAGGCAGCTTTTGTTTACCGTGATGGCCGTTCTCTGACCAGAGGCCCCGTTTCATTTCCCATTCTTTGATGTGTGTTATTTGTGTCTGTGTATTGATGGCTAGAGTCTGTTTGTTGTGCTCACAGTGAACCTTGGTGTCTCCTGCTTGACTGAGCAGACTGGTGGTGGAGGACTTTACCACCCAGTCATATAGCTGGAACACAGAAGGAATAGGACTGTGATTTTGACTGATATGAGTTCTATCAGGTATAAGTATGTACCAAAAAACGGAACTTGACACATCTCTCTCTCTCTCTTTCTTTCTTTCTTTCTTTCTTTCTTTCTCTCTCTCTCCCTCTCTCTCTCACACACACACACTCGCTATCTCTCTCTGTCTCACACACACACACTCTCTCGCTCTCGCTCTCTCTCTCACTCACACACACACTCTCTCTCTGTCTCTCTCTTCCTCTCTCTCTCTCTCTCTCTCTCTCTCTCTCTCTCTCTCTCTCTCTCTCTCTCTCTGTCTCTGTCTCTCCTGCAGTCAGAATCGGAGCAGGAGGAGGAATGTACTGGCAGCGTCTGCTCTACTCCTGTGGCAGTAAGTTTCTACATTTCTCTAGTGTTTTTTCTTAGCTTGTGTGTCATGTCCATCCTTACTTCCCTTTCAGGGTAAAGAACCCATCAACATTTTGGGAGTCAATGGGAGTCAATTTAAGACCATAATCATTCACAAACACCCGAGCAGTATACACACAGGACGTGACCACACAAACAATGTGACATGATTTCATAAGTCTTGGGAGAAGAAAAACATGAAGTGGATAGTGATAAGGACACTAGAAATTATATCACCGCTTCACATACGCCCCCTGCAGGTTAGGAGGGATTAATCTGTGTTCTACAGCCACCTGTAGTCAATTCTGCAAATTATTCGTTTGAAAACGCGTGGAGAAAAGATGCAGGCCTCCGAGTGTACAGTGTCAGCCTGACTGGGTGCTCGTGCTGTGTCCCGCTGCAGCTGGATCCTGTCGAGAAGGAGTGGATGTATTCTGCAGCCTGTGGCAGGCTGCCGCTCCTCACCCAGCTGCTCAAACAGGACGCCTCGCTGGCCAACAAAAAAGTAACCAAGAGTTCCAGCCAACCCTCAGATAAATATTACTTCAATACTACTACATGTCATAGAACAGTTTTATTTGTAAATGAAAGAGGCCAGCAAAAGTAATAATTATGTTAAATTACTGATTGTTTGATAATGATAAAAATAACACACCTTTTATTTGATTTTTTTTACTTATGTTTACACACGACCAGGATTTTACCTCAGTAAGTATCGTTTTAATTGTGTAACTTTGTAGGTGTGTGATGTGTATTTCCATGTCTGTATTTTAAGTAATGATGTTACTTTTTCACTTCTGCTTCCTTTCTCCTTGGACACGTGATCATGTCTTTCCTCTTGAAGGGGGTGAGTGAACTTTCAGTTTTATCTTCTTGCTTTACTGGAATTCAAACAATTTGGGTTTTTTTTGTACTGACGACATGCCACACTGCCATTCTGAGAAAAATGACTAATTGGTACAACTGATGCAGATGATGCAGAGGCAGTAATGTTTATTATGGTCTCTGAAAAGTCCAAATTAATTACTGATCCCTGGTTTTGGATTCTTAAAAAGTTCCTGACTTTACAGAGTCCCTCTCCTGTTCCCAGGTGTGGTGCAGTGGAAAGGGAAAAAAGATCTGTTCCAAGCCTGCATTTCAAAGGCCTACTATCAAAAGGATTATGAAAGATGGCTTTTTAGCTCCTGTGCCCCCAAACAAATCCTTTTATTTACCCCCCTCTCCCCCCATGTGCTTAAGAGCTTTAGAGTAGTGTGTGTTGTCCTTCCATGGCCCAGAGTTCTCACACCATCCTTGCTTGGACCACCTTCCAAGAACCACTAAGCCTCTCTCTTCCCTGCCCGGACAAGATACAACAGCAACCATTGAAGTACAGGGGAGATTAGGTGTGACCTCAAAGACTTCAACCACTTAAAGATAATCTGAAAGTAATAGAGCAGGTTGGGATTAATTGGGGAACAATTGCTAGTATTTCCCTGGAAAGGTGGCACGTCTGAGCCTGGGGTGGCTTTGATGCCCACTCCACTGCTAGCCAACCTGGGCTGGCGTGCCAAGGCTGCTGAAGTTATGCAGGGCAAGCTGCCACTTTCCTGGGCCTTGTTGGGATGTATCACGCTGGGCAAGACAGAGGCAGCATGTGAGCATCAGGCAGGAATACCCAGTGAGGGAGAGCTGTGGCTGGGAACGCTGAGGGATGGGAGGCCTTGTCAGCATTCCCAAGTGTTGGACAGGGATTCCCCCCTTTTTTAATTTTGTGGACTTCCTGACTAACTCTAGTTTTCCTCTTTGACTTTGGCTTAAGTCCTTGATGCACTTTAAGCAGTTAAGGATTGCCTTGAGCCTCTTGGTAAAGAACGTGCCTTGCAGTGTAGGAATGTAACCTGACTCAAGCGTTATCTTGTTTGGTTTTCGCGTGTTTGAAGTGCTGGGGGCTGGGGGGGGATTCCAGCTGCGTTTCTCATGGGGCAACCCGAAAATAAACACCAGCAATCCCAGATGCAGTGTAAACATTCTTCTGCCTTTGAGCATCTCGGGGCTGGACAGCTTCAAACCCTTCCTTCAACGAGCAGAAGATGGATAATGTGTGAATGAAGATCCACCTGTAGCTGACCCTAACCTCTAGTCCCCTGGTGTCTCTGCTTGTGTCTCTTCTGCATGTGCTGTGCACCTCTGCCCTCCCTGCTGGTCCGGACTGGTTCTTCCTTCCTCTAGTTTGTAAGTATATCATTTCTCCATTGCCTGCCTTTAAATGTAATGAATATGTGTGGCACAGTGTCCTTTTGTGATAGTCCCCTGGAACAGGACGCGTAGGTGGTATTTTACTTAGTGTGGTCAGGAGATGTCCCGCTGGGCTTGGACAGGAGCTTGAGCAACGAGGACAGGACACGCCACATCCTGTTGTCCATCGTCCGTCAAACCCGTGCGGGGTCCCTCTCCCTCAGAGACCTGTCGGCTTGTCACTCAAGCAGTGCGGCAGCCAATCCATCTCGAGGGTGTGACGGCGAGGACAATAGGCCTGTAGATAGAGGAGCAAGACTCCATTTATCACAATCTGTCTCATGTGCTGGTTGGAAGACACACCCCGAGGAGGGCCCTGGACCAGCCCACTGCCACAGGGCCCGTGGGGTGGAGCTGAGGAGACCAGATGCTGCATCTGCTCAGATACTGTAATATATGCACACATTACCCAAAGGGGAATCATTTCCCAGATGACCAAATTTTGTGGTCACAAGTCAGACTCAGAAGGAATACATTTTTCTTTCTGTTTGAGTTGTATGATTAATCACTTTTATGTTTTGAGATCATTTATGTGCGATGTTGTGTGAGTTTTGTCTTTTGTCTTCCCCGTGTGTATGTGTCTGTTTTCGTTTTTGTGGGTTTGTTTGCATCGCTTTAACCTGAAGTTCATGTTTTAGTAGACGTCAGTGTTGGTTGTAGTAAGTACATGTTTAAAACACGTCACTTTTCTCTTGTTGCTTGTGTATGTTGTCCATTACTGAGGCGTCAAGTTACTTGGATCTTGGATCTTGCTTGTGTGCGCTGTAGAGGTGGTGGAGGAGGTGGTGGTGGTGGTGGGGGGGTGAGGGCTGCGTCTCTCTGTGTTCATGATGGGCTTGTCAGCGTCTGATGCCTGGGTGGGTCCTCCATCATAGGGTCATACCAACATCATCAATCTTCCCCCTGTGACAGGCCCCTGCTTCCCCCACAGTGGGCACACTGGTTTGTTGTTTTGTAATTAGGCTGCCATTAGATGGCAGGAAGCCGTCTCCTCCACACAACCCCCACCCCCTCCACACACACACAGCTGGACCTCTCCATCCTGACAACCAATAGAAGGCCACAACCTCCTACACTCTCAGCCACTGTGGGAGCCAGGAGGGGCATGAGCAGTCAAGCATGGTGGAGTGGAGTGTGTTGAGCAGGTTGCTTCTAACTCCTGTATTACAGCTTGGGTCTTGTGGTCTGGGGGTTGTGTGATGGCCAGGAAGTCTTGTTAAGGATTACAGCAGTGGTGTCCTGTCATAACTTGGGAGGCAGAGTGTCCTTCCGTGGTTTTCATCTCCACCAGACAACCAGTTTAGCTCACCTGAAGTACATTTTGCCTGATTAAAAATATTACCTGAACAGAGTCATGTAGGATAACCCATATGCAGTATTTGAAAGTGTACCGTGTTCATATCAGCAGTGCATTTGTGTCCATGTGGCTTAGATGCATCATTTCACACATATTACGTCTCTGAATGTCCACAATACTAATAATAGAGTGACTTGGCCTTGAATGTGTATAAAGAAGTGTTACATCACATAATCTCTCTCTCTCTCTCTCGCCCCCCCCCCCAGACTGCTCTGCATTGGGCTGCTAAACATGGAAAACAGGACATGGCCGTGGCGATGGTTGCCGCGGGAGCTGATGTCAACACCAAGGATGTAATTTTTGCTTCTTGTATCATAGTTGGTATAATATCGTCAAGGTTGTGTCTTACGGTTTTCTCAGTGAGATGTAGTGCTTTTTATAAAAGGGTTCTTTTTCTAACCCATATGTTTATGAAATGAATAATTCAGTGTTTTGCTTTTCTTCTCCCTTTTTTCCAGCATGTAAGTAACTGCCCTTGACTTGCAATGTTCACATGGAAAATGGCCCCATGCAGTAGATGACGTGTTTCTTCACATTCCTACCTGGCTGCCAAGACTTTTGGATGCTTGAAGCCAAGCGGTTCTGCCACAGCTCCTCTGGAAGGGACGGCCCAGAATGCAGCTGCACAAATGAACGCATCCGCTGTTTCACGGCGCGAGTTCATAAATCAAACCGTGTCATGTTAACCACTTCCCTTAAACAATGTCCTCATGTATTCCAATAGCAGAGCTCTGAGAAGTGCAATTGCACTGAATTACCAAGTAATTACCAACGCTGTCACTGGGGCTTGTTGCTGTAACCTCAGTCCATTTGTGTGCTCTTAGTCATGGCTTCTCTCGGTTCTCTCCCATCTCTCCCTGGATTTCTGCTCCGGTGTGGTGTTGTACGTTTGGTTTGTGGCGTGGGACACACAGGGAGTAAGTGCTCGTATGTCCTCTTTTAAGTTCCTTGTGCTTTGAGACACACACCTAGCACACACACGCACTGGTCACTGTTATTAGGTACGACTGTCTTAGAAGTGCCAATTCTAGATGTATGATTCTAGACTAGTCCACTGGTTGGCATGTGGTATTTTTCAGCTTGAGAGGCAGCAGTTCTGTGGGCTTCTAACAGAATAACTTAAATGTGTTTTTTCTTTATTCAGCTTGTTTAGTGTTGGACCAAGAGGTGACCTTGATATTTCCTAAATTGAATCCCCTTTACCCATTCTTGATGTTTTTGTTTACAGGGATACACACCTTTACACATTGCTGCGCTTCATGGTCACCACCATATTACTGAGCTTTTGATCACAACGTATGGTAAGATATAAACCGACACGATTGTGTCCTGGTAATGATGACGATTATAAAATTTGTGAGCTATGAAAATCATTTCAATATATTGACGGTAACATTTTAGTTCCTCTAAACCAGTAAAGCGTCTGGGCTTCATGAGCATAACTGTTGAAGTTGTGCTTGAAAATGAAAATGCTGATCTGCCTGACAGGAGCCAAAGAAAACCTGAGAGACTACAGTGGTCACCTGGCATCTCATTACCTGAACATTCAGAAGACGGTGGATGAGGCCAGTGATCTGAGTGAGTAGTTCCAGTCCTTCAGTGTGCTGCTGTGGATGTGTCTTCTGTTAACAGCTGCATTACTGAATGAAACACTCACATATGACGTTATACTGGAGGCAGGGTGCTCAGTTTGAAATCTTTTAGATTTTTATTGGTTACTTTTTGTTTCAAATTATTCCAATGCCTGTTGACTTAAAATGTGTGGGGGAAAAAAAACAATTAGTAAAGTTCACATATGGTATTTTAAAAACAACACCAAAAAACTGAGTTATAATATTTTTACCAGGAGGGACTAAACTTTGCTACAAAAAAATGCTACAAAAATGTAAAATGTACTCTTATATGTACTCTTACATATAAAAGCTAAACTAAACAATGTTTGTTGAGAATTGCTTCTAGATGTTATACGATTAATTTCTTGAGGAAGTTCTGCGACTTCATGATGATGATTTTGAGATCTCTTTTCCAATTGGAAGTTTCCGGCTACCACAGCCCAACCCAGGTGACTGAGCGGCGCAACAGGAAGCTAGCTTCACTTTTCCAGTCGCGGAAGAAGTGGGGATCCGCAGAGGAGCTGGCTCCAGTGCCGGAGGAGAGGATCGTCCCCCACCAGCTCATGATCCCCGCCTTTAGACCCAGGAAGTTCTCTCGCTAGTACTGTGCTCACTGCTACACCCAAAGCTACATATTCAGTGGCTCAGAATTGAAAAGTATTTGTTGATCTGTCTTATGTTTAGATTCTTATCTGTCTTACATGAATAGCTTTTATTAAAGTACGCATATTGCTTTGTTTTTATAGGAGAGGCATTAACGTGCATTTTATAGAGAAGAATTAACACACGTACACACACACGTACACACAGGCGTTCACACACGCGTTCACACACACGTTCACGCATGCTTATTTCATGTTTATTTTACGGGTCTTCCGTTGTTGTCTTTTACACAGCTACACTCTGGTGTGAGGTCATGTTGATGAATGTTGGAATTGATGTTGGTGAATCTTATTGTGTTAAACGTACCTGAAAGTTTTAATACAAAGCACCTGTTTCGTATTGTATTCCTTGGTAAAAACATTATTTTTCTTTAGCTTCTCCTGTTGGTTTTATTGAAGAGTCCTATAAAGCAAATGATTGACTAATACAGTCATGCTGCTATGTTTAATCATTTCCTTTTGGCCTACAGAAGTATGTTCTCCAGAAGTCATGTATAATTCCAGTTGCCTATTATTTTGTTACACGTTTTTTGCTGTCTAGAATGTTCATTAAGGTGTGAGATTTATTTTTTTCTATAAATTGATCTATTTTGTAATGATAAATTAAAAAGTGTAACTATCTATTCATTTGTGCCTTGAGCTGGGAGTTTTGTTTACTGCTTTTGTAGGGGTTAAGAAAATGATAATGGATGGTTTGCACATCATTGTTTTGATGTGAGAAAAAAACTATAACAAATTTTTGTGCTTCATCGTATTTTCCTAATTTATGCTGTCAAACATTTTTACTGGCTGTTATGCTGTGATCATCAGTAATTAGTAAAATCTCCTGGGATGGCAGTCCTGCACAAGCTTATGGCACTTGCAGCCTTGCTCTGGGTCTCGGCCTGCAGCTCCAGGGACTCCCAGTAATCGGCTGTGCCCCTTACTTTCAGCCGTCTCATGGTCGATCCTAACAAGATTACACCCTATCAGATCCTCCGCTTCGCTCCTCGAACCCGGCGGTTTTCCACCTTCCCAGCTTCAGCCAAGTAATGGAGAAAATCCCAGCCACCTCTTTTCTTCTCTCATTCTTTTCACTCTGCCTTTGATTCCTGACAGCCGCTTCGGCTTTGAGCTCCACAGATGGAGTAAATATGGCCCTGTTGGCCCTCCATAAGGCCTGAGCCCTTAAATCCAGCTTAGCCACAAAAAAGGCAGCACTTGCTTTTGGGTCCTGGGTATCAGAGGAGTGAAGACTTGTGAGTGGGTTTGTGGTTCACTTCTAAAGGCTTGTGGGGGTGTTGGGAGGAGAAGAAGGAGTTTCTGTAATAGATACTTATCTGACTGCCCTCCAGCCCTCATACAGAATCCCTCTCTGAAGAGATTAGAACCAAGGGAGGGAACATTAGTTCTAATCCTGTGCTTTGAGGAGCCCCCCCTCAACTTATTCCAGCCCCTTCTGTTGTCGTGGGGGGGGGGGGTGGGCTGGCTTGTATCTGGCCCATGTGTAAGGGGATCCTGGGGCTACACATGAGGGGGTCAGAGTGTGTGTGTGTGCTTAGAGGAATAGTGTTGGGGAGGGCAGGAGGGGGAACTCATGTTTCAATGGTAAACTGGTCCCAGTGAAAAGCATGGAGCAGTCTGCACTGCTGTGTAACTGATTCCTAGCTCTCTGAAGAGATTAGGCACTACATTGTTGATTTGGTTGCTCATTTCCATGTGAGGGCCGCTCCCCTGGTGCAGGCCAGGGTTGCCATTGTGTTTGGAGGGGGGGGGCAACCAGCAGCCCGAGGCTTCCAGCTTCCCTGTAGCTTTTGTTTTACAAATGGTCAAAAATGTAGATGTCACGTCACAGATGCGTTACAAGCACCCCAGGTACCGACTGTGAGGTAGGAGAAAATGGCTGCACAAAAATACATTTGTTAGTTGTGAATGCAAGCACTTGGGTGGCATCCTGTCAGTGTGTCAGGCACATTGTGCTAAGGGTTATGTCTTGGCAGTTATAGGTATGAAACAAATGCTTTCTTACATTGGTTGCATTCTATAAAAAATGACTGACATAATTAGTTGAAAGCTACATACATACATAGAAAAATACATGTAGATGGTGTGAATATAGGTTAGGGTTTAGGTTAATAAGTAGTTTGGAATGTACAGAATTATTGTTTAATCAAAGTTTGTCTTATCACGTTCTGTAAATTGGTGCAGTACAGTAGAAAAGTGCATACAGTAGTTGAAGTGTGTTAACATGCTGTCATGCCTGGTCAGAAACATGAAGGGCAAGTCTTGATGCCCATGACCTTATGAAGCTTTGTCTTGCTCCATGCAGGAGGCATATGGTACGTCACTAGTGAAAATGAAGATTGTGTGTGATACTGGCTTTACCTTCTGGCTGCGAGATGTGTCTCCTGTGACTGGAATTAATGTCGTTGAGAAAGGATCTGTTAAACAGGTAGTGACGGCCCTGGTCCAGTTGAGTTGAGACCAGTTTTATTTGTTGAGACCGTTGGTCCTCTTTTAGGGATGTCCAGTACCAGTCAGAAGTTTGGACACACCTACTCATTGCTTACTTTTAGTATTTTCTACAATAAAAAGCAGAAACATATTAAACCAGTGAAGTAACTCATATGTGATTATGCTGTGATAGGCAGTGTTTGTTTATCTTAGATTTTAGATCCTTCAGAGTAGCTGCCCTTTACTGTCCTCCTCAGCTCCACACTAGTGATGTTCTCCAGCTGCATGAAGCAGCCACCTGTGATGCTTTTCCATCAGTCTTGAAGAAATTCTCATAGTGCAGAGCACTTGAAGGGTGAGGGACTAGTTCTGAAAAGTTCTGAAAGAAAACTTTTTGCTGAAGGTGCATCTACAATTAATTGTGCATGTGTGTGTGTGTGTTGAAAATTGGTTTATATGTAGGCTAACACCTTTACCAATTTATATTTGTTTTAGAAACTAATTTAAGTATAATCCATTAGATTTAAATGTCTTTGTTACTATTAAAAACATGCATTGTCAGGTGTGTCCAAGTTTGGACTGGTACTGTACTCTATCTGATCCCACAGCATACAGCACTCTACAAGCACCCACCACAAGGGTGTTGGCACGACCAGGCTAACCCGTGGCACCTGTCACTCACCAAACAGCGAGGCCCATCAATCACACTGCACCCAGGAGAGAGAGAGAGAGAGAGAGAGAGAGACAGAAAGAGACCAGCAGGGCGGGGCCTGCTCAGGCACCTGACAAAGACGTCGTCCTATTGGCTGCCGACAGCACAGGCCGGTAGAGACAGCGATGAAGATGAGGCTGATAAGAAAAAGGACAAAAGAAGAGACAGAGGTGTGGGAGGCGGGAGGAAAAAAGGGTGAGACAGCTTGATAACATTCACACCATGCTTAACAGTCCTCCATTTGGGGTTTGGGCCTAAGAAAATCCTGTTAGTGCTTCCAGAGGCCTGGGAGTGTAGGACTCAGTCAGTCTGACTGGGTTCTGAAATTTTTCAACATTAAATGCCATCTTGGAATGGTCCTGCCTACATGTTTAGTGGTATATATCTTTATAAAAATATAAAGATATTTTCCATTAGGTCAGCAATGGCTGGCAGTTTGAATAATTGCTTTCTTACTGTGTGGAGGTTATCCCAACAGTGTAAGGGTAGGGTAATACTGCTGGCAAATGTTACTGGGAAATTTCATTCATGCCTCTTTCAACAGCTATGAGGAGTCTGCACTAAAGTATCACAGAACAACCGCATCGATTCAGTGGAATTCAGCAACTAAGCTATAAAATATCCGAATATATCTATCTTTTCAGTCCCACAGCAGTGGAGACACCCATCAACTTCTGTTCCTGTCCTACCTTTGTGAAGGAAAGGAGGACTTGCTCAGAAAGAAAAACTAACATGAAGAAGGTGTTAAAATGCTTTCTGTGGATTCCTTTTAAACTTTTGTTAACAGATCGTACTCTGTCCTGTCTATAGTCTATTCTAATGCCTTTTGTTAGCTCAGGACAGTGCAGGGGCCACTAAATGGAATCACACCTTTTGGCCATTGTCATTATCAGCCCATTAGAGCATACATACTGTGATCTAGCCCCCTCGTTTTAACTTGGCAGAGCTCACTCTATTGTAAGTAATCAATTTTGAAAAGATCTACATATGACTATTTAGAGATCACACACAAAGCCATTTGATTGGTTTGTCATACATAACATGTTGAATATCATTTTTCCTAGTGTTCTTGAAGAATCGACCTCCTTCTTTTATGGTACACCGAGTTTAACACAGATGTCTGTAAAAGACAACCTCATTAAAGAAAGGTTAACGACTCATTCTAATACATTTAATTAGCATTTTTCGGTAAATGTCCAGGAGACAGACTGCCCATGGAACCGTTCATCTCTTTATACAGTGCATCTGTAATACAAGCCGCGGTGGAAGGGCTTTATGTCTTTTCTGTTACCTCTTTTTGCAAACGAGTGACATCCTATGGGCAAACAGCATTAACTCAAGCTGTCAGAGCATTGTGTATCCCCTTCACTGTGCGCAATCAGAGACGAGAGGAAGGAAAGAGAACAGATTGTGTGACACCCACAATGGCCATTGCCCAGAGCTGTTTGTCTCCAGTGATGTAGCATAAGTCCTGATCTTTGCTCTTCACTATAGCCTTTGGACAAGCTGAGTAAATTTGCTCTTGGCCCAAGGAGCCAGAATTTTACTTAACATCCACCCTCCTTAACTTATCCATGCTTCTCTCTCACACACTCTCTCTCTCTTTCTGTTCTTTTAGTAACATAACTGTATCCGAACTGTACTGAATGCCTTACAAAGAGTTTTAATAAACTAGTAGATTTTGGTGTTTTACCTTTTTCAGGGTAAAACACACAAAACTTTGTAATAAGCAGTGGCTTTTGTATATAAAATAAAAATATATTACTTTAGAGGCAAAACTTACACAGCAAGCTTAGAATCCAGGTTTCACAGTCAAATGTCCATTTGAAGTGTAACACGATTATTTTGGTTGTTTGCTGTGCTTTTCGCTCCAGGGAAGTGAAGCAAAGGTATTCGTATGTATGTTTGGGAATTCTAATCTTATCTGCGTATCTTTAACAATTCAGTGACCTCCTCACATTAGCATTTGTTATGGTGTAATTATCATATACATTAGTCAACACCTGTTTCGGTTATACGTATTTAATTAGAGCAATTGAAACGGTAAACTGTGGCCAAAACAACACCATCTTCCAATTAAAAACATTCCAGTTATTCGAACGCAATAAAGCAATAGTTTTGTTTCTAACTCAGTTGTACCCAGTAAAACGATATTAAAATAATGGTATTGAAATAAAGGTTTTTAGACACCCGCCTCCCTCTATCTGTTTACAATTGACTACCTGAATTGTCATAAAGTAGGATGACAAAGTTTATATACTTCAGCAGCCTACAGTAGCAGCAAAGCTTTATACGTACTGCAGTGACATAAGCAAAATATTTTTCATTAAAATGAGTAATGTTACTAATGGAAATTCGGTAAAAAAAAATATATAAAAATCGTTGTAAAAACAAGTCTTACAACTAGGCTATATTACGAGAATTATCCCTGTAAATTGCTGCGTGCAGTTAGTATAAACTTTATCCATGTTTAATATAGCCTAACATATGCTAACATATTTGCTGAATATTGTTAAACTGTTAAACAAGTTTTGATATATAGCATACTGTCGACTAATTAGATTCACGAATACCTGATTTTAGTACTAACTTTTTCAAAGGTGTCAGACACGATATTGCATGTCTTTGTTAATCAAATTCCGATAATCGCTTGTAATTTGTCTCGCTTCGTCATGTTCAGGCAGAGATATGGAACAATTTGAGCATGATCGAAAAAAGTTATCAGTGTGCGTGTTTGGTTACCCCCTCAGTACCCCCAGTTTGAAAGGTTCCTATCTTGTCTGTAGAAATTCAGCATATAATAACACGTTTTCTTTTTTGTTTTTTTTTCTTCTTTTTTGTGTAAAATTAGACGTTGGGTTGTGAATTGTTCCGATACAAACTGCATGGTGCATGAACAATATAACATGAAGCACATAACACGTAGCAGAGAATGAAGTTTTGCATTTAAGTCGGAATATGTCAGTGCTTTATATTTGCAGTAGTTTGATGATAGTTTTAAAAGGTATAATTTAAGAGGGTCTTATGCAGAAATATTGTGCATTTCAAACGAGGCACTGCTATTTTCACGGCTACAATGCAGATAGGGCTAAGATAAGTATCATGTGTTTAATGGCTTTTAGAAGCCGTTAAAAGGAACAGCGGAGTTCTCCTTTGAAGGGATTTAGCCCGAGTGAAAGCCAGGGCTTTTGAGTACAACTGTCAGTCACGACCTTTGGAGCCGCCCACTGTTATTGCTCTACCTATAAAGACGGCCCGTGAATTCACAAAGTCATTCAGACTATCGCTCAGGGAGTAAGGATGCCTGCGTCTCAAACGGGATTTGGTAACTTCTTCGTTGACAGAAAACTCAACATGCCTGCTGGATATCAGATATTGGGATATCCCCCTGGAGGGCAACACCCACCTACGCACCTTGCTACCATGGCTGGGATGCCCCTACCCTTTTCAGGAATACCGGGATACAGTTTCATCCCGTTCCCACATCCAGGACACATGGCTCATATCGTAAGTATTGCTCAATATATTTGACTTTTGCTTTTTTGCAAAAAAGTGTTTTTTTATACCTATTTTGACTTGATCTGGCTTTTGCAACTATTATGAATATGCATTACTAAAATAAATATTTTCTTCTCAAAATAATACGTTTAAAAAGTGTGGTAATATATTATGGTTGGACAACGAAATGAATGGTGCGCAATTACGCACGGTATTAAAATAAAAAAGGAAAGTTTAGTTAGTTATTTTTGAACAATACATATTTGATTTTATATTTATTTTCAGGGCAGTTCATACGATCTAAAGACTACGACACCATACCACCAATCTCTCTTCAGTCGACACGCCCCGTACTACTCTCCATATCGTCCCGTCTCCGCGGACGACCCCAGCCGAGTAACTAAAGTAGCAACCAGGGAGAGCACCAGTGCACTGAAGGCTTGGCTCAGCGAACACCTGAAAAATCCGTACCCCACCAAAGGAGAGAAAATCATGCTCGCCATTGTTACCAAAATGAGCCTGACACAGGTGTCTACATGGTTTGCCAATGCTCGTCGTCGTCTGAAGAAGGAAAACAGAGTGAGCTGGGCATCTAAAGGGAAGAGTGACGAAGAAGAGGAGGGCGACAGTGATGAAGAGGGTTCCTTACAGAAAGATCAATGCTCGGACGAGGACGAAATCGATCCACACACCGTTGACGTGGAGGCCGATTTAGGCGAGAAAGTGGAAAACACAAGCCCGGCGGAAGAGCGTTTAGCAGAAAGTCATGAACAACCAACGGAAAATGACACTACCAGCAATGGGACCGTTAAGAACGAGATAGTGTATGAATCGTCGAATAAGCAATGTAAGGAAAGTGCTAATGTTCAGAAACCTAAAATCTGGTCCCTGGCGGAGACTGCAACTTCAGATGTGAAAACATATACAAACCATGGCCCAGACCACAGAAAATGGTGGGAAAGTTGGCCATCAAGGAACAACTATTTACCTGGAGGCTTTGGTGCACATGACTTTCTTAAACAAAGTCAATTAAACTGTTAATCCAACACGTACCCGAGTGGTTATTTTGCACTTTGAATCCTAATTCTCGCGAATTACCAAGAACTGTTTGGTCATAAAGTTTACAGTTAAAATCCAGTAAGTGGTTTAAAACCAAAGGTGTTTTTGTAAATAGTTCAATTTTAAGTTTATTTTGTTGTACACATTGTAAATTATAAATGCATTTACATGGGTATGTTATTTTTGCTAAAATAAAGATGCTTCAGAATGGAAAATTCTCGTCATGTCATTATCTGAAATAACATGGCCAACGATAATGAAGTTTTTACTTTAAATAAACAATTTTCGAAATATTTTGTAACTTGATAGAGGCGATTACAACAATAGACTACTTTTCTAATGGATACTGATGAATGCAATTGTAAATATTCTTTAAAAAACGCATATTTTATCTTATCAGACCTTGTGCAAACAGCCTTGAATGTGCACCACTCTGAGAGAGGATTTAGCTTTCATGTTATCTAGGAAGGCACTACCATTAAAGGATTTGCATATCTAGTGCTGATCTGTTAAAACAATTCCATCCAGCACGGATTAAGAACACCAACTCTTTCGTCTTGCTGGGTGATAAGATCGTGTCTATATCGATTTATTGACGATTTGACAGACCACTAACACCACCAACCTCTACTACCCCACCCCTAACCTGTTTTTCTGTTGTTTTTTTTTTTAATTTTTTATTTAAGACTGGTCCTAAACCTCATTAATATGATTAGAACCATAACTGATCAAAGGGAAGTTGGTGTAAAATATGTATTATGTATTTTTTTTTAATTTTCGTGCCACTTTGTTAATCCGTTTACGGGATCATACACACACACACACACACCAACCAGATAACCAGATTAACCCCCCAGGAGACCAGTTCCATGCCAGTTATTCAGGTCTTCATGTAAATTCAAAGGCCAGTGGCCTGTTAATCCAAGGATAATGAGAAAAAGTCCTGGGTGCTAAAAAAGTGGGCCTGTCTGAAATGCCCACACCCCCTCAGCACTCATCCACTGCAAACACAACTGGGCAGAGTAATCTGCTCCAGATCCTGCCTCTTCACAGGTGGCCCAAATGAGGTGTAATCCTAGTCTAAACATGAAGGTGTCGCACAATGGTGGGAGATTTTAGGCCACAATCTGACATAAGTGTATCATGGCCTGCTAATCCTAGCATATGCTTATACACTTTACTCAGTTTGTTTTGACGCATTTTTGACATGGCTAGTAATTTGGAAATGTACGTTTTGTTTCATTCAGTATAATTAACAATGTTTTATTAAGTGTGAAATTGTACATGCATACATTCAAGATGAACTTTAAAATGTCTCCATTGAATAAACAAACAATTGTTAGAAACGAATATTATAAAAGAGTAATTAGTTCATGCAGTTCCCACAAATGAGTTCAGTAATTATAGTCCTTTGCAATAAAATAACCTACATTTACATGTTTAAAAATGCACGGGAGTGTCAAAATGCAGATATGAACAGCTCCCTCTTGTGGACAATTTCTCAATTCACCACAATATACTTTTGACAGTGAAGTTTAACACTGGTAAATGTGTCAGCCTCATCAGTGTGTCACGGTCAGTTCACATTACACAGCAAACAGGAAACTCTTTAGGCATCAGTATGATTCATCTTGTTAAATGGATCCATGCAAACATTCTGTCTGAGAGACTAATCTGTTTGAGACATGACACGACTTTATTTAATATCAAATTATTACATTTTTGCCAATAAGAACTTTAATGCACCTAACGATATTTACAGATCTAAAATTGAATGCTGATGAGATAAATCATGCATGTATTTTACAACACAGAAAAATAATATAACAAGAACACACTGTGCATCCCAAATAACACAATACAAAACAATGACAAAGTTATTCCCAGCATGCAACAATGCATGCGTGTCTTACACGTGACCCTGCTAGCTTCTTGCTGAGGTCACTGTTTAGGGCTGAGAGTCAATGGAGACCTTGCTGTGGTCTTGCCTTACAGGCATTCCGTTTGCAGAGATGCCGTGCTTCAGCTGGTCTGTTTCTGTGTCTGTATCTAGGACCTCTTCTGGCTGGTTGTCCGTGGTTTGGACCAACTCGTTTTCCATATCCAGGTTGTCGGATGGCTGTTTATTTTTCACAACTTTGGATAAAATCTCGTACTTCTTGTGAAACTAGAAACAAAAAGGTCCATTAAATACAAGCCAACAATCCATGCATTGTATGTCACACGAGAAAGATGAAGAGAAAAGCAAGAGTACCTTCTCCTGTAGATTCATGGATCCTGTTTTGCCTAAATGTTTAGATTAAATAGGTGTTTAAAATGATGCTATATTTCATCAAAGCTCTCATGTATATGTTTATTATGGTAATACATTGTGTGTAATATTTTGCTAATATATAATATTAACATTATAATACATATTCTGTGGGCCACAAAGCACTGTTGTAAGTCTCCTTGTATAAGAACATTCACTAAAATCCATAAATGTAAACACAGCCATTAAATAAAATGAAATGTTATATAGATATTATGAGAAAGCAAACAGCGTACAACAGTGCAGCAAAAGTTAAACATTTTTGCAAACAAAGTAAGTGATTACCTTTCCTGTAACAGCAGAAGATGATTCCTAACACAGCCACGCACAGCACACCAACCAAAATTCCTACTTTAACATTTAAATTAAACTGTGCCTCTGCAAGATAAAATATAAATGTGTCAAGATTTCATGAGGGGTTTAGCTGGCTACAGACATATTTAAAGGAATATTTCAGCTTTATAATTCCAAAAAACATACTAGCATTTGGGTTAATTAAATTTCTTTTTGTCACACTGCCTAATCCAGAAGACTCCAAGTCCCAGCATGCAACACCCAGATCCACCTCACCTCATTACTGACAACACCTGTTCCCTGTTTGACATTTCCTTTATACACCACACCCCTACCTCCCTTTCCTTGTGAAGTATTGCCCAAACTCTTTGTGTAAGCATACCATGGTCTGATCTGGTTTGTTCTGGTATTTTACCTTATTCTCTAGCTCTCTGGATTTGGTTGCCTGGCTCTTCTGTGTTCTTGTATTCAACCCTGGACTGTTTTTTTGACTGTGCTCTGCCTAGTGATTTTGGATTCTCTTTTGTGTGTGCTGTACTTTGACCCTTTCTGTTTGACCATGGCTCTTGATTGTGTTTTGTCATTAAACTAGTGATTGAAGGTCTGCATGTGTCTACTTTGTGCCACTATGTCACTGTTTATCTGTGAAATATTTGGTTTTAGGATTACACAGAACATAACTTTTTTTGCATCCTTTCATAGGGTATACTTTTAGATGAAAAAAAGAGTTTACAACAGCATAAAAAGTGTGATAGTACCTTCTAAGGTTACTCTGGTTTATAAGTACTATAAGTACTGTTCTTATCCAATCTGGTGCATGTTCAGTCAAGTACAAGGTTTTTTTTTGAAGGAAACAGTGATGGGACAATACACACTGTCTCTAATCTTAGCTGTCTGGGATGAACTGAGCCACCAAACATACAGTTCAGCTACCAGCAACAGACAGTTCCGTGTAAATGTCTCTACATGAAAGAAGTGATACTCAGGGAGTAGGAGTGTCTGCCCCCTCACACACACTTCTCGGGTTTCACTTCCTGTAATCTGCACTACTGTATTCATGACAACCATAGCTGCGCTGATGAGGACATGAGTTTCAAACACATCAGTTTGTATGAATCACTGCGAGCTTTCTGCGTAGTTCTGTACTTACCACAGATCCTGTCAGATGTGGCAGATCCTGGAACACTTTCGATAAATCCTGACTGACAGCTACATAATGGGGAACACCACAAAAGAATACAGTACAATCACATTCAAATGAACTTTGATGATGTGACCATATAAAATTCCAGACACCAGCGCTTACATCAAATATTTTACATCAACAAAAAAACTTTAAAAGTTGATGCCAAAATACTGTGTAACAATTAGTAAATGTGCCCATAGGGTTTACATAGTAAATGTATGTTTACTCTAAAAACACTGTAATCAACTTCATTAGATTACCTTTGTTATACATTACATAAGCCTTTATAAACTTTACACAGATGTTACACAGACTAGTCTTGGTGGTGGTCACAACAAACCCACTTTTGACTAAACACATTTCTTGCCCACTCACTTTGTCCACTCTTGGCAGGTACTGGCTGACTGATTTCTGGAAAATGTCCCATGTGGACAACTTTCACACTCAGTGTCTGATGTCTGATTACCTGTTTAATTATAGATTAATCATATCAGTCTCTACCCAGTGTTCAATCATAGATTATTCACATCAATCTCTACCCAATGCCAAAACATTTCACTGGTGTTAAACTGGGCTGCATTAAATTGTGTTTCTATCCACAATATCAGATGACTGGTAGAGAATAAAATTTTGATACTGAAATAAATAGGCTACATAGGTATGAAATGACTCATCCCCTGTTGAAAGGCATTAAAGCGCAAGGCAAGTAACCACAAACATCTTACCCATTTTCCTGACTCTCTGGCCTGCTTGGCACACAGTGTTCGCCACACATGTCATACATTTCGCACTGGAGCAGTGATGACCAGGGAGGCACTGACATGGACTGAGCTCCGTCTTACTAGGATTTGTTTGCTTCACAAAATTTAGATCTATAAAATAGGAAAAGATGGAGTGAGGGGTGGGGCAGCTGGAGTTGGATGCTGTTTAACTTACCACTGGTGTGTGAGTCAAAGCTAAACTGACTCACACAGAGTGAGTCAAAACTAAACTGATCATACTGCCAAACAAATGCTTGCATGTTGCAGTTGTACACAGTGGTACATAGAGACTTCATAGTGCTGGTGGATGGTGTTGGTAGTACTGGTACATAGAGACTTCGTAGTGTTGGTAATATTGTTACTAGTTCTGCAAAGACTCAAACTAGCTTGTGACCAGCAGCAGGACATTTTCTTGGACTCCAGTTTCTTGGACACTGGCTGCAGTCAAAATTCTACACTTCAAATAAATGAACTTTGATCTGTGGGATTAATTGATTAATTAGTTGAATATGTTCCTGAACATGAACTCACTAGGGTCACAGATAGGCTGCCGCTTGCATGTTGTGTCCTTGTTGTAAACGTCCTGATATTCCCCCTCTTCACAGTCTCGGCAGGAAGGATCCTGGCATTTTGCATCTAAGGGCATCCTTTTGCCTGTAAGTCATAATCAGAATTTTTAATATAAATACAGTAATAGTTGGGCATGTCTTACTACCACTAAAACACAGAAAGAAACAATGACGGGAGAAACTCAATTCTTAAAAAAAATTCACTTTGTTAAAATGAATGCTATTTTTTCAAATACATGAAATACTTTGAAATTCTATGTTAGATACAGTGAAAACAAAACAGCCCATAAGCTTCCATAGGACATGTAATGAGATAGATTGCTCTTTGCAAACTATACTGTCCAACATTTGTGCTGCTATTTGCATCTTATTGTAAAATATTATCAACTAAAGTACAGTCTTATAACTTGTCTGGTACTATTTTGTCACATCATAGTAAATTGAATATTCAATAGGTTCTCTTCCTACTGTAGTTATGCATTTGAATTTCAGTGAGTAAACAAACAAGAAAGGTCAGGAGAAAGGAATGGTGCATAACTGTAACTTTTATAGCCTGCATACTACCTAACAAGCTAATAAACTCGTATAACAGTTAGTAAAATATTTAATAATTCACACAGTAACCCAGAATCTGCTTTTTTAAATATGGCTTACACTTGTGGTGGTACAAGACCATTTTGAATCAGAAACTGACTGCAGATCAGATCTATGCTCTGTGAGCCTGCAGAAGGTAGATTTTGCATCATTTTATTAATGTTACTTGCTTTAGATTCTACCCATCGATAGCTTTGGGCACCATAGCCATAGGAATTTACATACACTTACAAGCAGCCTACATATATACGTATTCCTTGGGAATCAAACCCAGGACTTTGGTGGTGTTAGAATCTTTCTCTGCTTTTTTCATGCAATATCACATACTACGAAGAGTCTTGTAGACTGCATTTCCAAAAGTAAAAGAGCAAGTCATCAGCGCTGCATTACACATGCAAGCAAGCAGTCCAGCAAGGATCTTTAATTGTTACCTGGGCGACACATCTCGCAGCATTGGCCATCCTTTAAATAATGCGTCTCGTCTTCACAGGAAAGAACTATAGCAGCCAAAATCTGTCAAGACGTTAATGCCAGTTAATGCCAACGGCTTTAATCAACAACAGTGATAAACAAAACAAAGAACATATAAATCCACAGGCAGATGTGACGGCATGACTGCGACACCACCAGCGGAAAGTACCTAAATTCTCACTTAATATATACCCGCCACTTCAAGCGTCACACATGAAGATAAAAAAACGAGCATTTGTTTAATGATTTAGCAATGATAACTGTTACTAAGGCTAAACATCATAAATTGTAAGCTATTACATTAGACAACGAAATCGAAACTGAAACTGATCACTTAGAGAGCTTAAATTTGTTTTTGATTTTAATATAGTGTTCAGCTATGATGGAAATACAGGTAGCCTATCGTTTGTGCGGTATCATTACAAAAATATCATTATTAGCAAGTAAATTACACCAACAAAATACTAAATGTTTACGCTAACTAATATTATCCACGCGTGCCAAATCTCGTGCGCATCAAGAGCAAGGTTATTTACTCACCAGAATGATGAACACTCTGTACATTTTCCTATAATCTAAGGTAAACTATGAAAGAAAACTGACGAACGTTTCTGGAGCGTATACTTCCAGCGGGTGCAGGCAAACGATTAATAAACGGCCACTCCCCTCTTCGTCATCTGAGGGGGATTTCCTCTTCCCCCTTTGTACTTAATTGGACAACGTGACTATTTCCTTCAAACTGTCAATATTCCTAGAAATGTGTTGAATAATATTCTAAACTGTTTATTCTACACTGCGTATTTTGGTCAGTGTAGTGTTTTTTACAATCCGTCCAATTCAAGTGAATTATGTAAATCTAAATATGATAAAAACAAACAAACAAACAAACAAACATGCAGACGTTAAAATGCAGAAGTGGTGTATCCTTGGTATGTGGTGGTAAAAAGTTAATGTCAGTTCGTCAGTATTATGATGAGGGAAAGCGTGAAGTTTCGAGAAGTTGTAGGGAATTCCCTGACTAGGAAGCAGAAACAGGCTATAGTTATGTATCATCAGTAGTTATGGGGGCTTACCTGAGTGGACAAAGTGCTTCTCAAGCCAAGTACTGAGGACCAAATGTTTTTTAACATTCAACAAAACAACGACTGAATGAACAAATCATCAATCAATCAATCAATCAATCAATCAATCAGTCAGTCAGTCAGTCAGTCAGTCAGTCAATCAATCAATCAATCAATCAATCAATCAATCAATCAATCAATCAATCAATCAATCAATCATATCAGACCAGAAAGGAAGCACTGATGGAAAGCTAGAGGATGGCTAATACAAATTGTATGTTTTACCTGACACATACCAACAGAACACACAGGAGGTGGGGGGGGGCATGGCTGACAGAGCATGACAACATGTATGACATCGGTTCCATAAATGTACAATGCATACAAGGCACCTATAAGCAGTGTACACCTATATGTAATATATATCATGCAGGTATATTTCCCCTTACTCTTAGATACATGTACACTTATATCTTGGATGGTGTTCTTGAATTATTTATTTTCACGATTGAAAGCAAGCATTCCTTGTTGTAATATTTTCTGCTTTACCAGGTGGGTTTGCAATTCCTAAGATTATAATTGCATTTTTTTGTTTTTATTAACATAACATATGCAACAATCAACTGAGATATTGGGACAAAATCAAACTTTGGACACACCTGACTGAATGTATATTTTTCATAGTTTCAAAGCATTTTAATCTAATGGTTTTGGCATAAATCGGTTTCTAAGACAAATATGTGTAGTGGAGATTGATAAAATATTTGTAGAGATTGATAGGAGATTGATTACCTTGGGTAAAGGAGGCTATCAAGCTGAAGAAAGCGTCCTATCAGGCCTGTCTGGATTGTAGGACTCTGAAGGCACCTGACAGGCACTGAAGGGCCAAGGGATTGTGCCTTTGACTGTTGCTGAGGCATAAATTCGGGTATTGGAGGAGTTTGGTGAGGTCATGGAGAACAACTATCAACTGGCGCCTAGAAGATTGTAGCAAACCGTCAGGCGACTCAGGAGAGGAAAGCAGTTCCTGATCAACACTGTAAATAGTGAGGCTGGGGGGCTGCTGACTTTGACTGCTACTATTTCACTACTTTGACTACTACTATTTCATTGGACAGTGGAGGACCTTCTCAATCCCACCACTGCCCCTTCCTTGGAGACCCGGGCAAGGGTTCGCCCATCACACGGGTCTAGGTAGCCAGGGTAGTTGGCAAACTCCTTGGTGGTGGATGGAGTGGATGAGGTCTGCCTTTGAGTACTTCAAGGCTCCAAATGTTTTATGGCTACAAGAGGTAGTTATAGTTACAAGAGGAACAATGCAGGTCTTTCCCTGATCGTAGAACACTGGACCAGCTTTTTACCCTTGCAACAGTCCTGGAGGGTGCATGGGGGTTTGCCCAACCAGTCCACATGTGCTCTTTGTTGATCTGGAAATGGCATTTGACTGTGTCCTTTGGGGGAGCACGTTTTCACATGCTTTTGTTTCGATCCGGTTTGTCACGCTCCTCATGTTGTCTCCACCTGTTATTGTATTCACCATCTTCATGTTAGTCTGGACATTTGTGTGTGTGTGTATATTATATTATATTATCGTGTTCTTTGTTTTATCGTTATGTCTGTTATTCGCCTTGGTTATGTGTCTTTCAACAGCCCTCCCTGTGATTCGACCTTGTACCGGCGTTACGACCCCGATATTGGATTTGCCCTCAATAAATCTTGCTCTGCTCTTCACTTGCGTCCACCTCCTTCCTGCACCACGTTACAGCCTGTCACTGATTACCATGCCTCATTTGAATCCATTTCCCAGCTCTTGATTTTCCAATTTCAAAATAGATTTACTGATTTATAGAAAACCTGCATCCCTAATTTTATGTTGCTCTCTGGGATCACACGTGTAATTTCCTTTCAAGGGAAGCTACAATCGTGGAAGGGCAGGTGTCTTTAATAAAATGGAAGTGTGTGTGTCTAATTGTTATATTTTCATTTTCCAGTCTTGTAAAGGTCCCCATTACTGGCACTTAATTGCTGTTCATGTTGAGAAAGAACAGTAACAATTTTCATATCACTCCATGATTTCACTATTTCTAGAGTTCACATGATTGTATTGTAAATGGAGTTGTACAAATTAAACATGTCATACTACCCTTATAGGTCATAGTCAATTAGATTTATTTTACAGATGCCAAGTAAAGCACTACTACTACCACCATTACTACTTCTATTATTACTGCTACCAGTACTGTATATAATGTATATAGTGCCCTT
>JAOXYF010000021.1:3193366-3205417 GCA_028565775.1 Sternarchorhynchus goeldii
GAGTTGTACAAATTAAACATGTCATACTACCCTTATAGGTCATAGTCAATTAGATTTATTTTACAGATGCCAAGTAATACTCATCAAAGCACTACTACTACCACCATTACTACTTCTATTATTACTGCTACCAGTACTGTATATAATGTATATAGTGCCCTTCTCACATTCAAAGTCACTTTATAATTTACCAGAAAAAAAACATTCACATGTTTTCGGGAAAAATATTTTTTTCATTTTGAACTTATTTTAGTTTAAGTGATTTGGTTAGCAAATAATCGTTTATTGATCTGTTTAATATTTTATTGCAGTTTTATTTATTTGGTCTTTTGCTTATTTTACTGGATTTTTAAATTGTGTTTTAAAAACAGCATCGCTACAAAATAACAATAGAGAGGGAAGCAGAACAAAATAAGATTCTGTGTCCATTACGAGACATTAATGCCATAATATGGTGCGTCAACCTTAACTTTGTAGTTTGAGTTTACTAAGCGCAACAGTGCCCTCTAGCGGAATAAAGTAAGATATTTTACAGAGCTTTGATTTTTTTATTTACTTTCCTGTGACAACAGTGACGTCAAACCTCATATGCGCTACAAATAGAGAACTCGATGAACAAGTATTAAAAAACCATGTAAATAATTGTAGTAAACATGAAGTTGAAAGTGACACATTTAAATAAAAGACAGGCCAAAACAAATGACTGATATTTTAATAATGTGTGCTCTGTGTTGGTCAGAAAGGCAGCACATTTCAAATTTTTTTCAGATTCAATCACACATTTGTAAATACTAATTAGATTGCCTATTTACAATCGCATTTTCCATATGAGTGTGTATTATTTAGACAGTTCAAACTCAACTGCTCCTGTCTCCTGTCTTTTGAAGCATCTGGTTTCTGAAGTTTGTTTAATTAATCCAAAGGTTTGTGTATTTATTTGTGCTTTTCAGCTCTGCTTTTGTGTTTGAAGGTACTTGGCATCTTCACAGCTTTCACCACTACATCACAGGTCACAAAATAAGTCAAAGCTTCATTGACCTGTTGTTGGTTTCTGGCCAGGGGTCCTATCTCTTTGCTAATATTGCTTGGCCTCTGTTCTAGCGTCCCTGTTTATTTTCTTTACATATGACACCTCTGAGTGAAATGATTCGTACACACTGTGGTAGGTTCCACTGTTACAATGATGGCAATTACATGTCTGAGCCAAACTAAAGGACAAATATATCAGTTTAATATTATTGAGGAATCTTTAAAGGACACCAGACACTAGGTGTTGCGATAGGTCTGTCAATTAACAGGAGGCGACGTCTAAGGGAGAAGCAGAGGTTAATATACCAGCGAGCTAGACGAGCAAACAAACGCTTGGTTCGCAACATAAGTTTACAATACAATACGCAACGAGGAAGTGGCTAGACCAAACCTAAATAGGGCTGGTGGATGTTTACTAAAGGGGAGACAGGTGTAGGCAATTAACACTCGGGGTAGCTGGACCGTCTGACAATCACCTAGTATTAAATGTGTAGATACGTTCTAACTTTTACTAAAACAATAACTTAAATGACTGCCTGTGCTTACAGAAATAATTAGTTTAACTACTTTTACTTGACTGAGGATTCTGGCTATTCTATCCCACGCTCCTCTGCGCCGGTCAGTCACGTGCATATTTGTAAACACGATGTCACTAATAGTCGGTCAGTTGTCACTTCCAGCCGGACACCTGAAGTGTCCTCGGACGGGTTGTCTAGTGTTACAATGTCGCTATCAACAGTTGCTGGCAGAAGTGCACGTTTCACCAAAGATACGTCCTTCCTAAACTACGAACAAAAGTCCCTAGCGACTTCCACCCACATCGTTTTAGATTGACAGTAATGCGTCCTTGACAACAGAAATGCAATTATTAATAGGTTTGCAACTACCTGTTCTTCTGACATAGCTGGAGGACGACGGTAGGAAAAGAAATGTACCGTTCGGACAATGCAAATGAAAAATCACATTCGCTTTATTCTTTCCTCGCTGTACACAGAAACGCAAACACAAATTTTGTATTTTAATTCGAATTATATTATTAAATATTAAATAGGGCACTCACACGAGAAATGCATATGCTTTAAGAAATAGGCTGCCACAGACTACAGCTGCCGTATGTCCGCGTCAGTACAGTAGGTTTTTGTACTACACGCACTTAATTTAGGGGCTGCGCGTGTTCAGTGGCTGACCCTTGCGACCCTTTCATGAAGCATGAGAAAAAATACGACGCACGTCAGTTAACAACTAACAGGGTGGCGAGCCTTTCTGAATGTTAATTTTAATTAATGCAATTCTCTTCAGAGGAGAACAGATAATTCTTTCTCTTTTTTTGTGACGTTTGAGATCAACAAGGGGTGAGTGAGTAACCGATGATCACACCTTGTTTCCTTTCTTCTTTTGTACATTTAAGGAAGTTGCAGAGTAGGTTTTATTGTGCGCTTGTTTTTACACCTTTTCTTTCTGACGCTTTTTTGCATTACCCACAGAGTTCTAAAAACATGGATAACAAAAAGATCCTGGACGTCCCTCAGGTAAGTCTCGTTGAATTAAAGAATGAGTTTCATCCCCTTATGTGTTTTAAGTCTAGTTTTGGAATAAATTACTTATTCATTTTGGGCTTTTTTAAAAGTCTTCTGAGTATGAGACTTGACTCAACAGTAAAGAAGATTTATATTTAAGTGACTATTTGAAGTAACTTAAGTCACATAGCGCCATTGTAACTAAGTATGGGTGCACATAATATGTTTTATCAAATACCAAACATTATTTGCTATGTTAAAAAAGTCAAAAATCATGCAGGTATAGCTGATATGATTTCAGGGTTGGTTTGAAGGGTCTCAGGCATTGGTTGGCTCCGAGACATTGATGTACTGTTCTTTTTACTGTTCTTTTTATATACTGTTCTTTTTATGTGAAAGAGGAGCAGATCAAGGTCACTTGTATCATTATATGGCAGTAACTGTCTGCAGTTCCCGTTTGTTGCAGCTTGATTGATTAGCACTTGCGGTATCTCTTTGTTTGAAAGTGTTGTGTAAACACAAGGACAGAAGAGTTTCCCTTTTTATGCGCACATTTTGCCTTCCAGCGGTTTCCTTCTGAATATTTTCAGATGTTAGATCTTTCCAACAATTGAGACGATTTTAAATGCTCTACATAACCCTCTCAGCCATCTGCCCAAATGTTTTGTGCAGTGATCTTAGTCCAGTCTCGGAGGACAAGGTCTAACGGTTCCTGTGTGTTGGAGCTAATGGTTGGAGCAGCTTGCATGGTGTTTACTGCACCTGTGTGTTTGTTTCGTAGCTCAGCAACGAGATACAGCTGAGTATCATGCGCAAGGTGAAGAGTGGAGAACTGAGCATCGATGGAGCTCTGGACCAGGCCAGGAGGGAGCAGCAGCTACTTCTTAAAAGAAGCTTTAACCTGGAGGTGCCGTGTGACACTCCACAGCACGGAGGGGGCTTTTCCTTCTATAGCTCACCTGATTTAACCTGATAGCACAGAAAGCACAGACCTGGGCAGCCCTGAGTAGACTGTAGACTCGGCACTTGTTACCATCCGTCAGTGTAATGCAAAATATTTTGATGAAGTCAAGTACATGATCAGTTTTTGATGGCCAATATTAGTAAAATAATCGTTAGAGTGAAGTAGAAGATGGGATTGGCACAGTTCTTCAAAGGAAATGGAGAAACTTGCCATTCAGCATTCCAGCGGCCTTAGCAAGAGACTGCTGGCAGGGGCTGTGACATCATAGTTAGGAAAGTGTTGTGTGAGTGAAAAGTCTTTGTTTGTATGCTGTTATTCTCTTCCAGGAAAAGCAAGCATCTCAGTACAATTTCAGTGTACACAAATTCAGCTTGTATAGATGGCAAAAACGTGTGCTCCAGGTACCGCACACGAGCAAACACACACACACACACACACACACACACACACACACACACACACACACACACAGAAGAATACTCAAATACATGAAAATATTCAAGTCTGAAATTAAAATAGCTGAAACAGCATATGTATAAATACTGTATTTTCATGTTGATATGGGCATTTAAAACCGATACATTCTTTGTAAACATGATCTTGTAAAGCAAGCTCATTCTATTCTTAAAGATTTAAAGAAAATCTCGGGCCAGTTGGATAGCTGAGTAGTTATCTTTCATTTCGACAATCTTTACAGTTTAGTCACGCAGAGCCTAAATGACTCACAGTACTTAGAATAATAGTCACATTAGGGAAATCCAACTGTTTCTCCCCTCAGATTGATTTCAGCACAAAGACCATGTGCAGTATTGAGAGAGGCATTGTGAAGAGGCAGTTCCCTTTCGCCATGGTGAAAAACTGCCACGATGCTGCAGGCACCAAATTCACCATGTCGTTCAAGTGTCATCATGACTACGAACTGGAGGCTATGTCCCCACAGGACAAGCACAAAGTGAGACAAATTTCAGATACTGCAAAGTCATTAAAGCCACTGAAACTTTTCTCATGCTTCTCAAGCGCTGATTTATCACCTCAACCTGCTCAGACACATGTGATTCAGCTCATGAAGGGCTTGATAATCATATATCAGTTTAGATTACACAGAAACTCAGGACTGGGGCTCCACAATCATACTCCTTACTCATGTAAGGATAATTTGTACCTATAAAACCACCAAACGTCACCAGATTTCAATTTGACAGAGGAGACTTTATTAGTTCTGTTCTGAGTTTATACTCCACTAAAGTGAGTCAGGAATACCCAGAGAATCTGTGGCATCTGAATGTTTTTATTTGCAAACTTCCTCAAACAAGTTCCTCATGTTTGCCATTTGCATTGAATTGCATTTCCTCCCTCTAGATCCTGGAACTGATACATCAGATAATCTACAGGAATATCCAGCCAGCAGATGTTTTCGAATCGCCTGCCGAGTGGCCTGAACCACCCCTGAATGTTCACGAGGGCCAGTTGCTCCTGCAGAGGGGAGGACTGGCGTCACACAAATGGCAGAAGTATATGCACATCTTTGATCTTCAGTTCCTTTTGTTCAGCTGCCATAAATGCTCTCTGACAGGGAGGCAGAAATGTAATCATGATTGCCCCGGTAATCCATGTGAATACATCTTTCAGGGGCGTTATTTCTCTTAATAACAGAATCACCAATGTCTTCTGGTGGTGTTTCATTTACTCGGGCTATGGAGTGTTCAGAAAATGACCCTTATTCTGTTGGCCCAGGTTTGAGGCACACCTCCAGGCTGGCCAGCTAACCCTGCTACCGGCAGGACGTGCGGTTACCCCGGGTGATGAGGATGGGCCCGCCCCCTCCAGCCTACCCTTTATTGTTCACTTGTCCGACGGCGGTGCCAGAGTGGAGAGCCACAGCTCCTGTGATGCCTTCTCGCTGATCACCAGCAAGAACGAATTCCGGTGGGGTTACATGCCCTCACCTATGCAAAACCTTCTTATCTAGTCTGGGATTGTAATATGTTCCTTTTGAGAATGTCTTTGCATATCTTCTTCTGTATGGTAAATTGTGTCTAGTTCAGCTTAGGGGACGTTACCAGGCTGACGATGGGAATTCCGTGGTGTTCCCAAGTGAAGTGACCCGTCCCTTTGATCTTTTCCAGTTTTCGGCTTCCTGTGACCGAGCAGACGAGTGCAGAGGAGGTAAGAGCTGAACGGGACGCCTGGGTGGAAGCCATCGGCGATCTGTGCGTGGACTGGAAACACAAGTCCCAGTGTGAGCATGTGTACGAAGACCTCAAACTCTTCCCAGGATGGGCGAACGTTAGAGACCCCACCGAGGAACTTGACTGCGAAGCAGAGGAGGTCCGGACGCAGCATAACCACGGACCCATCTTACCATTGCGCCCCCCCATTTTATGGCCGGATCCAAGGTCACAACAGGCCCCCGGACCTGTCCTGGAGCCAGAACGCGAATCTGAGTTTAGGGTGGAGCCTGTGCCAGAGAAAACTCCAGGATCTCTGGAAAGGAGAGGCCCAATGCCTGAGCTCCAAGCTGACCCCACCCTATCACCAGTGCTCACTTCTTCCACGATCCTTCCTCCTCCCCCTTTAGCCCCGCCCCTATTTGCAAAGAAAAAGGAGGCTAGAGCAGCCACAGGGAGGACCAAAGCCTTCCACTGGGACGTCATTGCTCAAGACAAGGTACCATATGTAGGGTTTTATGTTGTTTTTGACAACATCAAAAACATTGTTTGCAAGATCCTTGAGTCTCTCATAATATCAGAGTTAAAATGATTCACAGCCCTTATCTGAGTACACAATGATTCACTTTTATTGAATGGAAATTCAGTATTTATTATGTCTCACTCAGACTCTTGCTAGATGTCCGTTTGCATGCTCCCTGAACACATATATTAAAGCACTGTTATTAGATCATTCATGGCCATGGGCATATTATAGAAGCTTGTTTACTGCAGCTTCCTGTGAGGAAAATGAAGGTATCGACTGATTTTGTGTCTTTACAGCTTGCGAAGTCAGTGTGGGCACATGGAAGCCCTAGAGAAATTGAAATCGACACATCGCGTCTGTATGAACAATTTGGAGTCAATGACTCTGGGCCTTTTCCTAGCGTGGAGGTCAACAGTCACGTGGAAATCCTGCTGAATCCAAAAATTGCACACAACTTCAGTGAGTATTGTACCGCTTACAAAGACCTCTCAGTAGAACGAAACAGTACACTTCAGTTTAATGATAGGGTTAATCTTTTATGTCCATGTATTAATTACACACACACACACACACACACACAGATTTGGATTTTGAATGCCTATCATGAATATTCTTTTCAATTCTTTTAATTAAATTTTTAATTAATTCAATATAGCAGATCACTGGAAAATAGACTAGATATACTAGGATATATAAACACAGCCATATATATAACTATACTCACTATACCTATAACATACATAATAGAATAAATAATTATACTCACTATATCTATACCATACATAATAGAATAAATAACTATACTCTCTATACCTATACCATACATAATAGAATAAATAACTATACTCTCTATACCTATACCATACATAATAGAATATATAACTATACTCACTCTACATATACCATATCTATAGCTACAGATGCAGTAAATATGTACTTTTACCTGTGAATTTAAGGACATTTTCAGCTGCTGCGACTGGTCATGTTCATGCTTGATGAGATCTAATCCCTGTGAACCAGAGGGCGGCTGTGTTTGATGCTTTGATGAGTGAAGTCAGACTCTGGCGAGTATCTGCACATCATGCAGAAGCAGCCGTGCTGGATATGCTATTGGTCCCTCTGGGAGGATTAGGGCTGCTGCAACAGCCGAACGGGCCATTAAAACGGATGCTGGATTACCTGGAAACAAAATTAGACCCCATAAAAGTCCTTTCAGATAACATTGTACTGCTACTCAGAAATAGTGTAAATATGGCTTGACAGAAGAAGGCAGGCTTGAAAACCGAGTTGCTCATTTTGCCAAATGCGTGTTTGCAACGTTAGAGAACTCAAGCATGGGTAATTAGTTCACATACCACAGGACTTGACATTTTGGATCAGAGTGATTATATACTCATTTGCTTTCTGCTACTCTGGTATTTTGTTATTTTGAGTCTTTTGGTTGCCTGTATGAGTTGGAATGAGTTACTGTTTCTTTGGAAGCCTTATGTACTTCACTACATTTTTATATATCTGTACTACATAAATATCATACACACACACACACACACACACACACATTATATACACACACACACACACACACACATACACATCTAAAGAGTGTGTTCTGGGCCTAAGCAGGACTATTAAGGAAGCAGGATGCACCTCTAATGTCTGTCACTAGATGGTAGCATATACTCTTTTTTAAAAAAACTGCTTTTTTTTTAAGCTGTAGCAATGAACATATTGGGAAAGCATTGAAATATTCTGAAGTATTACCTATGCATTTGCAGATAAATAAGTTGTTAAAATACATTTAAAAGGTTCGGGTTGATAGCATTTGGATACAACATTCGAAGCATTCTAACAAAATGTCACTCGCTTTGACCATTCTTTGATGACAAACGGAGTCTGTGTTTGAATATACAAAGCCATTGTGTTTCTAGTAACGTGTTGGAGACACTCAGAAGGAAGCTGCAGCAGTATACAGCAAACCACTGAGCTCGTGCTGTAGAGAATCTCGCTGACTGGGTCAAAAGGCTTGGTCTGCTTATTGTCTGGGTCCTCAAGCTAAGCTAAACTCTCTAAATTCAAATATTTCTTTGGCAGTTGAGGATTCTTTGTTTAAGGTTTTTTTTTGTGCTTCCATGTATCTGTTTTTAGCCAGTATATACATCTCTTCAGAGTAACAGTCATACACAGTCTGTGTTGAACATGGAGACTATAAATATATATATACATGAAGATGTAAGACTCCCTTAACGAGAGCTACACAGCACTTTCACAGCCATTAGTCGCCATTGCACACAACGGCAGGATGGCAATGATCAAGAAACAAGAGTTGACAGCAATAAAGCCATTAAAGTTCTTTGTCACTTTGCAGACAATAAGACCTCATGCACTTCAAGACCCTGGCAGACCAGGAAGTGGTGGTGTTAACCTCACCCTGCCCTTGCCCATTGCAGCATGGTGATGTTAACCTCATCCTGCCCCCCCACCCCCCACCCCCAGCGTGGTGCAGCATGATCGCAGCCGGAGGAGGAAGAAGAATGAGGAAGAAGAGCCAGCGTAGAAGGGAGGGACGCATGAAAAATGCATGGCGCCCCCACTGGCCTGTTTGTAAGGCGCACGATCTGTCCCGGGTGCACCCTCGCTGGCCTCTGACAAGCCACAGGAGCGGGCCAGCACGGCCTGGGGCAAGCCGCAGGCAATCCATCTCTCCAGCCTGGCCGCCCGCAAGAAGAGAAGAGCTCCTGTGCTCCGCCGGGCTGTTAATTCTCCTCGGACGAAGCACGCATGTTTAGTAGCAAAAGCTCAGCCGGTCTCTACCAGCCATGTGGAGGGAGAGAGAGAGAGAGAGAGAGAAAGAGAAAGAGATTGATTCACATTATCACATTATCATAGAGCTTTTGGACACTGTGTGGATTGAGGGGAGAGAAGGACCTTGAGGAAGCTAAATGCAGCAATTCTCATCTTTTGGCATGTTTAGTGAAGTGAATGACATCAGTGGGTAGCAGGCAGACAGGTGAACAGCGGTCCGTTCGGAAGGTTAGCCTTCACGTGGGGTTGGACAACTGTATCGTGTTCAGAGGTCTGAGAGGATTAAAGACCCTGTGTCCTGTTAGGCTGCCATCATTCCCTTGGATGCACTGTGAGGCTTTCAATGAAACAGCAAGATAAAGGCTGAAATTTCCAAGAAGCCGTTAGCACACTAATTAACTCTAGGTGTGTTTGTCTGTCTGTCTAGTTAGAGTGCTAGGAATTCAAATGCGCCCTGTCACCCAGTTTGGAATTCAAGTCAAAGTTTTAGATACCCTTTGTCCCTCCAGAATTTTGCTCAAAGTTTTAGAACTAGTCAATACCTAATAAAACATACAAACTGGACTAGTCAATACCTAATAATACATAATACAAACTGGACTAGTCAATACCTAATAATACATAATACAAACTGGACTATTCAAAACCTAATAATACATAATACAAACTGGACTATTCAATACCTAATAATACATAATGTAAACTGTACTAGTCAATACCTAATAAAACATAATACAAACTGGACTATTCAATAACTAATAATACATAATAAAAACTGGACTAGTCAATACATACAAACTAGACTCAGGTAATTAAGGTGCAATTTTATGCTAATAGAGACCATATCTTAGTACGAACAGACACAGATGGTGGTGTGAAAAATATACAGATGGTGGAATTTGTGGATTTTAAGCAGGCCTCTTTCCACTGGATTGTTATTTCAACTCTCAGAATAGTGGTGGTTTCAGGAAAGTTAACTTCTTTTTCAGCACAGCACTGTTGTAATGGCTGGAGAACCGTTTAAGGTGAAATAAGCTCGCGCTAAAGCCAGTCAACCATTTTATATCTCGCTACATCTCCAGTGTGTCTTAGTCCTTGTTGGAATTTAGCAAGTGTAGGTCCTACAAATCTCCCTAATAAGAGCAGAGGAAACAGACGTTTAAGCTCATAAGCTTCAACCTTAAAAGGCTTAAAAATAAGACACTTCGGATGTGTTTCATTCCAGGATTGTCTCTTTGAGAGACGGTAACACTCAGTGAACTACATGTAATGTAATTTTACTTGTGTTATTTAGTCAAGACTGGCTGTGTTGCTGCACTGCATATTATGCACTTAGAAAAGATGAGAGATGGGAGAAGCATCTTTGTTTGGTTTTTGGTTTCTGGGAGTTCACTTAGCATCTGCAACTGTTAAGTCATGAGCAGAGAACGTGAGCAGCTGTCAGAAGTGCAGAAGTGCGATCAGTCACGCAGGAAATGAGCACAAGCTCTGTACGCTGTGCACAAGCTCACCCAAACGAAAGTGCCAGAAGAAGAAGGCCGAAGTCCACCCCTGGGAGGGAAGGACGACGATGCTTAAGTTCATGACTGAGAGATGAAAGACGATCAGTTCTGTTCCATCACAATCAAAAACCAAACACAAAGACATGTTTTCCTACTCCCTCAGTGGTAGAAGGCCTTCTGTCGTTGTAGCCTGTAGGACCCAGTTTGAGTTCCATAGTACTGGGCCTCCCCTCATAATTACCATAATAAAACCCCAGCTTTTGAAAACAGCTTTTGAAAAAAGATCACCTGCTGATTGAAACTGAAGACAGGTGAGTTTAGGGTTGATTCCCTTTGAGAGCAATTTCCCCCGAACGACTCGTCTCTTTTGGTTTACTTGGTTTATATGTAAAAACATCCTTGGATTTGATCCCTTTTAAAAATTCTCATATTGTGTGGTGTGATCCTGTGACAAATGAGAATGTGTTTGCCTTGGATTAGAGTTAACATGAGGCGATGCAGGCAGATTAGTGTGTGGTGTTGCTGTGCTCTGCTGGGTGTGTTTTTAACCCCCTGTAATTTGGTTGCTGAACAAAAACAGGCATTTTGCCGTTCTAAAAGAGAGTAGGTCCAAATTCTGGTTACTGGTAACACTTTCTTTGGGCCCATTATGTTTTTAAACCTCTCTGTGCCAGAGGTCTTCAGTAGCAACCAAGGTGGCGTCCCTGTTTTGTAATAATGTTATGAGATTGAGGAGTGCATTTTCTGACTGCGCTATGATTGGTTCAACTTGGTCCTTGCTTGGCCCAGAGCCCAAATACAACAGCGTTCCATAAAAGGAGCTTCGATTGGTCTTCCTGCTAATGCTTGGATTTAAAACTAATTCATTCCATGTTTGGTAACCTCTCCATTTGAATAGGGGAAGAATAGCCCGTAGGTCTACACTGTCTTTCTCGACAGCACCCTTGAACCTGCTGCTGCACGGCCAAAGCATGAATACGTTGCAGTGGAAGAGTGCTTTACTTCATTCACTCGAAAGGCACCACAGCTTAGAATATTCATGGCCTGTCGTTTCCTCTTACAAACATCACAGCGAGGTTATTAGGTACAACAAAATTCTCATCAATTCAGATTTGGTACAATGCAAATCAGCACTCAGGTAAGCCTCTAAGGCTTGTGTGGAGAGGTAATTAAGCACAGGGCTGTTTTTTTTTGTCTTTGGAGCGCACTCGCAGATTTTTCATGGCGGGTAGGAAGATTTTCTGTCAGGAGGGACGCTTTCAAGTGCTGTTTAATGCGGGTATATGTGTGCGAGTGCATGAGTGTGTGTGTGTGTGTGTGTGTGTGTGTGTGTGTGCGTGCATGTTTGTGAGTGTGCGAAACTAATTTTTTTTCTCCTCCCCTCTTCACAGATATTTTCCTCAAAAGTTTTCCAGTGCAGCCAAAGGACCTCAAGGACAAATTGTTTATTGTTAATGAGAAAGAAGGAGGTCTCTCAGATGAACACATTGCTTCTCTTAGAAGGTATAAAAATCTATTACTCAGAAATATAGATTAATATATA
>JAOXYF010000021.1:3205517-3228279 GCA_028565775.1 Sternarchorhynchus goeldii
AGAGAGAGAGAGAGAGAGAGAGAAATAATACTTAAAGATATTTAAGGTGAACACAGCTGTATGTTCCATTTCTTTCATTTTTACCTGTTGCAAGGCCCATCCTGTCAACACTTATGTGCTGCTGAAAAAGGTGTAGAATTACAATTACCAGCTTGATTGATCTAACACTCTAAAAATGTAAATGTGCCTAACATCATTCTGGATGTTATTTTTCATGTAGAGATGTTTCATTGTGTTATATTGGTAAGAGGAAAACCTCTATACAAACTTCAAAATTCAGTATGTACAGTCTGGCTAAGACAGCTACCAGTGTCTGAGCTTGTTGTAAAGTCGTTCAGTTGTATATATGGTGTTCTATCCGTAGGGGTGCTAGCTGCCCAAAGGGGAAATGGTGATTTGTGTTTACTAGAGTGATTTTTAATGGTTGGTTGATGGTGTATATTGTAGGCTGACAAATAACCATTGACATGGCCGCGTTACTTCATGAAAAATTCAGTGAACCTCACTATATCTGATATGTGTTCCACTGTCTCACTGCAGATTACATGTCAAGCAACTAGTAATTTCCTTTAGATGTTACTGTTGGTTTTAGCATTATCTGTAGTTCTATATACAGCTGTATTTGGTAGTGAACACAAGTTTTACAGGTGTTATTGTAAGTAAGGTGTGTAGGGACAGGAGCAGGGTTAAGAACACATAGTACTACAGTCTGAACACATAGTACTACAGTCTGAACACATAGTACTACAGCCTGAGTGCTATTAATGGACCCCACAGAGACTAAGCCACTGCCAGGTCATGTCAGCGAGAAGGTAAAACAACCACAGGACTTTCTTTAATGCTAATGATAAAAAAGGATATGCCGGACCCTTTTTCCAGAGTGTCTCAGTCATAAAACCTTTATTGGCAAGTATTTGAAGAGATGGACACTACTGAGACGCCCGGAGGAGCGTTACACCAAAAGACTGGAATAAACGCCTTCTCTGCTTTTTGACTGGTTGTCTTCTGGAAACATCCTCAGAGAGCTCTAGGAGGATTACCTGCTGGAAGGAAAGAGCACTAAGATGCACAGGCTGTGAGTTTTATATCTGTTGGCCCAAACGTGATGTGCATTTTAATGTCGCTTTATGTGGGCCTCGGGAACACAATCTGCACAATACAAACACGCGCTGTAATATAAATGGCCACTGAAGGCAGTCATACAGAAGGTGTATCCCGAGCTTCATGCAGTAATTACCATCTTTGGCTTTATATCTGAGAGGCAGTAAAATGGCTGAATGACGGACACATTCGGAGGCCGGCCGGCTTCATGAAGGGTGTGACATGGAGGAGCAGCCAAATAAGTCAATGTCCCAAAAGCTTTGTCTGAGTTGATTCAGGCCATCACCACAGCTTGGCTTTTAATCATCCTCCCATTCCTCGAGCCACTGGAAGTCATTGTAGCGTGAGAGAAATAGAATGATCTAATAAAGAGAGAAGGGAAGGATGTCAGAAGAAGAAAGGGAGGGCAGGAGGGCTCTCTGAAAAGAGGCAACCAGTGGATAATGTCACCAACTACGACTGGTGTACTTCCCACTGGAGTCTAGACTATCCTGTTTTGCATAAAAGTAAAACCGAAATCTCTTGAACCTACTGGCCAAGTGTGAAGATGGAGACACTGATAACACTGATAACATTGATAACACTGATAACATTGATAACATTGCTCGTAACTTTCAACGAGTCATGTGCCCACTTTAATAAACCAAAGAACAACATTAAATGAACTAGTGAACTTTGATTTAACTTGGCAAGCAGTCACCCTCTTTTTTCTGAATCTTTTTTCTCAGTCGACACTTCTCTTCTCCTTACACATAGCTTTAGCTCCCCCTACAGTTTCTCTCCATAAATCACATATCCACTTTTCTTATGAAACTGAACACTCTGGACAAGTAAGAACCTTAAAAGAAAATCTTACCTTAACAGATAACACTACAGTATTCAAAAGTAGGAGTACTGTTCACATGGCTAACGATGTATGTTATTTACATGGAAGGTTTTTCTCATCTTAACTGTAGTATAGCAAAATTGAAACGTCAATGTAATAACAGCAACTATACATGGACCAGTAGCTGCATATCAGATGACCTTTCTTGAGACCTTTTGTGCACATGGATCTTCCATGTAACTGTTCAGCAGCGGATCACTGGGTTGGAAGCAAGTGGAGCTGCATGGTAGGCTTGCAAACATTCTTTGGTGAACCCTTTGGTGATCACTTTGGTGGACCCTTTGGTGAACCCTTTGATGATCATGTTGGTGATCACTTTGGTGAACCCTTTGGTGAACCCTTTCCACTCTTTGTGCTCCAGTGAAGCAGTCTGCTGGTGGTCCTACAAGCTGTAGTTGAAGCATTGAACTTCACCATTCGCATTCTGCGTAGAGTCCCTCGATCCAACAGAAATAAAACGAACTCATGAGAGGTGAACTGTGGTCCTCATCGCAAAGCAGTTCCTTTGGGTTGCACTTAAGTTAGGACCTGGTGACAGCATGTATTGTAGCATGTGCTGTAAAAACAATCTCAGGCCATTATTGTGCTCACAAAGCAACAACTTAGAGCTGCATTATCAAATGACCTCATGATGTCAATGGCCAGTTTCTTCCAAGCACTGGTAGAATATGACACCAGTTACACTGGCTTTGGATGTGTCACAGCAAACTTGTCATACAGCTGGCATGCTACACATGCTTTTAATGGGTGCCTCTACTTGAGCATCCAGCCCAGATGTTGTTCTTGTTTGGATGATGTATCATTCCAGAGAAAAAAGCCTGGGCTGCAGGTTTTCTGGTGCCACAAGCCTCGTACTACACAGTCATCTTGGAGGGGAAGTTCACCATGTAGTGGCAGGCAGAGTAAACAGATGGCAGTGTGTTTTTCCTGACCTGGTTTATGCTGAATGCCATAAGTATATGACATTAGTCTAGGTTACCACATAGGTGTGTGCATACCAGCTCTTGCATGTCTTTTTGAAGACAACAGTGTTGTCAGTGGGCTGTGACCTGTTCTCAGCGTAAAGCATCTTCTCCACATGTAAGTTCTCCATCTCTCTGTTGCCCCCACACATGCAACTACTTCTTTTTCTATGGTAGAGTATTTTCTCTCTGCCTGGGCCGCCTACCTTTTGTTGATACAGCATGTCCAAGGAAGGACAGTTCAGGTTGTCTGATAAAACACTTGGTAAGATTCAGCTTCTTCAGAATTCTTCATTGTGAATGCACTGCAGCACAGACTTCAGGTTCTTGTCATGTTCCTCAGCTGTCGCCTCTGAGACAATTATATCATCCAGGTAGCATTTTATTCATATGCTGGAAACAGTTGGGTACCAAAGAGAATCCATAAGGAATGCGCTTAAAACAAAAAAAAGGCCATCATGAGTAATGAAGGCAGTGATATTACGGGTGTCCTTGTGCAGCATGACTTGATGGTAAGTACTCTGAAGATCTAACAAAGTGTTGCTTCCTGTAACTGAAAACATTTCCACTTTATGTGGCACTGTCCACTACACTCCCTTGTTCTGCCCTCTTAACTCGACACAGTCTGACTCCCCCATCTTACACTCTGGTGACTATAATCGGAGAGACCCATTCAGATGCATCAAACAGCTCAGTTACATCTTGTGCAACCAGTTTCTTCAATTCTGCTGAAATTGCTTCATGCTCTGAAACGTTGTACTTTCGTTGTACTTTCTGCCACACAGGTACAGGCATTGTACACGCTGGACATCTGGCTGCATTTTGACTTGCTGAGAGAAACACAGTCGAAAGTACTTTCTTGTGTAGTTGCCACAGTGATGACTTATTGGTTGTGTAGAGCTGGACTCAAAATGCCATTAACTATCTATAACTGTAAAACTTTGAATTTGTCCCTGCCCAACACTGCAGAGCCCTTCTGCATGATGTTTAGCTCTGCACTGGTACCCTGGTTACTGACCGTTCTGATGGCTTTCAGACCACAGAACCCCAGAAAGGTATTGCAGTATGTATCACCATAGCAAACGAAGTTGGTGCAGAAAGGCCAGTCTGAGAGAACAACTGCTTATACACCGACATAGGCAAAAGGGAAAAGGGAGACCTTCTTCTTATTGCAACTCCTGCCAGAGCGTTTCTAGCAGGACATCCAGGAGAGTTAGTAGCATGCTGTCCTGAAGCATATCTGGGGCATGTCATTGTTCGATCTTCCACGTTGCCCGCTGGGTTGGCTCGCCTGAGTCTGCTTCTGCTCCGTCTGCACCTCCTGTCACCACCTTAGCTTCTGTCACAGCAGTTTCAATTTGGCTCGCTTTTGTCAAAACTCAAATCAAATCAAAATTTGTTTATACAGCGCTTTTTACAACAACCATTGTCACAAAGCAGCTTCACAGATGTCCATCTAATCCCCCACTGAGTAAGCCAAGGGTGACAGGGGCAAGGAAAAACTCCCTGAGAGCAAGAGGAGGAAACCTTGAAAGCAACCAAGACTCAATAGGGAGGGGGCCCATCCTCTTCTGGCCGACCATTGGGCACCACAATAACAACAGTACAAACAGTAAAGTCTATCCATTAGCAGCAGTGAGTGATGTTCAGTTGGTGAGACTCAAGCACAGGAAGGATATCAGGGTGGATCAGACAGATCAGGAGTCAGGAATTGGGATTTTCGGTATCTATTGGAGCCTCAAATGTAGCATGAGTAGCTTGACTGAGTAGGAGGTGAAGAAAGGGGGGGGGGAGAGATCACAAAACATCAGGTGTTAGAGGCTCTTGTAATGCACTTGTGTAGAGGGCAAGCAGAGATTCCGGCAGGACTAGCTAAAACAGCATAGCTAAAAAGGGGGAGAACCAGCAGGTAACACCGACATGTGGGAGCCCTGGGATGCTAAGCATCCAGCCAATCACTGTCACAGATTTGAGTGAACTTGTAAATATCTCAGTTTACCACAACACTTCCATGCCCATGAACCCCCTGGCTCTGCACCTTCTGTTATTAGCAAACTATTAACAAAATGCCTGAGTAAGCAAGTAAGTGTTGTCGTGCCACTGTTAAGGCTGAGTGGCACTGCAAACATCAATTGCTCTCTAATGCAGGTTGAATTCGTCTTTCGTACGAGCTTCTTCCACATCATCGAAGTGGTCGCAAGCTTCCTCAGAGCTGTGATGTACATTGGTCAGTAGATCCCCCTCACCAGCTAAATACTTGTTAAAGCTGTGGCATACCTTTATTCAGCAACAGTCGGTGCGTAGAAGTTTCAGCATGTAGATGATTTATTGGCCTTCTGCTTCCACACAATGGAAAAGAAGAGCCCACTTCCTAGCCTCCGACCGTTCTTTTTCCAGACTTGAACTGGTCTGGTGGCTCATCAGTGGAAATGGTGCAGATCGGCTCCAGTTCAGCACCATCCTTGTGGCCATTTATGGTGTCTCGGCTTTAAGATCCTGAAAACCAACATAGAATGCATCAGTTCAACTTTAACTCAGCCTGCAGTCACCGTTTGTAGCTTGTTCAGCATAAACCTAGGGAGGCAGTTGTCCTTAGACATAGCTTTAGCACCCCCTAGAGGTTCTCTCCAGACACCACAAAAGGGACTTAGGTCTTTCTCGTGAACACCGCAAACATGCTAGTTGACTTGTTGACTTGAAAAGTATAATCACCTGTTGTCCACAAATTGCTCGGGCAGCAGAATTCGGCAATGCTTTTTGAAGGAAACATGCCTGGCTCTGTAAATTTCCAACCTCTCATCAGAACTAACACTGTCTTTGTAATTTTTTTTTCTCACCTGTGAGAGATGTTAGCTTTTATTGTGTGAGGCATAGGCATGTGATGTGGAGCGCTACTGCACTTAAAAAAGAGACAGAGGTGGATGCTGAGCACAGAGCCACAGGTGACGTTTTATTCTCACTCTCGTTTTAACACTTAAAATGTGGAACATGAGCAGCAACATCCACTGTGACGGTACATTGACAAAGACACAGTGACACGCTTAAATACACACACCGTTGATGAGACACAGGTGAAACCAATAACAATAATGAACAACGATAACGAGACAGACAAATCACGACCTACAGCACACACACCGAAGTATACACAGATACACACACTCACACCACAGACACCTCCACGCAGACATGCCCACACAGACATAGGACAAGGGAGGAGGCGAGGGCGCCCACTGTGACTGTGTGCTTTCTCCTGGAACGCCCAATGCCAATGGACCTCCCTCAGACCCTACCACAGGACCAGGACTAAGGGACAGGAACCACAGACACCGGTGCAGCCCATGGCTCCATTGAGTCAAGTAATCTTCCAGCCTCCTCTTATCCTCAGGGGTGGCGTGGAACTCCGGGACAGAGGAGGCAGCTGAGAGAGAAGGAGGTTCCACGGACCTTGAGGACTTCCTCCTCTTGACTTTTTTCCAGCTCTTACCTTTCCTTTAGCAGGATCAGGCGGTCGGTCTTGTGAAGTTGAGCGCTGGTGCGCTTAAAAAAGAGAGGCGATAATGATAATGAGACAGACATACTACGACACACTCACACGCCCACATAGACACAGGACAAGGGGCGAGGGCAGCCGCTGTGACGAGGCAGAGTAATACTGGGAGCTTTCGTTGTGCTAGGTACAATGAAGTAGTTAATAAAATATATATTTTTTGTGCTGCAATCATCAATCAAATAAAATAAACCAAATAAAACACGTCGGTAGTTAATCTACATAACACCAAATACAGCACAGAATTCCCTTCACAATGTCACTCTTGTAGGAATGTGTGTAATGCTCTTTGTCGTTTTTGTGCCAGGTATGTACCTACTCCAGATGATATACAAATGTACAAATCCTATAACGGAGACGTGAACGACCTGCATGTGGTTGATCAATATATGCTCGAGGTAAGCCTGCTAAAAATAAAAAAAAAAACTTTCCCTGCAAAATGCATTTCCAGGCATGTTAGTTAAACTAAATTAATCACTTATTAGTATGAACCACATCATGTGATGGTCAAAGACAGTTAATAGCCTAAAAAGCAAATATGTAAAAAGTGTAATTAACAGTGGCTTGCATATTCATCGCAAATCGCACAAAAAAAAATCCACATTCTAGGTAGCCAGACAGAGCAACAGTTGGGAGGTACTGTGTGCAAGATCCAGTCCCTTGTTAAGGGAAAGGTGGAGGAAACACTTCTCCAACTCAAAACACTTGGGACTGCGCGTCCCTGTTGCTTCTCTGTTCCCTGGGGTGGTGTGTCTGAGGAACAGGAGTCAACCTTACAGAGTCAGATATAGACATGTGTTTTGTGGATACAGCACTTAAAGAATTTTTGGTTAGTTTAGTCAGAGCATTCAGAGCAGGTTTTTCATTTGGGAGTCCTGCAGTTTGGTTTGCAGTTTAAACCTGGCTAGAAATAATTCCCATGACGATGCATTGTAACAGAACATAGCTGATTTGTACAGGAATTCTGTAGGGGAATACTGTGCATCAATCTGATTAAGCACAGGTTTATTATTGTATGTGTGTGAGAGCAAGGGATACTTTATATGTGTAGTTCTAGAATATCAGATGTTGCTTCACGACCCTGTCGCTTCCTCTACAGCTGTGTAATATCCCATACCTGAGCACTCGGTTGGACATCCTGCTAACTCTCAGAGAACTACCAATCAGCATAGAGGATCTGAGCCCGGTCAGTCTCTCTCTGTCTCTCTCTCTCTCTCTCTCTCTCTCTCTCTCTGTGTCATTGGCTGCTACGTCATCTGTCACCACAACATCCATTCCTATTTTTTTGGGTGAAACTCTGAGAATTCAGTCATTTCTGCTAAGTAATGGAAAGGTAGTGGAGCAGAGGGTGTGTAGATGCCAGTAGAAACAGTGTGTGTTTCTTTTTCAAAGTGTGGGTACGTAAGTGTGCGCATGCATTTGTGTGTATTTAAATTTGTGTGCTTCTGTGCGCGTGTGTGTGTGTGTGCTGGAGCAATTGTTTTGCAGTTAGCAGTGCATCGCGTTGGTGATTATGATTGACAGCAGACTCATAACCAGAAATTGAAAAGTTTGTTTGTGGAAAAACAATCTCGTGTGAAATCAAGTCTCTCATGCCTCTTGAGAGGAAACCACTATTGCCTTGAAAGGGGCTTCCTGGCAAACAGTAAAAATGGAAACACTCCCCAAAAGAGAATAAAAAGCTCATTCTCTAATGCAAAAGATAATTCTGGCAGACAGCAGACTCCTGGAACAATAATTGAAATGGACTTGTGGGGGAAAGAGGAATCATGCATAAATACATAAGGGCTTTGCTCCTAAGGAATCTGCACTTAGAGCAGGCTGAGGGGTTTCTAATGGCCAATCACTTCCGAGGCCCACGGGACGTGTATTACAGCGCTAAGCTAAGGTGGAGCAGTCCAGGAATGGGGGCCATAACCAGTCTGATAGCCTTCTCTCGCCTGAACAGAGACAAAAGAGCAAAGTTTGTACCTCTAATTCCTCCTCCATTTCTCAGCTTCTTCAAAAGTTAGACCTCATTTGCCTCTCGCTGTGATTGTGTGCCTTTTCTTGGCTTACGTATGAACAGTCGCACGCACTGCACCAAACGGCCTTTACCGGACTGTTGTGTGGAAAGGCAACACGTGTCCTGCAAGCAGACCGGCTATGAACTGATGAAGCCAGCTGTCAAATGTTGTGGCTCTGTGTGTATTTGTGTGAGTGTGTGTGTGTGTGTGTGTGTGTGTGCGCTTGAGGCTGTTGGGAATATACAGTGATGGAAATGTGTTTGTCTCAGCAGTCCTGTACCTTTGAGAACTTGCGTTCTAACCCTAGGGATTGACGACTGTTTCAGCAGTGGTGTGGGTGTGTGACCTTAAGACCCCCCCTCCCCCCCCGCCCACCTTCTCTCTGTGTCACACACCGACGTCAGGATGGAAAAAATTGACTTTCAGGCCACAGTAATGATGATTTTACACCTACAGTATTTAATTTACCCGTACAGTTCTGTTTTAAGTTTATTATTCCACTATAATAATGATACTTGTGCTGTAGTAGTCATGTAGCACAAAGATGTCAGGTCATGCAGATGACCTAGACCCTATCACTGAACACAGATGTGAATGTTAGCCTCATCAACAGGCATGTGATCTACATTGCTATTTGTTTCAGTCTTCACTGCTACATTACCCATCATAGTCTGGAACAGAAAAAACCATGTGGTTATCATTATAACTAAGCTGTGTTTGCGATGTGGAGGATGGGTTCAGTGGTCGCGGGCAGAATGCAGTCCGGTCTTAGCGATGCTCCGTCGGCGAGGTGGAGCCGAAGTCTCTGTTTCTACCGCTGACTGCAAATCTGAAGGTTTGTCTGCCACGCTAGACTACATAAGCCTACAACATTAGGGAGGATTTGCCCACCATCTGATGAGCAGGGTGCTGGGGCAAAACGGGGTAGGCTCACACTTGGGGGTGGGGGTGGGGGTGTGAGGGGGGATGGATGCCAGGAGCTCTCCGGATGTGACCTGCTGCTCCCCGGGGAGGCACAGGACCAGGGCTGAGCCAAGCACAGCATCACTGCAGAGCACTGTTCTCACAGTGGGGTTAAAGGGCACCTGGGAATTATGGGAAGGAGGAAGCGCAACTGTAAAATGTGGGAGTGGCGTAAGAGGAATTGTGCAATGAGTTTAACTGATTCAGCACAAAGTTATTGATATTTTATAATGTTTTATAGTGTTTATTATTCATAGTAGTGCCTTATTAATAAAACACTTTATCTATACAGAGAACATGTGTAAAATACAATTTATATATAAATTGTATATTTAAATACTATACAATTTACAGCTATGCTAGTAGCCTAGAATAGGCTAATCAAGACTATAAAACAAATTTAATGACTGCAAATTATAGCAATAGCAAATGTAAGCAAAAAATTCAATTACTTTAGAGATCAGGAAAGTTGACTCAAGGCAAATTTACTAAACATGATTAAAATCCCAATTAAAGGACATCAGTTAACTCCTATTCCTGAATAAATGCAATTACCAACTTCATTTGTCCTTTGTTGTTGGTTTTCAGATGTTCTTCACAGTACTGTAAAAAGTGGGCACATATTTGAAAAGGTGGCCTTCTCTTAGAAAGTGTAACTGTTTGTAAGTGTGTAAGATCCTACTAAGATGGTTCAGAGAGAGAAAAGAGTTTTATGTGTATCGGGGAGCTGGAAAAGTGGGTAACATCATGAGCCACAAGCTTCGTCAAACGAAAACATATAGGGAGGTGAGGGGCGTCTCATGCTTAGCTGAACAACACATACCAAGCTTGGGGACAGATCTCCTTCACCTCTAGGAGAACGTGTGTGTGTGTGAGAACACTCATAGTCACACATACACGTTCCTGTTTCCTCTTCACAGTGTGTGTGTGTGTGTGTGTGGGTGGGGGGGTGGTCTGTGAGGCACAAGTGTGAGGCCCACTGATAACAATCAAAGGCAAACAGCATTACCAATTAACGTGGCTTCTAGTGCTGCCACAAATGTAGAGAAAACGAAAATGTTTGCGCTGGTGAAACTCGCAAGTGTAGTCCCGGGAGGAAGATCAGCTTGTTACTTGCGGAATTAATATGAATGTTAAGCAGCCTGGCTAAATTAATGCGGTGTATCTAATTTTGCGTAATTAATTAGAGGTAATGGATATTAGGCCAGTATTGTTTGAGGCTAGTCCTGAATTGCTCCTAGTAGCCAAAAATATCAGATAAAAGGTTTTTTCTCGAACGCCCTATTGCTTCCCACCTTATTTTCCGGCAGATTTAATTCGTTCAGCCTCGGCCCGGAGTTCATTTGACTTGCATCCGCTTCGTTATGAGAGACATGTAATTGTTCATAAACTTGCCGCATGCTGTGATGCTGGGCGGGGGAAGAGGCGTCGTTATCGGCGGGACTGCGCTGTGCGCCGGCGGGACTGGAGCGAGATGTCATGCCCTCGCCTCTGTGTTTGTCTTCCAGCTGATTAGCCAGAAGATCCGCATGTGCCGGGACCTGTGGGACTGCCAGCCGTTTGTCTGCGTGCTGGAGTACCTGCTGGCTATAGGCAATTACCTCAACCAGCATGCAGGCAAAGACAAGGCCAAGGGATTCCGCCTCTCATCCCTTACTAAGGTAGAACACGGCGCCGCCTGCAAATGACCTCCGCAGGAGCTGAGGGAATCAAAGTCTAATAAGACTCTGCTCATTGGCATACAGGGAAAATATGTTCTTGTTCTACCAGACATCCCCTTGTCAACCTCTCAATCGCTCTCTCTCTCTCTCTCTCTCTCTCTCTCTCTCTCTCTCTCTCTCTCTCTTTTTTGCTAACTCAATTTCAATCCTCTCTCAGACCACAGTCTCTGTTTGGTTGAGGAGTTGCATGTCCTCTGCTCCGTCCCCAAAAACACACACTTCCAACTCCTTCCCCAAACAAAGCTTCACGTCAGGTTGTAATTTTCATGCTCCCTGCCGTTCACCCCTCACCGATTGGATATGTCGCTCTTTGATTTTTTTTCCTCTTTGCTTAGGAAGAAGAGGAGGAATGAGCTGTAGGTACCAGTGTTTTTTGTCCAAGCCCACGCCCGTTAGCTTCACACCCGCTGTGCACATTTGTTTTGGAATTATTTCAGGCCTGACTGGGTCATTAGCACCTCAGTGGTAATTTGTATTGATTTTTATCGGCTGGTGCTATGGGAAATCTTCTCTCTCGCCACTAAGATTTAAGGGCATTTGCCCCAGACGCGAAAAGGCTTCCTCACAGGCTAATGAGGCGACAGAGTGTGCTCAGTCCTCAGCCATGGAGAGGGCTGGTGGGGATATCAGCAGGGGAGCTTAGAAAAGAGAGGGCCAGTCTCTCTCCTTCAAAGCACTGTTTCACTTTCAAGTGTTGCACTTTTTCTATGACCAACTACTCAGTTTGGGGCTTTGGGAACAACTTTAAATTGATAAACAGCATAATATGGAAACAGTTTCCACTTTGCTGTAGTTAAGAGCCCGTCATCATGAGGCAGCTACATATCCACCCACAGTATTATGAGGGGTAAGAATGAAGCACTATATAAATACATTTTGACTTGACTTTTTTTTTTAGTTATATATCCACACATAGTATTATGAGGGGTAAGAATGAAGCAGAGATTTGTTTTCTACATCCTCATTAAGCAAATATTGTTTACTGTAAACAGTTTTTTTTCCAACTATGACTTTAATTGCTGGGTTGTTTATATTACATTCACCAATTTAAAAAAAACCAGCATGACTTTAAGAATGCATTTCTGCTCTGACCTGAAGTTTGCAATAAATTCAATCGGATATTAGATATTAGATATAACATATTGGATATAATATATTTAGTTGGATAGCTTCAACATCTATATATATATGAGAGAAAAATGGTGACCATAAAACAGAGAATTTAGTTTGGAATTGTCATTCAAATGTGATGTGACTCAAATGTGATGTGATGTGACTCAAAACAAGAAGCTTATGCAAATGCACTCTAATGACAGCTTTCCTCCTTTGAGCTGCTGTTTTAAAACACAGGCGCTGAAGCCTGGGGCCTTAGGGCCCTATGTGTTGTGGCCCTTTGTGTTGATACTTTATGATAACAACCAGCAGCCGAAGGAAGTCAAGGAGATCCTTGTGGAGAGTCACTAACAGTGTTTCCCTGCCTCTACAAAAGAGCCATGCATCAATAGGACCACAAGGACACAGGAAAGTTCCATTTTAATTATAGTGTAGCTAAATAGCATGTGGGTGTTGAATTTTCAAATCTCATTTTCGCTCTCTCTGTCTCTCTCTGTCTCTGGCCTTAGAAATTACACACATTCAGACCACATTCAGACCAAAGGGGAATGTTTATTCTGACACATGGATTTGGAATCTTTGCCCTTTTTTTCTGATAAGAGGTGTGTGTATGTAGGTGGGTCTGCGCAGGTATGGGTGCATGAACTTCTTGCTCATCACTCCTTTGCTCTCTCCTCTCGGCGTAGCTCTTGCAGATTAGGGGGAACAAGAGGCAGTTCACCTTGCTGCATGCCCTTGTGGAGCAGATCATGTTGCATGAGCCCCGTTTGGCAACGTTTTTCCAGGAGTTGGCGGAATTTGAGACGGTCCCTGGGGGTAAGCTAATCAAAACTGCATCAAAAGTGGATATTTGGATTATGACTTTTTAGGACAAGTTTAAATGTCTTTTTATAGCGTGTTTCTATCTTTTTTCCATTAGCTTCAATTAAAGGCCTAACTGCTGAAGTAGATGGTAAGTGTTATGTTTTTAAGGTACTTTTAATGAGGAAGCCACAGCTCCAACCATTCTTACATAAATAAGTCCAGAGAACGAAGTGTTTCTGGTTTTGGGCCGTCAGTCAGTTGAGATGTTACTCAGTCCCTTTTAAAAAGCACACTCTGAAGCACTCTTGTGGAACTCGCACTAAACATTTACCAAAGTGCAGATTTGCATAGCTCACACAAGTCACTCGCACTGGGCTATAGATGTGTCACTGTTTGAATATGACTGAATAAAGCAACGAAGGTAGAGAAGTATTGCATTTGCCGATGATCGATGCGCAGCTGTCAGGTTTAACCATGAGCAATAGTAACGTTTACTGCAGTGATGGGCTCAGATGGTGTGTTTTATGAGCTCAAAGAGTTGACACCATTGTGAGATCTCCATTGAGCTGGTAGGAGGCCTTTTAAAGAAGGATCCGCCTGAGTGAGCATAGAAGATAGATGATTGTTACCTTGTGTCACCTTCTAGTTGTGAAGAATGAGCTACAGAAGGTCATTCAGTACAGGAAAGAATGCAAGTGGAAAAGCACAGGCAGCCTGCACTCCAAATTCTCCAAAGACTTAAAGGTAATTCTAGTAATTCTGTATTATCACCACTGATCTGGCTGAAATAACATTCTGTACAAAGATTGTTTATTATTTTCTTTATTTTGTCAGTGATCCTTTGGATTATATATGGTTAAAAAAGTATAAAATTGTACTGAAATACAAAATGGGCACTTCAAACTAAGCATAATGGGGAATGGGGAGGTAAGGGAAAAGTGTGTGTGTGTGTGTGTGTGTGTGTGTGTGTGTGTGTGTGTGTGTGTGTGGTGTCCATTCAGTTTAAACTGCCTAGTAATGCTCCTTGCACAGCTCCTCTCACTCTGCTCTCTGGAGAAAGCAGAAGGTCCACTAGCTTATGTGGCCAGAATTCACCCACTCACTGTAAACAGACTCTTTTGATGCCAGACAGTGGGGAATAAGTGGAAGTAATGACAGGCTCCTAGGGCACTAGCACTCGGTGTACCAGGGTGGTCTCTCAGAAAGCACGGATGGGAGAATGAGGAAGATTACCTCTAACTCCCGGCCTGCTTTCATCTGCCGCCCTAGATGGCCATCGAGAAGTACGGCGCCGAGCTGAGCCAGCTGACAAAGAGGTGTGAGGAGATGAGGAAACTCTACACCAGCATACTGGTAATCCCTGAATTATTATTACAATGGCTTCTGTTATGTTGCTCGTGGAGATGGATGGGCTGAGAGCCACCTGTTTTGTTGAGATGGACCTTCTTGGGTGTTTCTCCACTTATCTCCCCAAAAGCAGCTTGGAAGAAAGAGGGAGGCAAATAATTCAGTCAGCTGATTCCTCAAGGTGACTAGAGCATTTTTTTCACTTGTGTTCTTTGCCAATCTGTGCTGCCAGTCTTTGGGGCCTATTGAGTCTGTGATGTACGTCTTGAGATGTGCTCTCCATAAAACTGATGGCTCACTGAGGAAATCCTCACCTGCCCTGACAGATGGGAGGCCACCAGGTTGCACATGGAGTCTCCCAGTTCATCACCATACCACAGACTCAGCAGCCTCTGTGTGCTCCTGAATGAGCTTTTCATTACAATATACTTAAGGGAATTTGAACATCCCTAAGAAATACCTGTTGGCTTTGTCACATTTTTTTTTTCTCCAATAATCATGTCATGTTCTCTTGTTTGATAATGGTACAGTTTGTTTCGATATACGTCCAGTTTAAGGGCTCTAACAGGATTATCCAAAACAGTGACGTAGCTGCTCCATATTACTATCCTTAACTTTGCCAGTGGAGATGAAGATAAATGTACTTGCTGCATCGTTTTGGATGGGAGGGTATTATTCACCCCTTCTGCAGTGCTAAGACAGGGCCTGCAAGTTCCAGTGGAACCTTGCTGGAGTTTCAAGTAGAGCGTTATGTTTTCCTCTCTGCTCCTAGAAAAAAAAGGTAGACATAGGGAGAACAGTCAATTTTTCCCAGTCTGTAATGTACATTTCTTCCAACTGTCCCAATTTCCTCCAGGGCTAATCCATCATCTCCAAAAGTGTTATTGGTCTTCTGTGCGGTTTTTGGGCTTGGGAGACTGTGATGGTGGTGAGCGGTGAGCTGGTGAGCGAGGGAGGGGGATGGCTTTAGTTTTACAATTACAGCCTAAAGTTTGGGCCCACAGCATCAATAAAAAGAAACAGGCTCAGGTCAGCCAGAAAGAAAGAGAGTTCCAGAAAGTGAGAGAAAGAGTCAGGCAGAGAATTGAGGGGTGAGAGCAAGCAAGATTAGGGAGTCGGGAGGGAGAGAAACAGGAGAGAGACTGAGGGAAAGGGGGGAGAGAGAGAAAGAAGATGAGAGCAGTGTGCACATTACACCTCTTATGACTCCTACATTATCAGCAGCAGGCTGGCCTTTCCTGAGTTCCTCAGGGGCTTCAATGGTTCTACTGTGTTGTGATTATACAGTACTGAGGCTTTGGCCTGAGATGAGCCCACAGACAGGGTCTGGGTTTGCAGTACATGCCTGGAATGCCGGAACAATGATCAGCGACCACAAGTGTTCTGATCACCAGCGTTTGCAATTTTTTCTACTAATATTATTAAGTAAGAATTAGTATGACTTCTGTGTAAACTCATTAGCCACTAGAATACAATTTTACGGAGATGTGTTCAAATATTTAACAGTGCAACAAACTTTGAACCATAAGAAAGAAGGAACTATTGCAACACCTGCAGACGAGAGAAGGGAGCCAATAACACAGGACATTGAATGTCTGTGACATACTATAAACAGTGATGTTGACACAAGGTGGGTGCATTCTCATTTCAACTGTCTGTTTCCTTTTCTTCCCAGGTGAAATTTGGGGAGCCTTTGAATCAAGATTCCCAAGAACTGTTTGGTTGGGTTTGCCAATTTATCAATGAGTTCAAAAGGATACATGCAGAGATTACATGCTGAGGCACCACCACTCTTGTGTGTTTATGTATGTGAACGTCTCTAAGTGTATGTGTATATGTATGTGTGTGTGTGTGTGTATGTGTGTGTGTATATATGTTCATGTTGGTAATCAGACCACTAGGGGCACAAGTGTCACCCCACACTTGGAGAATGGCTGCAGCAGATCTCTGTCCAGAAGAGAGCAGTCCTGGGAACGGATACTATGCAGGACTCTTAAGATCCCAGGCGTCTCCTAGACCACACAAGCTCGGAGGAAAAAAGACCACTGGGGGAGGGAGAATGGGCAATTTTTTATGACACTGAATGGCCAGTTTATTAAAGACACCCATCAAGTAGTAGGCTGGATCTCCTTTGGCCTTCAGATCCACAGCAATTAGTCATGGCAATGTTGAAATCACAGGAATCTTGACAAAATCCATGTGCTTCTTGCAGTTGCTACAGATTAAATGGAGGTACTGACATGCTCTGAACAGCCATTCTACCATATCCCAGAGATGCTTTATAGGATTAAGATCTGGGGACTGTGAAGGCCAGAGAAATGAGGAAAAAACTCACTGTCATGTTCCACGTGTCCTGGAGACAGTCCATGACTATATGACCCATGTGGTGTGGTGCATTTTCCAGCTGAAAGTGTCCTTCTGCCATAGGGTAACCCCGTACTACGAAGGAATGGATGTGGTTGGCCACAATGCTTGCGTAATCTCCAGTGTCCAAACATCCATCCACAGGTATTAGAGGACCCACGCTGTGCCAAGGAAACCTTCCTCACACCATAATTCCACCTCCCCCAGCCTGAAGTGTTGACACCTGACAAGAAGAGCTCATTGATTTATGCTGCTTGAACCACATTCTGTCCCTCCCACCAGCATTGTACAACAGAAATATGTTTTCACTGCCCAGTAATCCAGTTTTTTTTGCCCACTTCTGGCCTTTCTGTTTCCCCAAGACAGCAATAGCACTCGATCTGGTCATCTGTTGTTAAGGATCCACGACTTATGCATTCAGATATGTTGGTTGGAGCACCAGCATTGTATTTGACTGCAGTTTGCTTGACTCCTGTTCGTCAGAATAATTCTTCCTCCTCTGACCCCTGTCATTGATGAGTTCTTTCTGTCCCTTTTTTCTGGATATTTTTCCTTGATCACGGCATTCTTGTTGCACAAGGACCCCACTGGCTGGTTTTGAAATACTGGCCACTGCTAGTCTTGTACCGCCACTTGGAGACACTCAGATGGCTCGATTTTCACCTTCTACCATGGATTCACAGTGAAACTGGTCCACGGAAAACTTCATCCACTGATTTTATACTGCACTTCAGGATCACATGTCTAAGGGAAGCTCTATTCATGAAAGGGCAGGTGTCTGTAGTATATATATGTGTGTGTGTGGGTGTGTGGGTGTGCGTGCAGTGTGTGTGTGTGGGTGTGTGTGTGTGTGTGTGTGTGTGTGTGTGTGTATAAGGATCTCAATGGCTAATATGTAAGATTCTGAGAGTCTTTTCAAGCGTATCATAGTAGGCGTTTTGGTCCAAAGGCCATTTGAATGTCACTTGAAACTGAAGAGCCAGGTGTTTTGTGAGCAGTCTAATCCAAGGGTTTAGTGAAGGATTTACTGGATCTATCGCTGCACCGGTGTTTACTTTGATTAAAAGTCTTGGACAGATTTACTGAAAGCAGATCTCGGGCTCCAGTCCATAACAAAGCACACAGGATGCCCTGCTAACTCAGGAGAAAACACTCGGCTGAGGTGTGTATAGATTGGCCACTGCTTTTTCAGAACCCTTTCATTGGAAGCTTAGCGGGCTGGATAAGACGGACATCTCAGCGGCTGCTCCGCAGCTGGCCAGCGATGAACGGAACGCTCCGGTGGTGGGAGCAAGCCGGGTCCTCTCCGCCCACGTTTCTCCAGACGACGCCGTAGATGAACGTGAGGGCTTTTCACTGCCTTCCCCTTTTGTTCCTCTCCTTTCAGACCTGCCTCACGGTGGAATTGAGGTTCTAAGCTGCGCTTCAGGAGGCTTCCAATTGATTTTTGTCTGTGAAGGAACACGTGCTTCCATAGGGTCTTACACTTTAAGCAAACATAAAGAGGCAGAAAAAGACAGATGTGCACTTGCTTTTAAAAGCTAAACTGTAGCCTCAACTGGCTTGTGTGATACACAAAATGTCTGTTTCAATTAATGAAGGTGCTATTTAAATGCACATTTATAGACTATAACACACATGACAAGAGGTCAGACAAAATAATATTTATGTTGAAATTGTTGGTTGTCATTTTTTCAACAACTCTGTAGTAGACTAAGAAATGGAAAATGGAAAGCATTTTTATATATTGAAAACACTAATGTGAAGAAAATAAAACTGAAATGCTTAATGTGATTTTTTTATTGTTGTCTGTCTCTTTAGACCCTGCAGGAGTTTTATAATGCTTAAATCTTCATCTGAGTCTGGCAGACCTAATCCCTGTTTTAACACAGTAGACTCACAATCTGTGATTCCAGATAGTGTCACAGTAATGTGCAAAAAGATTAAATTTAACTTGATATCATACAGCTTAGTTTATTTATTTTTTGCCATGGCATATCATAAAAACAGCTGAAGATAAATGTTTTATATCACAATAAGTTTGTTAGATTTGTGAAACTGATAACATTTCTGTATATAAAAAGGCTTTAAACAATATCTCCTTGTTCACACTGATAACATTTACATATTACAGCTCACATCAAAAGGGGTTCATGGGAAAACAATTGTGCATTGTGCCTAGGTTACACTGAAATGCACTATAAATTCTGGGAGTCTAGAACTTTCTCCACTGTCCTGAGGTTCAAAAGCCACCGTATGTGGCCAGCTCCCACCAATTGCTCCCTGCTATTAGTGTGAGAGGATTACAGAAGATAGATGTTATTTATTGCTGCTTAAATCATTCCACCTGCCATCCACAGGAGTTTGAAGCATTTCCAGATGTACTGGTGTTCAATAATCAGCTCCTGATATCTGATGGTTATCCTCTGGACTCCTCAGGTATGGTGTTGTAACATTGCCTTTTATTTTACATAACTGGCTCGTGTTTTTTTCCATTTAGTTATTTGATTCTCTAGAAGGTGTGCCAAAGGGTGAACAGGTGGCCTGTGGGAGTTGGCTCATAGTTAATTCCACACAGGCCAGTGAAGTTAGTTCATAGTGAATTCAAACACAGGCCAGTGGAATTAGCTCGTAGTTAATTCCACACAGGCCAGTGAAGTTAGCTTGTAGTTAATTCCACACAGGTCGGTAGAGTTAGCTCATAGTTAATTCCACACAGGCCAGTAGAGTTAGTTTGTAGTTAATTCCACACAGGCCAGTAGAGTTGGTTTGTAGTTAATTCCACACAGGCCAGTGGAATTAGCTCGTAGTTAATTCCACACAGGCCGGTAGAGGCAGGGGAGCAGGGCCTTTTAATTTTTAGAGATGAGTAGCTTAATGTTCTCAGATGCAGAATACTTACTTAGCTTATGTGTTACTTGTGTTTGGAAACAGCAGTAACTTCTTTAAAATGATCTTATCAGTTAGTCAGAGATCTAGTGACTCTCAACCATACCCTTTTCTCTAAACATGATGGTGTGTCCTGCCTAAATAGTTCTGACACATTTTAAACATATATGCTGGTTTGTTGTCCTGTATCCAGAGGAACGTTTTGTCCTGTTCTATAGAAAATCTAATTTGTCTCCTTGCTCTTCTCCTGTGGCATTTACACAGAAAACTATAGGTATTACAGTATATTATATAATTATAGTATAATTATGATATATAATTATATGTATTATAGTCTAATATATCATTATTATATATTAGACATCTGGCCATTTTTATTGTGATGTTTTGGATTATCTTTTGGTTGAATTTAAAACCTGTAAAAAATTATCACAATGGCTCATTGTGTATTTTACTATCACGGTGCTGCAGAAACCTGATGTACAGAATCTTTCACTCAATGACTGTCATTGAGTCTCAATGACAGCTAAAATGGTACAGCTGCTAAAATCCAGTCAGTCTGAAACTTCATCTTCCTTAAGTGGGAATGTCATTGTCTGGCTTTCAGACATTTTTACACTTGATCTTTGGGGGTAAAGCATTAAATAAAAACTGTATGACTTAAGAAGTTGAGAAGTTCAAATTTGAAGAGTAGCTTTTGCTCCATTGCTGAGTAAGTGAGTTATTGGTTGTACAACCCTTGCAGTGTTATGTATGTTATCACCCTACTTTCCTGAATGTGAAAATAAGAATTGATTGTGAATTTAAGCTTTAATAGTATAAACTACCCACTCTTTGTTCCGAGGGTTATGATAAAATTTATATCACCATTTATGCTTGTGCCATTTTTTTGAACGCGTTTCTCCTCCGTGAAGATTCTCTTTGAGAAGATTCCAGCAGAGGTTAATGTGCAGTCCTCTAGGCCAACCTGCCACTGAAGTATTAAGGCCATTAAGAGGAAAGAAAAAAAACGACCCCATTGTTCACCATCCAGATTAAACAATTTCTCTGAGCCTCCCAGCCAGAGCATAGGCTACTGTGGGGTGATGGCAGTACTCTGCCAATCTCCTGTCAGCCCGGCCCACTGGGCCAGACTGGGGCTGCAGCTCTGTTTGTCACCCTGTCAGCTGAGGCCTAACCGCCGGCTCACCCTCACGTGCTGTGGCGTTAGAGTCACTAATAATGTGACCACAACAATTATTAGCAACTGCCATAGCTGTCAGGGGAGGTCCCAGTACATAAAATATGTTGTGCTATTCTTCATGGGTCTAACTTTGGCTTCTGAAAACTTGAACGTTCCAAAGCTTTTGAAGTGTGACTGCTGGCAGAGTTTATTGTTTGAGCTTGGCTGATTTTGTAATCTGAAATGCCGTTCTAATATTGCAGCCTTTAACATTTCATAATAAAAATAATGAATATGCGTTATGTATATAGCACAGCACATTTTAAGATGAGGTTTATGAGGTGCTTAAAAAAAAGATAGCTGACCATTAAATTCCACATTTAAACTTCTTGCTTAGCTGGGGAACAGGTGAGATAATTCACATTTAAAGCAAAGATTAAACAAAGATTAAGAGCTCTCTCTCTCTCTCTCTCTCTCTCTCTCTCTCTCTCTCTCTCTCTCTCTCTCGCTGTGTGTGTAATATGCATATGAATATTACACACACACATATATATTACTATGTATATGTGTATTTACATACCAATATATATGTGTGTGTATGCATATTGAATACAGGTGTGTGTGTGTGTGTGTGTTAAAGCCTACTCTACTTAATAAAATTGTTAGATTCCTCCAAAAAGATTGATTGAAATAAATTACATGTTGGAAGCTGCTGGAGGAATTTTAATGTCATTTGCTCTTAATTTCAAAGGCAGCTACAGAGTTGAGTCCTCTGAGAGCCTCTTCAGCTACTCTACGCAGTAAGATGTTCGGTCCATCCACACACACACACACACACACACACACTGCATACATCAAGATGTTCTGTCCATCTCCCCCCCCACACTGCATACATCAATGAACACGTACAGCGGTTGGCACTAAATGGACAAGCCATTGACTCTGAAGTGGCTTCGTGTTCTCCACAGCCCCCGGGCGTGTCGAGCTGCTTCACATACTGCTAAATTATGAACGCGCCCACAATTGGACCCAGGAGGTTTCCCCACCACAAACAGAGTCAATAGGGTCATATGACCTGGCTCCTCTCCCCATGTTCCCCAGCCAGCGCTTGCCTAGCTGTCCTGAAAGCGTGTGGGTGACTGGTGCTTGATTCATTTGCAGCACTCCAAAGACCTACTCATCTATCTCATAGTCATCCAGGAATAGACCTCTGGCCCAGATCTTCCTTAGAGCTCTGTCCTGAAGACCGGCCTGGAAAAACAAAATCAAATATACCACCCTCATTATGCCCCATGCTCATTACAGCGTGTCCAATAAGAGAACTCTGTGAGCATAATAAAAATGTACTTATGTTGGCATGTTGAAAGATTATAAATGGATTAGAATTGGATGTAGATTTTTTTTTTAATTAAAGATGCTGTTTAACATTTGTCATGCTGAGTTGAAAGACCCCTTTACTCTGTAATGATGGAGAAGCTTTTGAAGAGAGAGAAGTACTGAGAAATACCTGTTTTTTTAATTACTAAATACAAGGCAAACAAAAAAAAATCTTTTTAAACAGAAAGATCAGTGAGATTCTGACACAGTGCAATCACATCATCATTATGAGCATTTAACATTAATGACCTGACTTTTAAGGTCTAATGACTACAGACATCAAGTGATCTGTTTTACACAACATACAGCAAGAACATAAACCCACTTTCATTTCATGCACCCTATATATTTTAAGTGTTACATGTTAATAGCCTGAATTCACATATATCATGGGAATTTGCACTGTGTGTTTTTCCTGCTCTAGGACAATCCCATTTAACAGACAGTAAGAGAGAGAGAGAGAGAGAGAGAGAGAGAGAGAGAGAGAGAGAGAGAGAGAGAGAGAGAGAGAGAGAGA